>JAQJVL010000058.1:2606425-3206425 GCA_035578905.1 Stictocephala bisonia | reverse complement strand
ATATTAAAACAATAACTATACAAATTTTAGTTGAATTCAATATATATTCAATATATACATGCGTGGTTTTCGCTATTACACTTGAACCCTTGAAATCAAATATATTATGTACCACATATGGTGATAAATTTTATGTAAATTTTTTTGTTAATTTATAAATATATATATATATATGTATATTTATAAATAATTTTTATAATATTTATAAATAAATATATATATATATGTATATGTATATTTATATATGTATATTTATAAATAATTTTTATAATATTTATAAATAAATATATATATATATATATAAATTAAAAAAATGTACATAAAATTTATTACCATATGTGGTACATAATATATTTGATTTCAAGGTTTCAAGTGTAACAGCGAAAACCACGCACGTACCTTAAAGATGTAGGACAGATTGTGTACTTGATAAAGACAAATAACACAAATTGTGTTTCAGAGGGCTGATTCACGAAGTTTAAGAGTGTTTTTGTTGTTGTACCACTTAAATAAGCAGAAATTAAAACTTTTTAGGTGCATTTTATTTATTTCATTTCTGTTAACCCTTAAAACTCACGTAATTAGCTTACTCTAGTACCGTTATAGTTTCATCCCTCAACGACCGTAATCCTTGCTCAACAGAAGTCACAAAATAGTGATGTTTGTATTTATTTCCTTTCCTATTGTATTGTGTTTTCAAACGTATTGGAAATAAATCAAAACGTAGAATACACTGGATCAAACGTTACGTTAGGACCAAAAGAAATATGGACGTAAAAGTGGAACAGATGGCGTGACCTGTTTGCGAGGTCACAGGTAAATTTGGTCCCAAGTTACGTAACCTCACTTAGGAACTGAGGGAAACTACAATGTATAGTAAAAAGAAGGGGAAGTTTCACGTCTGCAACAAAGAATATTTAATTGCAGAAAAACACTGTAAGAAAAATGTATTGTGTTAGGATTTGAAACAGCTGTTCAGGTTAATGCATGATAATGGACTTTTTATATTAAAGGAGAGACCAATCATAACCATCTTAACCTTACTCTGCCCATTCCCCGTAGACTATTGATCTGTGTGAGGAACTTATTCAGACAGATGAAAGAGAGCGAACCAGTACAGTACATTTGAATATTACTGATAAATCTTCCAGTATGGGCAGGATTCGAACTAGCGCTATCTCTACCCAAGCTTAAAGTCCAGATGCCTTATCCCGCTCAGACACCCGGTCACTCTTTTACTTTCCTCACTCCTTATTTATTTGTTATAATAGTTCACACGAAATTAAAAAAAAACATGCATGAAACATGGTGACATCATGTAAGTGCGTACCTTAAACTTACAGATCTAAGTCTTGACTATGAACATGATTAAGGCAACAGATAACAATTTACATTTACATTCCGTGAAGAAGGCTGACTCACAAAACGTGACTGTTTAAAGAATGTGTGATTGAATTATTTCACGCATCGTTTGATTTATATTATCAATTAGTCATGTTCTACTAGGGAACACCCTCACGCTTTGCATACCCGTCACTCGCTGCGCTCGTAAAATTTCGGTTTTCGGCCTCAGCATGTGACTTATGACCACGAATATTAGTAATTAAACTGTATTATGTAAAATACATTCTAGCAGCTGTTCATACTTCATAAACATTATTATTTCCATTTAAAAAGTTGTTACTTTTTGGCTGATTTAAATATCTACATTCTTGTCGTTACAATGGCCGGAAAACATACTTTGCGGGCTTCCCGTAACCACTAGGATAAAAATATTGAACAATGAAGACCTTATTGCATAACCACGAATAGGAGCAAATTAGATTTACTCCTCAATCATACAGATTTATCAAGAAATAAATAAGAGAGGAGTTACGAAAAAAAAATCGGTTTCACGTATTACATATAAGGATATACTTGGTTACTTATTGGTATCTGTTAAATCAACAACATAATATTCTGTACCACAAATATCTTGATACACTATATTGGTCATGGGGTTCGAACCCTGGAACACGCTAATTATTGTCGGGACGCACTCTCACAACAATAATAGTAATAGGATACACCTAGCCAACCTAGGTACATGCACTCTATAGATACATTATTAACAGCCAGGGAATACATATTCTGTATCCGATTTAGATTATTGATACAATAATAACTGTGGAAGCTACATATATACACGTAGGCTACACTATATATTTACTACTAGCGGCCACAGACTAATTACTAGGAACACGGTACTTAGGATGCAGAACAACATAATATTCTGTACCACAAATATCTTGATACACTATATTGGTCGTGGGGTTCGAACCCTGGAACACGCTAATTATTGTCGGGACGCACTCTCACAACAATAATAGTAATAGGATACACCTAGCCAACCTAGGTACATGCACTCTATAGATACATTATTAACAGCCAGGGAATACATATTCTGTATCCGATTTAGATTATTGATACAATAATAACTGTGGAAGTCTACATATATACACGTAGGCTACACTATATATTTACTACTAGCGGCCACAGACTAATTACTAGGAACACGGTACTTAGGATGCACTTTACGAATTCACTATGATCTGTCACACTTGAAAGCACTTCTAAGAGCATTCTAGTGTGTATGTATAAACAAATCAAATAAGACGTACAGAACTTCTGTTTGGACGCTAAAAACGTCTAGAGTCTTATATAACTATAAGAATTGCTATCATAAAATATACATAACTTTATAACACACACTTGATAGAATCCGAACATTTATTTGTTCGTCTACATTTTGTGGAATAAAACACAAGATTTAAGATACATAATAAAGTAAAAATACATAAATACAATAATTGTTATTAATACAAATGTTTTATTTCATTACAGTACACTACTTCTGTATTAAGATAATATTTAAAAGAACTTAGGTAATTTATTATTAAGTTAGAAAAAAGTGTTATACTTTACGTATGTTAATAAATTACTAAGATAAATACATAAAATAAACAGTACACGACTAGATAATGACAGCATTCACGGTGCAATCTGGCGTCACATAAATAATGTGAGTTTAAAAACACGATAAACAACGCAACGGCGCTAGTTAGTCAATCCGGCTACACGGCCGTGCGAGATTGTGTTAGCGCCTGCGAACAGTGCGAACCGCAGCATTACCTCCTTCACCCCTCGATACAATTGGGGATGTAAATATCAATTTATTATTTTACAGCGGTTCAAGTATTGTCAAATTACATAGGCATCTTCCATCCTATGTAATAACGACTCGGCGTCCGCTCAATGGTTGTCATCGAAGTGAACACTACTAGATGAGTTGTGTAGGGGAGAGAACTGAGTGTCGAACTTGTCAGTTAGCTAAAAATCAGACCAACACTGCGTGGTTCGGATTCCACGTAACTCTGTAGGTCCCATAGTTACCCTGGCTACTGGGCTATTTATAATAGTCCTTTCTGAGCTAAGTCAAACTCATATAGTAACAATGACTACACTCATTCATATTCACTCGTGACACTCGTTCACCCCCCATTTTCGCCCTTATCTCTACGATCGGCGTCTTAGAAATGAATAATGAATAAAATGATCTAGTTTTCCTCTCCAAAGGACTTACTTATAGTGGAAATTTGTGGCAAAACGCCTTTTTAAAATAAAAACCATACAATTATCAGGAAACAAAATCCTCTACAGATCTTATAATTGTGCGCTTTTAACAAAAGTGTATCAAGGCTGACACAGTTGTTCATTATTAACATGTCAAACGTCAAGCCATGGTGAATAAACGTGACAAGTGTAGATGAACGGGTGTGGTCATTGTTACTAAGCTCGACTGTTCCTTACAAAAATCAATTTATTAGTAGCTCAAACAACCAGGAAAACTAAGGGACCTATAGCTTTACGTGGAATCCGAACAACGTATTATTAGTCTGATTTTCAGCTAGTTGATAAGCTGTTGACACTGTTCTCTTCTCTAGACAACATTCGGACCCTAACTACAACCCAGCCTTGTATAGTAGTGTTACGTCGAGTGGCAATGGCAACCATTGAGTGGACGCCGTGTCAGTATTGAGAGAACTGAGAATAAAACCTGTCACTTAAAATCTCCTTTTAATTAAGTATTTATTATGACTCTTACAATAGCCGATAATTAGTAAAAACATTTCCAAATTTCACTTTCTCCCATATGCGTTAGCATAGAGAAATTATTGTGATCGTAAAAAATGTTTTTACAAGTTGGTCTAAAAATCTATTTTAGGGTCCCCTGAACCCAAAAAGTGTATTTTTTTTCGAAAAAGTGTTGGAGTATGTCCGTATGTGTGTCTCTGTCTGTGTGCATGTGCTGTTCGCTGGAAACCAAATGGATGGATACATTTTTATGAAATTTGGTGTGTATGTGTATTTAGCCAATATCTCCAAAAATTTTTTCACTTTTTTGAAATTTTATTTTTTTTTTATTTTATGGGCAAAAAACATACAAAAATAGAATTTTCTAAAAAAACTGCTTTAACGATTTTGTTTAAATTTTCAGAAAAGATGTGAATAACAATTTAAAATATTTTAGTGAAAATCCCATGTCTCTAACTTGACTAGGTTTTGAGTTATGGAAAAAAACATATTTTGGAATCAAAATGGTAATTTTGAAAGTTTTGCTTTTTTAGTGTTTAATCTGGCGGGAATTTACAATTCTTAGGAACCATTATTTATCTTGTTTCTCCCAGCCAAAGAACTAGCATGATTCACATTGGATGGGAAACTTTTCAATTTTGTACTAGTAAAAGCTGTTTGCATACTTGAGTATGACATGACTACTCAGACAGAGAGAGACGAGTCTGTTACTTCATCAGTGGGAACTTTGCACTCTAATTGTTTAACAGACTGTTAAATTTGTAGATAACTTTCACATTGATGTAATCACAGAGCCAGAGCCGAGTAACGTAGCTCACAGTTTTATCCACCAGTTTGCAAAGTTTCCAGTAATTAAATACAAATTTTATTTGATTTTCACGATTACGTTATGCATTGATAATTCCTCGTGTACACTGACAATGGAGCAATAGCATTATATTTCATAGTGACATATATAACTGTACAGAATTAGTTTAAGAGTGTTATCGCAACTGTCGCTAGGAGGAGAAAGTCTGCCTCACTAACACACCCACAACGTGTTCCCCTCCTCTCTCTCTCTCTCTCTCTCTCTCTCTCTCTCTCTCTCTCTCTCTCTCTCTCTCTCTCTCTCTCTCTCTCTCTCTCTCTCTCTCTCTCCCTCCCTATGTACAGTATCTCACACACTGCTTGCTTTGCTACTTATTTATTATCATAAATACCCTATCGGATTACTTAACCTATTTCAAACGTCTTCATTTGATATATTTTGTTTAACAGCCGAAGATAAACTCATGGTATAATATTAAAAATGCATCGATAGTATAATGTTAACATACAAAAGACACGTTTATTTATTCACTAAACAGCTGTTATTAATTTACTTAAATCAACCTAATGTTATCCATATGGAACAATCTCTTAGGAGTATTTTATCAACATGAAAATTCTTTATTTGTCCTAAGACCTAAAGAAACGGTGTACAAAATTTCAGCTCTCTACCTACATGGGGAATTGGAGAATTTGCGATGGTTGAGCCAGTCAAATAAGAAGACTAACAATTTTATTTTAAAAATCAAAAATAAATTTTGATCGAACACCCTTGAGTAAGAGGAATGATATCTGGTAGAAAACATTTACAAACAAAAGGACACAAAACTGTTCCTGTGTTTCTGCTAAATGTATTCATGTAAATGTAAATCTAAATGTAAACATAAAACACTCTTAGGGAGCTATATTCTCGTAATAATGTTTTTTGTCTAATTAACAGTAAAGTTGTGTAAGAACATTCGATATACAAATGTTCTAAGTCTATAAAGAAGGAACAAGTCGTCCTGATTTACATTGATGTGTTTGTAAAATATTGTTTAACCATCTTACCAGTTGACCGTCTTATTAGCCGACAGCCCTCGCTTCGCTACGGGGTGGTTTTCTACGTTTGCTTACCCTCTACCTCCTACGTGGTTCTCTTTAACCCGTAAATTACCTTGATACAGTTTTAAATTGGAACGATCATTGCTAAGTAAAAAAGATTAGTTTGGATATAATATCAGTGTTTAATTATTGATTTAAGTTAAAATGCTTTTTAAAAAAAATTGTAGTAATAAGTAATTGTTTTATTACCCTGCCTGGGGGGGGGGTGCCAAAAATTATAAATAAAAAGAAAGACAGGACACATGTTAGTATTGTGCACTTGAACCAATACTCTGATTGGTCAACCTTTTAAAGTCTCCCCCGTTGACGACGCTCGAGCCGGGGCGTCTACTGTTTGTCTGTTGGTGATTGGTGTGCAGGTTCTCTTCTGTCATTAAGACTTCTACTCCATGGACTTACCGGTTTTGGCGAACTCGACATAGGTGGCTATCGCATTGTGTGTGCATAAACTTGGCCATAAATTGTGTTTGCGACCTTAAGCAAAGAACCAGTGTTAATTAACAAAATTCAAGGGAAACGCTTCCCATCTCAGCCGCGCCATCTCAGCCGCGCCATCTCAGCCACGCCATCTCAGCCAAGCCATCTCAGCCACGCCATCTCAGCCACGCCATCTCAGCCACGCCATCTCAGCCAAGCCATCTCAGCCACGCCATCTCAGCCACGCCATCTCAGCCAAGCCATCTCAGCCACGCCATCTCAGCCACGCCATCTCAGCCACGCCATCTCAGCCAAGCCATCTCAGCCACGCCATCTCAGCCACGCCATCTCAGCCACGCCATCTCAGCCACGCCATCTCAGCCACACCATCTCAGCCACGCCATCTCAGCCACGCCATCTCGAGGGACGCCACGACCTGCACGACATTTCTAGACCAATCTAAGGAGACTTATGTTTAGTGAATTTATTTTTTAGTTTAATGTTCTTTCTAGCTTTGAACAATTAGCCATTTTACTGTACCGCTCACCAGTTAATAATTAATAAATTGTGGTCAAATTACTATTTGAACAAATAAAATAAAGCCAATATTTGTATTTTTAAGGTCTGTTGGAATAACATCAATATTTTAATAACCATCTAATTATCGAACAATCATGTTGATTATGTATGTTCGAATCTGTTCATGCTGATTACGTCCTACGTAATCTAGCAAAATTTGACTGCCTTGAGGTTTCAAAGACAGCTTCTCTCCAAATTTTATCAAAATCTGTTTATTGGTCCCGGAGAGTTTGTGACGAGTGAGTACATAGTTTTTTTTTAAATTATATATGATAAGGAAACACGTGAATTTTCCCGCAAGGTTTGTTCACATCTTCAAACGTAGGAATAGACGTTTTACTCGGCTCAGAACGTCGCGGTGTGGGGTCGGTATAATGTACTACGCTGCAAATTTACAGTGTAGTTGGGCTGTAAATCTCCATACGCCGCCGGAGGGGTTGCGGGTGGGGGCAGGGAATGTGCAGATGAGGTTACCGGCATGACTCGGTGGGACTACCTGGTACATTTATGGTAAACAGAAAATAATTTTGAATTATAAGTCTATGGTTTCAAGAAATATACGCATTGGCACCCTTGAAAATGAATTCCTTTGTTTTCTGAATAAAAATTTACATAACTTTCGTGTTAATGTAAACATGGTACGTGCATTGAGATCACAGAGCTAAGATTATTATTCATGTGAGACGCCTACACAGCTTGTGTGTATTTTAAGGCGAATATGAAGGTTTACATGAATGTTTTATGAGAGCGAATTACCTGTGTAGTCATCGTTACTAACTAAGGTCGACTGTTCCTAGGAAAGAACAATTTATTAGTAGCCCAATAACAAGGGAAACTAAGGGACCTACAGCTTTAGGCGGAACCAGAACCACGTAGTATTGGTCTGATTTTAAGCTAGTTGACAAGCCTGATACTGTACCAAATTCACTCCTTTTGAGAACATGCTAGCCCTGACTACCGCCCGACACGTACACTCCAGACTTCTCCAGTAGTGTCCACGTCGATGGCAACCATTGAGTGGACACTGCCGATATTACGACGACTATCGCTCACAATCTCCACAACACTTTTCCTCGTAGTAGCTGGATTACAGCACTGCGCAACTAATGCTGACCAAGTAGTTGAGCGTAAATGGTAGATAACAAATTGTCTATTTTTATTTCAACATTAGTTTCATTAAAACAGGTAAATATGCTGAGAAAAATCCAAGTCAGTGTCGATGTAGACATGTTTTTAGGTATCTCAACTATTTTAAATTAGTGGCGTAACTTATAGGATTATTCGGTAAACTTTTCTAGGAATCGGTTGGCAATATTGTTATAAACGTAATATAAAACAATCGCTGGTAATTTACACTTGTCTATTTAAAGAATTTTAAATACTACATAACAGCAAAAAGTCTTGTACAATGAAACATACAAGCTATATTACTCATTGCGCGTATTTTATACTAACACAACAAATCCGTGTTTCCCAACTTTGCAACATAAAAACTTATTTTACATTTTAAATCATCAAACTGTCCATACTGTGACATATATTTTTTAATTCACAAAAACATTATTAAACCATATTGAATACAATAACAGTTTTATGAAAAAACAAAACAAAATTGATGCAAAGAAAAATGCTAACAGTAGCAATAAGAACAACAACACTATAACAATCAATTAGCATTAAAAACTTAATTACATAAAACGCATAAATTAACATATAAAAATTATAAATTTGAATACGCGATGTGAATTAGTAATCACCATACAATAAAACATAATGGATAGACTAAAACGGATCCAAATATGGTTCACTTTATGAAGTAAAGTAGTTGTATATATATATACAAAGAAAATTTATATAAAGTTGTATATATCATACATATATACAAAGAAAATTTTGTTTTGATTTTTACAAGGCCTGAACTAAGTAATGTACGACTAAAGTAGGGCAAGTAAAAAGTGTGTCTTTCAGAGGTCAACAGTCGAAAGCGAGGCAGGTAAGATTATGTATACATAATACATGAACACAACACTGCCCAAGGATATAACAGCAGGCAGGCCTTACTCTCAATAACAATTTTACTTCGTTATTTGTTTCAATGAGTTTTCTTTCGTCTGTTACTTGGATATTCAGTGTTTTCGTTTTATTGTTTTGTTTCTTTCATCAGTAGCCTACTGTCAAGACATGTGCGAATATGAGGGGCGAATAGTGTAGATGAACGAGTGTAGTCATTGTTACTAACTAAGCAATAAGCAATAAGCAATAAGCAATTTATTGATCCGTTAAACATGCAGTTACATGCAATTGGACAGGTCAATACATAATTAAAGTACATAAAAAATTGCAATCAAGTTTAAATAGTATATACTACAACGATTATCTCAATAAGTAATAAAACATTATGTCTAAATATAAATATCTACATGCAGAGATTGAGGCACACATGCTCAATTGTAGCAAAGAATATAATAATTTAAGCTAATAATTTTGGTAAATATACTTAATACATGCAAGGGTTACAGCAATTCATTCACTGTTAAAACAAAAAGATAGATTTAGGTGGATGCTCAATTAAAAAAGCCACTGACAATTTCAGTAGGAAGTGTAAAAAATTCATTCATAGAGTAGAGAGGCCAAGCCAGAAGAAGCCTTCTGAGGCCACTTTTGAATTTTGAAAGATCTTGGTTCCTAGCAATACAGGGCAGAGCGTTAAACAGTCTAATGCAGAACATATTACAGTTCACTTGTGATTTTTTTAATCTAACAAAAGGTACATCTATTAAATGCCTGTTTCTAGTATCATAGTCATGCACATCACCCCTACATGTATAGCCAGAAGCATGCCTACTTTTAAAATTATATAATGTAATAAATATATACAAGCTGTAAACTGTCATTAACTTTTCAGAAATGAATATTGGCCGACAGTGAGCATCGTAAGCTGCTCCAGATATAAGCCTAACAGCTTTCTTTTGCAGAAGAAAAACATTGTTGATGTTAGATGCATTTCCCCAAAGCCTAAGACCATAAAGTAAAGTACTCTGAAAAAAGGCCATATAGGCAGTTCTTAGATAATCCTGGGGTACACTAGATTTAAGATTTCTAAGGAGGTACAAAACTCTTGATAACTTAGTGCACACAGTTAAGATTTGAGAATTCCAGGTAAGTTTTACATCCAAGGTCAATCCAAGCAGCTTGACAGTATTACAAAGGTTTGTATCAAGTGGAGGAATCTTCCCAAGGGAAAAAATTAGCTTTTGAGTTTTCTCATGATTCAAAAACAAGTAATTAGCTTGGAACCAGGCAGAAACTGTATCTAAGGAGTGGCTCATGTCATCGTAAAGTGAGTTACAACTACGATTTGAGTGCACCAGAGTGGTGTCGTCAGCATAGGATGTTACACTGGAACCAGTATTATAACTTAGATCATTTATCATTATTATAAATAATAAAGGGCCCAGGACTGAGCCTTGGGGTACGCCATAAGGGACAGCCTTGATCTGAGATCCCTGGCCATTAACAAAAATGGCCTGTTCACGGCCACCAAGATAAGAGCGGAAGAAATCCAACTCGCTAGTACCAACTTTATAGTGCTGTAGTTTCTTTACTAAAAGGTCGTGGTCAATTGTATCAAAAGCCTTACTAAGGTCACACAGGGTGACCCCAGTAAGACTATGGGCTTCAAAACCATTCAAAATTACTCTAACAATATTTTCAACGGCATCAATAGTGGATAAACCACTCCGAAAACCAAACTGGGTGTCCGTGAACAAACCATTCTCCTCAAAGTAAGTATATAATTGACCATGAACAACATACTCAAAAATCTTAGAAAATATAGGTAAAATACTTATAGGTCTAAAATTGCTCACAAGATCAAATGATCCTTTTTTATGAACAGGCACAGTCTTGGAAACTTTTAATTTCTTAGGAAAGACACCTTCCATGAGGCAAGCATTTATACAAAAGGTCAGAGGGCAAACAATGTAATTAATGACTAATTTAATAAAGGAATTAGACAAACAATAGACATCTCTACTAGTAGAAGGTTTCATGCTACTTACAATTTCAAGTACTTTATCACATGAAGTTGGAACAAAACTGAACTTAGTGGCAGGTGAGGGAACACTATCCATCATATCTAAAGCAGAGATGGTGGGAGTACCAATTTCATCTCTTAACTTTTGCACACTATCTACAAAATAATCATTGAATTGATCAGGAGACACACTACTAACTCTAGGCTGGGAAGGTGTTGACTCTTGGCGAATTATTTTCCAGGCTGCAGAGCATTTATTAGCTGAAGTTTCTATGAAATCAGCATTTGACTTTAACCTGGCAAGCTTTAGATCATTTCTGTATTCCTTTCTTAGCCTAGAGTACAACCTTTTGGTTTCAGGATTACAACTAGGATCACTTTTCATTTTGTCATAAATGAATAGTAACCATTTCTTCTTATGAAGGAGGGAATCATTTAACCATTTAGGTTTTTGTCTCTTCCCCTTGCAACTTACAGTTTTGGCAGGAAAGCAATCATAAAACAAACTAACAAACTTATCAAGGAAGAGCTCAAAATTTTCTTCACAATTATTTGAAATAAGAATGCTATTCCAGTTAATGTTTTCTAATAAAAACAGGAAATGATCAATTTTGTGGGCTGGCAAAGGTCTCACCTCAATTAACCTGTCAGCCAAGGGACACACGCTCTGATTGTGCGTTACTTCCAGGTAGACTCCAACATGGTCACTTAGAGGATAAGTACAAACATCAGCACAAATATCAGTATTATTAGGGAAGTCAGTGGCAATATTGTCAATGCAAGATTTACCATGAGTAGGCTTAAAAATTAAGCAATACAAATTAAGAGATCTAAGGAGATTTTCAAAATATACAGTCTTAGGATCTTGCCTTAGCAAAACATCAACATTAAAGTCACCTCCAAGGACTACTCTATTATTTGACCTAAAGTTGGCCAGAGACAGGACCAATTTCTCGAGAGCATCAAGGAAAAGCTGAATGTCTCCCTGAGGAGATCTATAGGCTACAATAAGTATAATACTAAGGCTTTTGAGCAATACACATGCAAATTCATGGTGAAACTCAGTGCAATAATCCACAACATTGATTTCCACACAAGTATGTACAAGGTCATTTGCCACAAATACTGCCACCCCACCATGTATATGTCGGGAGCGACAAAAGGCAGATACAAGACTAAAATTAGGAATGTTTTTACAGGCCAATGCTTCAGTACACAGCCAATGTTCCGAAAAACATAAAACATCGTATGACTCAGTGGCCAAAAAGGCTTCAATTTCAAGAGTTTTATTGCTAAGGGATTGAATATTATAAAATAGAAATCTACTGTTGCTCAGGCTTAAAGAGGTCTCAAGACTAACTTCTGGTCCTACATTGGATTTCGACACTACTTCACTGGTTCTTCGTGGAACGAGACTGTCTCGTTTTTTGGAGGCTCTGGGTCAGTATTAGCCTCTTGAGGTGGTTGCTTGAGGGCCTCTGCAAAGCTCTTGTGCTGAAGGGTTCTGGGTTCTGTAGGAATCGGCAGCGACAAGCAATCTGGTGATTCTGGGGTGCGTTTGGTCGGTCGTGTAGCTGCCAGCATTTGTCCACTTGATAGATTTCTCATCATTAAGTCAGCCAGAAGCCGCTTCCCTGGGAGCCTCAGGTGCATACCATGCCTGGTAAACATCTGTCTTCCAATGGTGTTGGAATCAATCACTTGAAAGTTCAGCTTTACTCCCAGGTCGTAGATGAAATTGTTGACCTCGGCTGTACGGTGATTGATCGGGTGTTGTGGATGAAGATCGTGGCGGTGAGGCAGGGTTACTACCATCATCTTGGTTGAGCTGCTTCGTTTTGAGATGGTTTCTTCAATATCTCTGCAGACCGCCCTGAATTCGCCAGCCGCCACATCATTTGTCCCGGCTATCAGTATGTTACAGATTCCAGATGGTGGAGGACTCCCTGATACGACATCAAGGAACTTCGCTCCCGGCTTGCACACCCCACTCACTTCTACATCGGAGCTGATCCTCTCTTGCATGATATTTGAAAGGTCGCGGGCATGGCTATCCCCTTCAATAAGCACCTTTTTAAAATCATACTGCTTAGCTGGAATGATTACACTAGGGGTAGTTAGAGTTCCTTTACTAGGCTTGCTTACAGGTCTGGGATTAATTTCTTTTTTCTCGTGCTTGCTGTTAGACTTTTTTTATTATTGTTTGTTTGCTGGATTCTATTCGAAAATGTCATTGATTTTATCTGGTTATTGGGATATAGATTATTTACAGGATCAAATTTGTTTTTTAATTTAGTTGGAGGGTATCTGTGTTTGTAGATAGTCAAGTTGTCATTTGTGTGGTTTTGGTCTTTAACTGAGTCAGCCACCTGCAATTCACTTTTTAGACTCAACACATCTGCCTCAAGTACCTCGATAGTGGTTCTAAGGCTCACTATCAGCTCTCTGTTTTCTGTACATTGTTGACAGGGGATTGCTGGAAGCTGACATTGTACAGCACAGTCGGTAGTGAGGGTAGTTGGCTCAGGTGTGGATACTGTTGGTTCCACCAACGACACGTTAGGTACAAACACCTGTTCCGTGTATTGAATGAGGCGCATGTCCGACTCTATTGAATGGTCTAGGACGCACTTATAACGTTCGTTAAGCTCGGATATCGCACTTTTTAATTTATAATTTTCTAGTATTATATCTTCTGCAGCCGGCGTGGAGGTATTTGATGGCAGCGGCGAGGGAGTGCTCCGGTGAACTGAATGAGTGGCAGGTGTGATGGGTGGTTCAGAGGTTATAGCCGAGCTATGTGTGATACGTGGAGTGGTTGTCAGGGCAGGACTAGGGGGTACGTTGGTGTTAATACACAGCGACTCACTCTCGGCCTCAACATAGGTGGAGGGTGTCGAAGGAGAGGCCTTTGGTGATATTAGGCTCCTAAGTGTTACTGGGTGGTGGCCCACGTGCTGAGGTTTTGTTGCTATTACTTTAGCAACAAAACCTCAGCAACTGGTCAACAACTGTTCTTCAGAAAGAGTTATTTATTAATAGCCCATTAGCCAGGGAAACTAAGGGCCCACAGCCTTACTTGGAATCCGAACCACGTAGTGTTGGTCTGATTTTCAGCTAACTGACAAGCTTGACACTCAGTTCTCTTCTGTACACAACATCTGAACCTTGACTACCACTCAACATGGACACCCCAGACTAAGTCTTGTAGTGTACACGTCGATGGCAACCATTGAGCGGACTCTCTGTCGATGTTAAGAGGACAGAGCATAGAGCTTATCGTCTACAATCTTCTCAACAATTTGTTTCCAAGTAGCTGGGTTAAAGCAGTGCGCCACTAGTGCTGACTAGTTACTCATTGGACAAAAACTTCAGGTTTAATTTTTGTGTTATGATGTTTAGATTTGTTATTTATGTTGTAATTTTAATCAGCCTGGCATTGATCTGAAGAAAAAAATATTTTATATTCTAACTCCATAAATTTAATTTTATAAATCAATGTACAACATTTGACAAAATAAACTTACTATTCTACCACTGATTCAAAATAGTTTTACGTTGAATATTTAGCATAAATCAGATTATTTGATTAACTACAATGCTTAGCATTTTAGTTCTACTGTTCGCTAAAAAAACTAGCGAATCATTTAAGATCTTTAGGTCCCCTTTTATTGTAATATTTATTGTAACTGAAATGAGGAGAACTTCACACAATCATAGAAGAGTAAAATATAGAGTAGACTGTAGGCAGAAGTAAGCAATAGCGAAATGAATTTGCCCAACTAATTGAATGAATGGGAAGACAAAGACCAACATTAAAATTCAACTCTACAACATTTTCAAAGAGATGAAACCATGTTGAAATGAAATACGTCTTTATTTAATCAGGTTGAGCTTTATTTAATTTTGCTGAGCTTAATGTTCAAAGTGAAATTAAAGGTGGTGACTTATTACTTTTCTATTCTTATTTTTCCACATTCTTAGAGTGAGTGTATGTAGAAATAAATGAATATGAATAAATGAATAAATGATTTATTTTCCATTCAATATTACCAAAATATTTACATTAGAATTATTGGAAAGATAACTGGCCAATTTATCCAGTAGTATGGCCAGAGTAAAATAATAAAAAATATTCTATAAACATAGAAATTAGAGTCTAGCATCTTGCAAAAACAAGATAAGAAAAACATCGCCTTATGCAAAATCAAAACTGAAAAGCAACAAATACAATAGATACTACAATACAATGAAAAATATCCACACACACACACACACACACACACACACACACACACACACACACACACACACACACACACACACACACACACACACACACACACACACACACACACACACACACACACACACACACACACACACACACACACACACACACACACACACACACACACACACACACACACACACACACACACACACACACACACACACACACACACACACACACACACACACACACACACACACACACACACACACACACACACACACACACACACACACACACACACACACACACACACACACACACACACACACACACACACACACACACACACACACACACACACACACACACACACACACACACACACACACACACACACACACACACACACACACACACACACACGCACACGCACACGCACACGCACACGCACACACACGCACGCACACGCGCGCACACACACACACACGCACGCATGCACGCACACACGCACGCACGCACGCACGCACGCACGCACGCACGCACGCACATGCACTCATATATACATACATATACATCACCTAAATGGCTATTCAACATGAACCACTTAAAAACTACAATTAATTTAATTTGAAACTCTTGGTACATGCTGAGATTTAAACCAAAACGTTGTTCAAAAAAATCAGGATCTTGAAAAGAGAAAATCCAAGCAGTTATATTTTTACAAAATTTATTTAGATTATTAGCTTGTTTTATTTCTGCAGGTAATTGGTTGAAATATTTGGGACCCAAATAACAGAAGGAGTGGTGGAATATTGATCTATTTACTCTTAGGAGTCGATATTGTTGGTTGGTATTAAAACTAGTATTATAGTTAAAATTATTCCTCACATTTCCACTCCTAATAAAAAACAAACTTAAAATCTTAAAAATAAATAAATGTTGGAATGGTAGTATTTTTATCTGTACAAAAAGAGGAAAAGAGCTATCACGTTTATTTTTCTTTAATATTATACGTAAAAAATAATTCTGTGTAATTCAAAGTTTTTGTAATAAATATTTATAAGTACCTCCCCAACAAGTTATTTCATACTGCAGCCTAGAGTTAATTAGAGCAAAATATAAAGATCTTAATAATGATGTACTGCAGAAATTTCTTAAGAAGTAAAACTTTCTTATTGATAATCTTAACATTTTATGCAAGTTTGTAATATGTTGATGAAAGGTAAGTCTTTCATCAAAAATAACACCTAAGTACTTTATACTATTGACTTTTTCTAAAGCCTGGCAATCACACGAGTCGAAATTACACGTTCTAGAATGAAATTTTAAAGGAAATGGCATGTAAAATCTAACAAAATCAAAATTTATATATTTTGTTTTGGTTACATTAATTTGCATCCTATTTCTCAGACACCATTCCCTTAGGATGAGTAGGTCCCTGTTAATTAACTGCCCAATAATTCCCTGATCTTTATGGGTGTAAAAAATTGAAATGTCATCAGCAAAAGCAATAATTGTACCATTGAAAATCAAATTCAATAAATCGTGTATAAATATAAGAAATAATATTGCAGATGAAACTGAACCCTGAGGGACGCCAGCTTCTACTAAAACTATAGAGCTATAAGTGTTCCCAATTTTTACATGCTGTCTTCTTCCTACAAGAAAAGACCTAAACCAATTTAATGTAGTGCCTCTTATACCTACAGCTTTCAGATTTCCTAAAAGAATTTCAAAATCAACCATATCAAAAGCCTTTTTGAAATCTATATACAATCCTGTTACTTTGAGCTTTGAGTTAATACTGTTATATATTATATCTGATACTTCTAAGAGTGCATCTTCTGTTGACTTCCCTTTGATAAAACCAAATGGGCATGGATTTAAAAATTTTAACTTTGATAAATAACTATGGAGCTTTTTAACCATTGTTTTCTCAAATATCTTAGAGAATACTGAAAGTAAGCTTATTGGTCTTACGTTATCTAATTTAACGGAATTGCTGTTTTTAAAAATGGGCACTACTGAGCTCAGTTTTAGGCATTCAGGAAATATACCTTTACTAAAACTGTTATTTATTAAAAAAAATATCAATAAAGAAAATAACTTCGTATGAAAATTGCTTAGATTGACGTAAGTATTACATGTTCACACATTTCCATGACGAGAGAATCCAAAACATCTCCATTTGTGTCTGTCTGTCTGTAGCGCCCCATTAACTCGCTTTACTAGAATATGAAAGTACAATTTTTTACGAATATTGTATTGTAATTTTATACAGGCGTGAACATACTTTATGATATTTGTACCTTCGGAAATTGAATTTAGGCCCCGCCTCAAGGCCTCCTTACTTACCAGTTATTCTAATAGATGAAAACACCGGATACGCATAGTCAGGATTTGAGCTCTTTTTTTTTTATTTTACGCTACGTAAATTTCACGACTGAATATTTTTCACTGTGGTTAAAGAACTGGAAAATCAAGTCAAACGAAGCAAACTCCCTCCACGTTACGCCAACTGTCCGCCAGTTTTAGTGAATGATGTTTGTCTACCCCAGCCAAACGTACTGGGGATGTACTGGGACAGACGCCTCATGTGGCAATCTTATAATTGTAATAAAACATTAAATCTAAATTTAAGAGCTCAGAAATTAAATTGGCTGCTTACTGTAGCTATTATCTGAAATTATCTATGAAGAACACAATTTTAATAAATAAAGTAGTTTTGAAATCAATACGGACTTGATTCTGCATTGGGGGACAGCTTCCAACTTATAAATCGAAATTACATTTGTTTGTGTACAAAAAACTCGAAAAGTAGTGAATTGATTCACTTTAAACTTTTGCACATATATAAATCTATACAAGAGTGTTTCTATAAATTTACTTCCTGAAATTGTAAGCGGGAACAGGGAATTTCAAGCATTTCCCAACCTGCCTGCATTTCACAAATGATAATAAATGTCAGTGTTGAAAAAGTTCTAGTGTGACTAGCTGATTTATTTGTATACTTTATCCAAATCTTGTAAGTTTATTACTGTGGACAGATGATTATTTATGAAAACAACTAAAAGTTATTTAATTTCAGATAAATTCAAGTAAATAGTCTATCTTTATTTTCCTAACAACTAAAGTAAAAAATAATAGTTAACATCAGAATAAGCCACAGCAATATGTGTCCGAATTTAGCTAGTTGTAATATAAATATCATACAGATATTGCAATAAAAATGCTAAAGAAATATTTTACTATCACCATGGTACGTAAAACAAAAGTCTCTAACCGAGGAAATGTGTGTCCAGTTGTTTGTTTATGTGATAGAAAAGGTAAGTAAGTGGAATCCTCGGAATCATGAAGATTTTACAGAAAAAAATGCGAATTTTCCTACAAAGGTTATGTCAAATTTGTATTCCATCTCTAAGACTCAGTGATTGACAATATAAAACCACCCCTATTTGCTTTTTCTGACTTGAAAAATTGGGGATGGATCAGAGAGTGTCTGGAAATACTGACGCACTCTATTATTGAAGCCCGACATGTCGATAACATGTTCTAGTTTGTAAGGGCTTGTGGCCCATTAGACAGAGTTCATTGGTACACAGAAGTCGTTCGGCACAGGTGATTGCATGTATTCAGCTCCGTTACCTGTTACATGCCACCATTGTAATAAATAACTAACGACATGCCGACAATGGGCGCCTGTCTACACCATCGACCTCTCTACTACGCAGTTTTATAGGCGCTAGTTACAAACTTAGGGCTTTGTCGGTTTAACAACTAACATTGTTATGTATTATAGTGAAATTCTATGAATTGAGATTACATCATCATCTTAATACTAAAACTAAAGCGTGTGCCAATATGTATGTTTGACATGAATGCAATTTATATACATATAAAATTAATATTTAAAGTACATGTACTTTAGGGGTGAAACTATGGTCAATTAAAATATATTTTTATTTAACGTTTTAGCTAGCAAAATTAAAAATAATCAGTAATTTTTACAGAAAATTGTAAATATTTAAATGCTTTATAATTTTCTATGCAAACAAATAAGACATTAGAGTTGAAACATTTAACCATTTTTATAATAAATAATAAGTTGTTTTGAAATAAGAAACTCTAACAAATGTTACTTACTGAAAAAAAAATATTTAAATAAAACGTAACACCCATATGTATTCTAAGACCTCGTAGAAGGTAACTCAAAGCTGTCTTATACTCATTAATAAGATATTTTTATTTCTAGTATGTAATGTACAGTTTTGAATGGATGTAATGTAAATGTTAACTAATGAAGTAATGCGTTACAATATATTGAGTGTGATCTGCGGTAAAAGCTCACCACCCAAGTGACGAGAAGTTAGTGTTTACGTCGTGTACTCTCGAGACGACACAGCTGTGGTGAGGGGATGTCCACGTGTCCTCTGGTACTCGCACGGTCCTGCAGCCCCGGGTGTCGTGGTCCACTACTGTGCGTGGGTGCGTGCCGTCGCGTCGAGGCACCTGTTGGGGTTGCGTCCACAAGGGGTCGGTAGCCTTGACGACCGCGCATGTGCCCCAGTGTAGTTGCGAGCGGTGCCGCTAGATCGCGCTATCTCCTGCTCCCCACGCCCGTTGTTGTCGCGGCTGCCCACAGATGTCCCCACCGTAGAAGTGCCCGGTCAATAAGCAAATAGGTCACGGTCTTTCTCGGGACTCCCTGACGCCAACCTGGTCGGCAGCTCATCCACCCCTGACCTCCGATATTTTTTCGGAAAATATCTTTCAACAGCACATTAAGTGTCCTCCTACTTTTTTTCAAGAGTTAAAGTGTTTGTGTCCCTGTTCAAAATACATTACACTTTTTTATAAAATCAAAACTTCACTCATCAGTTATCAAGTACCTTAACGTAAAACTTATTCAGTTACCGTACACTAGCTTTAATGGGTATTTGGATCTTGTACTACCCAGTTCAAAGCCTTTGCCGCGGAACCACACCGCCAGCTTTCTATGTATAATACGAATTTTGATTGAGTACTAAATTAACAGTTTGATATTAAAGTAATCAAAGCGGATTCAAAGTAGTGCCATTTCGTTCAGAGTATTGATCTGTCGTGTAAACACAGTACATATCGTGGAATAAACTTTGTTCTTTATTTTATTACTGGTTTAAGTAAACTTTAAATTTTATGTTACACCAAACATTTTCCATGACTCTGGGATACATATACCATAAAAAGTTGCACATGTAAAATAATACTAAAAAGTAAAATTGCAAACCTTAAGAAACGGACAAACAGTCAAAAAGTAAATAAAAATTACAATAAAATGCAGTTCTAGATTTGAAATTCAGTTTTAGAACTGCTGTCAAAGGTTTGAATTTAAATATTTACAGTTCTGTCAGCACTGATGATTGAGGTATAACAACACGTTCTGACTGTAAGATGTGCGGATATGATTTTGACGATGTTTCTCTCCATATTAAGCTGACTTGACTAAACCACACACTCACAGACTCCAACATTGAATGAAACTAAAATTAAAGTCAGTTGAGAAAAGTTAACGTCAGTTATTCTTCCCTAGTGTAATCAGTACTGTTTTCAGCTGAACTGTTGTTTATAACCATAAGAAATAAAAAAGGGAGGAGGGCAACAACAAGATACCTCACCGGTTATCCATCCCAAAATAGTCTCGCTAGATGTCTTAACGTTGTTATTTTGGGATAATGTTGGAATCCTCCGGTCAAGGCTATGTGTCGTTATTAGATTTTGTTTGATTTCCTTAATGTTGACATAATAATCATTTACTGTTCCTGTAATTGACAATATTATATGTGTAATTGATTATTCTTCATTAGGACGCCGATCGAATATGAGGGGCGAATGAGTGTGATGAGTGTAGATGAATGAGTGTAATCATTGTTACTAACTAATAAAAGGAACACCGTAGAAAGTGATATTTATTAATAGCTACGTAGAATCCGACACTCGTAGTATTGGTCTGATTTACGGCTAACTGAGAAGCCAGATACTCAGGTATCTTCCCTTCACCACATTTGGACCCTGACTACCACCCAACATAGACACCCCAGACAACTCTCTTAATATGTTTACGTCTATTGGTCATGGGTGAATGTTCATCGGCTGAACAGTATCTATTCTGAAATTAAACAGATGTGAGGGTGCGTAGGGTACAGACTGTGAAACGTTATATCACCCTTGGATATATGTTGTCCATTAACTGACATTTCCTATACGTTTACTTTGAGTTTTTATGTAAATGTTCATTTATAACTTTTTGTAATGCATTAAGATCTTTGAAAGGAATGTTTCATACCACAAAACTGTATCATGTGATACAGGATCAAAGTTTAATTGTGTCTGTTTACATATATTATTTATCACTTTGTAGTGCTTTTTGTTGTTTGTACATTTTTGCTATAGTTTATACATCTATATTTTTATGTCTGTTGTTTTACTTTGATATATTGTTCTTTTATACATTTTTTATTTGGGCATAATTTTATATTTACATTGTTGTGGTTGAAGAATTGTTAATTAATTTAGAGTAATTTACTTGTAGCATTTTAATTGTTACATCGCTATTTTTGATCTGTTATTTGATTACTGTTTTTTATATTATATAATATAGACACTAGACATATATTATATAATATGTCTATTATTATATATTATATAATATATTATATATTATATATTATATAATATATAATAATAGACATATTATATAATATACAATAGACATATATTATATAATATGTCTATTGACTAATTTTAATTATTGATGTATTTTAATTCAGTGAAGGACTTTTGAGGCAAGTTGAGCAGAGCCATAAACTGTAGTTGAGTATTATTGTAAATAATACGTAATATATAAAATAATATAATATTATAAAAATGAAAAAATAAAAATAATTTTTATTTTTTAAAACATTTTTAGTTAATTTAAGAAAGAAATGTAGGGTGTTTAGTATTTTCTTAAACATTTAAAATAATGTATTTCTGAAAATAATATTTTACTGCAGCAGGCGAAATGACTTTTAAAATGCAAATAAACTAATCGTTACGTATTTTGGGAAAGACTGATTTTTTCTATAAGTGTAATCATATAATTATAGAGGATACGTCAGCCAATGTGAAAAAATATTTACAAACGTTTGCAGGACTTATATTGGTGGAGTGTGCTGCACTCTATCGCCAGTTTGTCAAACTACAATACAGAGGAATCAGCTGTTTAGACACGTGACAGCTGACGTCAAGTATTTACGCAGTCAGTGTCTCAAGAATGTTTCCAATTTGATTAGTAAGGTCCTTCATTATATATACCTACAATATATTATGTCCCATCTAATAGGAATATTTGTGCCTGTCATGATGTTAGTGAGAACCGCAAACACAGCTGGTTTAAACTGCATTGCGTTTACATGGGACTACTCTAGCACTCCATAATATGGACCACAAAACAGCTGATATTTTAAGAAACAACATTTAAAATTTGGCTGGAAATTCATTTGTGTATAAAATGAATGGTAAGAGACACATCGATCAGAACGTTTATTTTACATTCTTAAATCCTTCCTCTTCTTTGCTGCTCAGATCCTTAGACTAATTCGTGAATCCTTTTGGTTTGATGATAGTCAACGTGTTAACAAAATTGATCAACTCACTATCTCTGTTTTTTGTACTTTTACTGTAATACATTTGTATTATGTGACGTTTAATTGTTTTTTTAATTTTAAAATCACAAAATTGATAAAAATATTTAAGAAACTAAAATATTTTTTGCATTCCTTATGAACTAAATGAGCAATCGAGTTTGGAGACAATTTTAAAAAAATAACCATTTCTGTTAAAGTAATTATATTATAGACATTGAAAATGAATAGTAAGTAATAGAAAAGTTCTATCATTGAAGAAGTATTTTAATGGACTCATTCTTTGATGGGATCAGCGAGGACAAATAACTCACATCAGCGTTTCCGATACCTAGGAAGCAGTAAAGGAGGGTGGGAAGTGTGACAACAAAGTTAACGAGAGAGGGAGATTGTCATGACGATAGTTCATGATAGTTGAAAGCATGAGCTCATGCATGTTCCACTAATAGTTATTTGGTTGACATGTCAAGCAGAACTTCGACGATAAGCCAAAGGGACGAGGAAGGTTGCAGGCATTTAGGGCCGTAACGAGAAGAGATAAAACTGTGACTACACAATGAACACTTTTACTGTCAGAAAATGAATCACCAATTTGGACACGTTGACTTCTGTCGTCCAAGCAGGACAGCAACAGATAGGGTGCAAGAAAAAAGCTTTACAAGAGAAGGAAAACTCCAGGACGTTAAGACGAGGGTCGAGATAAAAAAAAGGGATGAGGGTGCTGCAAGAGATAAATGTGGTTGGTGAGCACTTTGTGCTAAATAGTTGATAATACTCAATATGCTGATAGTGAAAAAAGATGGTAAGTGAATAATGCTTAGATATTTTTCCTTTAGTCTCGTTGGGGCAAATAAAGCAATCAAAATGTGTATAACATTTATAATTTTCTGTGTAAGACTGTTCTAAGTGTCACTAACGTTGTTAACACTTGTAAAATTAATTTTAATTGATTTCTTTGGTTTTTTTTTTAATGATTTTGTTCTTCCATATTTTCTTCGGCCTACTAGTAGAACATCTGTTTACCCGTCCATTACCTTCTTCAATATACTGTATAAATTCGTTAACTCATTATAATTAAAAAAACCATGGTAAATCTTTTGAAAGTAGCTTAGGAAATTATTAATGCCAGGCAGCGAATGATATAGTGTTAAATATATTTTAACAACGGATTCAGTTGATACATACAGTCGTATGGCGTGCTATGCAAAGCATACACGCCCGGACCGAGTGAGTGGGTCAACCACCTAACGCCTGGGAATAACGACGACGGCGCTCGACGTGAAATCGATACACCCGTGTGTTGCGGGAAATGCATACATCGTCAGCCGTGCTGTGCAACCCATACAGTGGAGTAAAACAGGAAAATATGGAGAGTTAGAATTAAATTGAGAATTATTGCAGCTAAATAAACATTAATTTATTGAATAAAACAACTTTGAAACATAGTGGGTATGTATAGTGGTTTCTGTAAGGTTATCATACATCCTTACAGAAACAATTATATTATATCGATACTTTCCGGATTCTACTGTCTGAAACCAATACAAAAATCCTTTATCTACCAGAATGAGAGTCAGTTCGTACAGTATGAAGGATTTATTTATGCACATAAAAAGATTATATATAGTCGCAAAAAATTCATAATCGTTTAACAAGTCTAGCTTTCTAAAAAGCTAAAAAAAGGCGTTAGTTCCGGATGTTGTGTAAGTGAGAGAACTGAGTATCAGACTATGAGTTACCTGAAAATCAGCCCAATATCACGTGGTTCAGAATCCACGTAAAGTTGTAGGTTCCTTAGTTGCCCTGACTGTTGGGCTATTAATAAATGGCTCTTTCTAAAGACCAGGCAACCTTAGTTAGTAACAATTACTACACTCGTTCATCTACACTCATCACTCATTCGCTCTTCATTTTTATCCATATAAGTAGGACCTTGATAAGTCGAGCCTCAATATCTCGAATTCCTTGATAACTCGAAATTTTTGTAATCCCCTTCAACTCCCCATAACACTCAATACAAAAAAGGCCTCTATAAGTCGATTTTTCATAAATTATGGCCTTGATAACTCGAATTTTTAGGGTTTTCAAAGTCGTGGGTTTAACCTCTACAACTCGAAGTTGGATGGTTGGTCACCTCTATAACTCGAAGTCAACCTCTATAAGTCGAATTTCGCTCAGAGTGACCTCTATTACTCGAAGTTTTAGATATATTTTTCTACTTGAGATTGCGCAAACACAACAAGTCACCACTTGCACCTGTCTAGCTGACTCACCCCGCACCGCATTGTGTTGTTGTCATCGCCAGTGAGAGGAGTGCAGTAGTGCGTGAAGCGTTTATTACACAATACAGTAGTGCGTAAGTCATGTCGGTGAAACGTAAGCTAAAAACTTTAACGTTTGAGGAGAAGAGGCAAGTGTTGAAAGCAGTTGACGAAGGTACGAAGAAGAAAAGTGAAATAGCCAAGTCATTCGGTATTCCACCCAACACATTGTCAACAATTCTGAAAAATCGTGGAAAATATGAGAGTGACAGTAATGTTTCAATGGTGACAAAGAGGGTCAAAGGTGCCGAGTTTAGCGATGTGGACGAGTGTGTTTTTAAATGGCTAAAACAGTGCCGGGACAAAAATGTGGCTATATCAGGCCCCATTCTACCAACATGATATCTTATGTAGAATACGACGTAGTGGGCTCTAATATTCGAGTTATAGAGGCTAAGTCAATGAAACTTCGAGATATAGAGGTTCTAAGAGAAACTTTATTAGGCATTACTGGACCTCTATATCTCGAATGTTCGGTCATTTTACCTTGATAACTCGAACCTCACTAACTCGAAAACCTCGACAACTCGAATTTTCAACAACCCCCTTCAGATTCGAGTTATCAAGGTCATACTGTATCTACGATCGGTGTCTTAATAATGAATAATACATACTAAACTAACTATTATAACTAAATTTTAAGATATTGACTTAGAGATAGGATGGTATTATTAATAACTAAAATTTCCGGTGACGACCGCGTCAAGGTGTTATTTACAATATGTAAATCACCAAACGTTTCGCCCATGCTGTGATGTGGCATCCTCAGTGGAGTCTCAGATATACCACTGGGGATGCTACATCACAGCATGGACGAAACGTTTGGTGATGTAAATATTATAAATAACACCTTGACGCGGTCGTCAGTTTTTGATATATCACTTGTCCTCATGGTTGCTGGTGCCTGATATGGTATACAGCTATTTTATCTGCCACAATCTTCACCTTCTTCTCTAATAACTCAATTTTCTATAAAATAAAAAAAATTTAGGAGTGACATTAACAATATCAAAAACACGATATAAAAATGTCAGACTTTTGGCCATTCTGTGGCGGGGCATTATCAGTCGTTTCTACACTGAACTGATGTAAAACGCAACGTAGAGCTTCTGGTGTTGACCAAGAACTTGAACATTGTTCTTGGTCAACCAGGACGTTGTTCTTGGAGTGATGCCACAGGTCACATTGTAAGCTCGGAAAAATCATGCGTATAGAATCTGATTATAATTTTTCTGCTGTTTTGACGTGACTTAAGACATTATCCACTTTTACAAAAAGTTACAGACTAATGGCTTCATTTCCCAAACCATTAAGTCACCACCGCTGGGAAGTCAACAGGCGCAGACAGCCGTGCAGTAGCAATGCAATTTTACAGTCAGTGGGCAAAAGAAAAAAAAAAAAAAAAAAAAAAAAAAAAAAAAAAAAAAACAAAAACAAAAACGCTGTTCTATTTCAACCGTACGGTTGTGTTTGTTATTATAATGTGGTTTAGTGAACACTGTATGACTATTCCGGTCCAATATAGTTGACTATAAGTTGACATTATGAGTTTTTTTAATACAAAATTATAAAGAATGGCATTTACAGTTGCACATATTTAACTATGAAAATCGTATAAAAATACTCAATCTATTACAAAACCAACTTATGGTTCCCTAGAATAATCTTTCAAATAAAACGTCAAGTGTTACGATAAAATTACTATTAAGAGCCGAATCGTTGACAGAAACCAATGTTTTTGACATTTTTCGAGGAAGAAAACGGCTTCCTTGATATACCAATGATTCACCATTTTAATGACCACAACACAGATTTTCTATGAAGCTTATCCACCCAACTTATCCACCCAGCTTATCCACCCAGCGTATCCACCCAGCTTATACCCCCAGCTTATCCACCCAGCTTATCCACCCAGCTTATCCACCCAGCTTATCCATCCAGCGTATCCACCCAGCTTATCCACCCAGCTTATCCATCCAGCTTATCCACCCAGCTTATCCATCCAGCTTATCCACTAAAACAGATTTTGTTGCGTATGCCAGAATGATATACTTGAAAATACCACAGCATTAACTATACTGCAAACAGCACGATGGCTCGACTTCAGAGATCTGGAAACAGTATGGCCAGGTTTGTAGACTTTTTCAGGACAGTGTAGCATCACCCAATTTGAACGGATATTGTTCAAATTGTCCAATTTGAATGTCTCTGCTTGTTATTTTTTGCTGTTATTATTGTTAGTTATATATTACATATTGTTATTATATTCTGCTCTATTTATACTACATATGTTCAAAAATGTAAAAATGAAGATGTCCGTTGAAATGTAAAATAAAACGAAATAAAAATAAAACGAATAGTATTCATAAATGTCATTTTTTGTATTTATTTAAAAACATATTACTGTTATTTAAACTACAATACAATTTAGAAAAAAAATTAACAAGGATTGTTTTTAACAGAGGCCAATACTTTTTTTTTAATACTCTGTCCATTCTAATAGATTGTAGATCAGTGCGCGAATCTTATTCAGACAGAGTATGGTAGAGAACCAGTACAGTTCAAGATGAATATTACTAATAAAATGTTCTAATCTAGGCCAGGAATCGAACTTGCGCTATATGTAATTCCAGCTCAAAGTCCTGACGCCTTAGACCGCTCGGCTACTGGTTCCGACAGAAATTAAATTACACACTTACATAGCAAATACACATTTTACAACATATATTTTTAAAATAAAAACAATTTTTGTATTTAATACTAAATGATACCCCGTAAAGCATGCCGTGCTAACTCCATTACTGCACTAGTACCCAACCAGGACTTTCACCATTCTTTACACCAATAGATAGCGCATTCACTCCACAAATTTGTTTATTTCATAAGTTTTTTATGAATAAGATTAATCATAAAGAAGAAAGAGACAGAGCCCGCATCCAATGTGCGCTGAATGGGTGTCGAGTTAGAAACTTGGGGTGTCGGGTAGTTAGTTATCCGTGCAGATGACAAGGCCAGCACTGTTGTCATCCCTTCCTCTTATTCCCCCCTATTACTCAAGGACAAACGTACTAATAAGTAATAAAGATTTATGACAATGTAAATTAGTTGTAATCTGTTTCTACCTGCCACTATGGCGTTCGCTGTGGTATTAAGAAAGCGATCTCTGTTTATTCGATCATATTTTTACATTTTGGACCATTAAGGCTTATTTATTATGATATGAGGACGTTTATACTTTTAATTAAGCATTTGACTTTAGCATGTTAAAACAATATTACATACTTTTTTTGGCAGAGGGGGAATATATTTTGAGTTTTCCCAAACTTGAATGTAGATTATGTCTAAGAAGATACATCTTTAATGTAATACACTAGTAAAATATGTTTTGATTAAAAATGTGTCTGATATATTTAGCAATTTTTACTTCAGTACTCCACGTCTTTTGGAAAGTTACCAAATTCATAGCACAAACATCCTCTTTATAATAAAAAAACTTCAGGTTACATTTAACTTACTTTGTTCCAATAAAGGCCTATAAATTTCAAACAGACAAACTTAAATAATTTATGGTATATAGGGGACCCAAAATAAAAACCACCAGTACAATAAAATGTAAGATAATTTATTAGTTAAAATTGCAAAGCATAGTAAGAAATAATTAATATTTAATGATGAATTAGATTCAATAATAATTCCTATCGACGTGTTTAATCTCGTGACGTTAGACGTAATTATGAAAATGTAATGCAACGTGGGTTCTGTATTGTCAGGACTGTTACTATGTACATAAATACATAAACACTACAAGTGCACTCTACCCAGAGAGCGGAACAGACGCCGTTCATCGTATCACTGTTGTATTTACAATATGTAATCAATGACTACTTCTCATTGTAGTTTGTAAAGCGGATTCTGGCAGATAGCTTAGCCAACACTTTTTTGACTCCAGTGTCCAGTAATTACGTGTCTTCCTGTTCAAAGTAAGCAATTTCGTACTTAGTGTGACAGTCGACCGTAGCTGGTAACAAGACCACGTTCTTTTCACTCGCATATATTTTTAGTAACCTCTTATTTTACATGACACGATACAAGGAATAGTATACATATTACATAATTTATTTACAATAACTTATCTCCTTAGTATTATTTGTACAACATTTTCCACACAATTCTATACACAAGATTTATATTTAAAAATGTCACACTTAGTAAAAAATAACACAACTTTGAAGACACAGGTAAGTGATAGAGCTTTCTTTGATGTACGGTACTCTTTCATACTGTACTTGTTATGGATGTACAGTATGAATGCTAAAGCAAAAACTACTATTATTTTTGTATTTATACGCCTCTAAATTGGAGATTGTTTAAGGCTGAATGACTGAGAAGTTAAAAATAATACTTGTTAAATGTATTAAAATAAAGGTCTAAATACATTTTCAAAAAAATCTCCAACTGTCATAATTACATAAAAATATCTCTCTTTTGGAGTAATTAAAATTTTTTGTTTTCTCAAATAAAACCACACCAACAATTTTATAAAACATAAAACAACAATCACATAGGAAAAGTGGACTTTCAATTGTTTATAAATGATATTATTTTAATGATGATGAGCTTTAGTGACTTCTGAATCTTCTGCCCCTAAAATATTTTCGTATAAAGTGTTTCAAAACTAAGTTTTTCTGGACGTTTCTTAGGGTTAATAAATTGAAAATTTACAACCTTTTATTACACAAGGTCATCATTACTGAATATTTTAGATGGCACTAATACTACAGAAAAGAAAACGAAATAAGCACATTATTTGTATTAAAAGATTGCAGATTTTTGGGTGATAACCTATCTAACATAACACATTATTTTACCTTCGGTTGTATGATTCATTTTACTTTTACAACCAACAAAATAATGCTTTAAAAGCTGCCCATATTAAAGTATGTTAAATTATTTTAATAAGAGTTACCATTTTATACAAATTAACTAGTTGCAATTTTTTTTGTTTAATACATCAGTTTTATTCCTTCTTCATGTCTTGATTCAGTTCAGACATTTTCATGATGTTTGTTTTTATAAATTAACACAAAATTAGAAGTAATGAGTATCATAAAATGCAATTTAAGTTTTTTGATTCTTTAAGAGAAAAAAAAAAAAATAAATAAACAATCGTGAATTTTGCATGCAAATATTATTTTCAATATTCTTGTGTAGATATATTCTTATTTTCAATATTCCATTAAGATCACGTGAACAGTTTTTATATGATAAAACATAAAATTTACTAGTTATAATGACAGTATTCAAAGAATGATATTTTAAATGTAAATTGGTAAAATATTATAGCTAAAATTATAATATCTGAAAAGAATGTAATAGATTTACTATGTCAAAACATAGCTGGTTTTAGAATATCAGACATATTTGGCCTTAACCTATTACATATAACTAATGTACAATATATACAGGACGTACAACAGCTGCAGATTCATCCATAAGGCATCTTATATTTGAGGTTAACATGCATGAAGATACAAGTGGCATTGGAAACCGCACATTATACAGATTAGGGAATGGGAGGGAAAAAGACAGCATTCTTTGTGTCATTTAATAATGTTGGCAATACTGGTAAAATAAATAATCCCTAAAAATAAAAAATACAACAAAAAAATGAAGTAAAGTGGAAAACTAATATTTGATCAAAGAAACGTTCAGGGTTCGTTTATCGATTGGGAGTGAGTAAATAGTGGGAGGAAACAAAACTATAGAGGGGGAGGGGGTTGACTTAAAATGGTATATAAGGGTCAAATTGAGCAATCCATCACAACCTCAGCTAAGACCACGGCACCCACAGGAACACAAATATAAATTAGTCTTTCTTTGTTATATTATTACTTGTCATTCCTCTAATGGTATAAATAAAAACAGTAGAGATTGTTCGATAATAGTATTGACAACCATAATGATAAATTGGTGTTTCAATGAAATGTGCGATAAAATATTTCTTAAAACCAAATAAAAACTAAACACTATTTGAAACCTACATATTAGTAATATATACTCAATTTTCTAAAATTAAGTTAAAAATTAAATATTGTAATACACAACAAAACATTTCAAATGTTAGCTGGTGAAATGGAAGATTTATGTTAAATAACAAAATAAACAAAAAACAATATTACTTTTACAAACACAATTAAAATACACAGTTAAATTACAGCTTATTATACAAAATATAAAAATTCTAAATAATAATAACACCAATACATTATATCAATAGACATTTTATTTATAGACATAACATCAATGTACAACATAGATGGAGTATTTTAACAGAATATTTCTTAAATGTAACTTAAAGTGAAAAAAGAACAAACCAACTCACACAAAAGCTGTATAGTAGAATATGACATATAACTAGTTGTAAATAAAACTCATAATTGAAATAAAGGCGAGATGAACATTATTAAAAAAGTGATATAACGTCACAAAATAATAATAAAAAAGAGCGTAGCCCATTCATAAAATAACATTATGTATTCTTAAAATTCATGATATGATTCCCTATTCCATATACTATATATTAATTAGTTTTATATGTAGGAATTTCTAAACTCTTTAAACGCACACAACCTTGAAACAAAAACACAACAGCCTTAAACATCCCCCCATTCATGAAATTCAGGGCTACACACTTTGTTAACACAACAATTTGTGCATTTTTCTTTTCAGGAAAAAACAGTCTTCACAAATTGTGACGTTATATACAATTTTTCTAAAACAAGTACATAATTCTTGTAAAAAAGTTATTTGGATTTTTATAATAATTACTTTTATTGTGGCCAATTATTAAATCTAATTCAAATGAAAAAATTTAATGTAATGATCAACTAATTGAATTTTACTCAAATTATTTGTTAAAACTTCTAAACAGGGAGTTAAATAATTTATTAACAACTCCAACTTAAGGATAAAAACTAGTAGGAAGACATTTCAAAGTGAAAAGTGATATGATAAATGTATGTGGAATACATAATTGGTGTTTTAGTTTGTTTAAAATTAATTACGATGTGTGTAAAAGAAAGAAGGTGAATTCTTGATGTGATAAGATAAGAGTGGGGTGACTAATCCTTACGTGGGCTCTGTTGGAAGTTCGTTCTACTCTTGAAAGAAACGATGGAAGACATTGTAAGCAGTGGACGTGATGAAGACAATTAAACATGCAGTAAAATGTTGTGAAATGTGTTAATGAGTGAAAAGTACAATTAATTGTGAGTGTGCAATGAAAATATTCCAGTTGATTTCACTTTTATGATGTTGAAGGCTAAATATGTAAGGTGCCTTTCAGAGGTCTGTGGATCTATCAATGATTTTAACAAATATAATTTTTTAATATTAATTGAACAGCGTTTACAAAATTGTTATTTTAATTGGGCCAGACATTAAGCGATCTGCGTGTTATATTTATTGCTTATAGGGGTTTAAGCAGCAGAGGAAATCGTTCCACCACTACGTCAAGTGCTAAAGTTACGCAACAGTGCTTAATTGATAAAAAAAAAAAAAAAAAAAAAGGATAAAACACTAATGATTTGCTATTTTATTGTTTGCACGATTATTGTGATATTGTTATTATCAATCGTTATTTGAATACTAATATAATGATTTAATCGCTCTAAACTTGATTCGTTAAAGTCAATCAAACCGATGGTCACTCATGCAAGTGACATAATGGTCGGGGCTTCGTACTGCGCTGCCAGCCTACGGCCTAGTTTCCATGTCAACATTACATGGAATTACACAGTGGGGGAAGAGTAGTTATCTCTCTCACTTCCACCACTGAATCAATCTATCTTGCACAGGTTCATTCAGTGGGTTACTTCCTAAGCGGCCTAACTATAAATTTTAACTTTTGAATTAGTACTAACCTAATTATAATAGCAGATTTTGTTTATTTATTTGTATTGTACTACTTTTTTTTATAAAATTTTCAATTATTTATGGGTTTTGTATATTTTTAATTTGTATCGTAGACTTTTTGTTTCGTATTTATTGCATGGTTTATTTTGCACCCTCAACTGTATAGATGGTATATGTATCAACCTAGCCTGGCCTCCAGTAACAACTTTGGACATTTAACAGTGCTACTTGGTAAATTTTACTATTAACATAATGTAAGTGATCCTAATGGCATGCCCCAACTCTTATTCTGCCAATGTTTCCAGGTTAAGTGAATGAGAAGGCTAGGTTAGGTTAGGTTAGATTCTTAGCCTTAATTCCTCTCGGTATAGTAATATTTACTTTAACTTTGATTCTGAAGCTATATTTAAAACAGAACTAAGCCAGAAAATAAAGCAAGGGTTGTATAATTTTATGAACAACCCTAGTCAAAAACTGATTCATGAAATTAATGTCTGAATATCATATTTTGTTTTGTAACGATAGTTGAACTTTACAAACAAAATATCAACCCATCCATTAATCTTAGTAATTTGAACAATTGTCTTAGATGCTTCTGTTAAATTCAACAAATATATTTAGATAAACGGTAAAACATTTCTTTCCTCGTAGCAAACGTTTCAATTAATTATCTAGAGTTAATTAATTTTGTGCACAAAAAGAATACTGTATCTTGGTTCTGTTTGGCTCCACGGACCTCCAATGAATGATTTGTGGCCTGCCTTTATAACTGTGTAGCAATCCAATCACATTATTCAGGAAATATCACCATTTAATGAAATCACAAGAGTGTAAAACCAGGATTATTGTTTTAAATCAACAGTATTGCTTTATTTGAGCAAAGGGGACAATTTAATGAGCAGTATAAAATCGAGAGAGTGAATAATATTGCCATTGAAGAAGAAGAAGATGAAGAAGAAAAAAATTGTACGTTTAAAAGTAAATACAGTATAAAGTAGTGACTGAAAATATTTTATCACAACAATCCCTTGTTCGACTATGTACACTCAGCGAGCGGCCCCCGTGGCAGTCTAAGTCTGAACGGAAGGAAGACTGGGAAGCCGCCGGTGCAAGCTGGATCAGTACTCCTCTTCGTCGTACTCGTCAAGGTCATCCTCGTCTCTGCAACCAGAAGTAAGTGCGTGCGTCAACGTGCATGTCGGGTGTGCCTGCAGTATGCTAATGGTTGCATGCTACGCTTAAATAAAATATACGGATGCATATCATTCCGAGTAGTAAGGGTGCTCTGGTGTAGAGACTACAATAACTTTGTTTAGTATTTACACTTGAAATAACATATACAAATAACATTACAATACTGGTGACTTTGTCTTTCTGCGTCCGTGGAATTATCGTGTAGATAATTTTGTATTTTTCCAATGACGTATTTAGCCAGAATAATATAGAAGTATCTGTTACGAACTCATTTCATATTTTTCAAAGATTTTATATTTTTCTAAGGTCATTAACTAATTTCTTGCAGTTTCCTATATTGTTTATTTACTTTTGTTTGTTTTTAATAAGGAATATTAATTAAATATAACATCTCAATATAATGTATGTTCTAAACCACCTGTGATTTAAACTAACTGCAGTATTTTCGTTTAAAGTAAAGTATATAACATTTTTAAGAATTTCTGTTGAACCATTGGTTTAACCCCAAATAAAATTAATTTTGTATTTAAAAAAATCCTAAGTTATATTTGCCAGTTGGGGTGAGCGTTTTTGGGTGGCTTGATGCTCAGCTTTAAAAATTGACTTATGATCTAACTAAACACGAACTATATTTATCTCTTATCTCTTTCCTTTACAGTTCTATTGATACCAGTTCCTTTATGATTGTTGATGAATCCAGAATCTAGTGTACACATTTTCTGTGAGCAGGACAACCACTCATTACTCATGCGGGTGTTGTAGCATTAGCTGCCTTTGATAAACAACCCTTTCTTAGTATATATTTGCAGGTCAGTAAAAAGCACGGATCTACCACCACAATTATGGTCCCATTAAACATTATAATCTGAATGAAAAAATCTTACATTTTTTCAGGACGTTCAGTTAAAACACCCTTTAATAGTTCACTTCACTGTGATGGTGATGATGCAGATTAAGTTCAAAAAAACAGTTTTAAGACAATCTCAAGTTAAGTATCAACAAAGATTGGACCAACACAACAGCTGTTGAGCAAGATATTCCTTGCTTAACCTCTTACAAGGAGTTCCTTTACCTTCTGGAGGGGAATTACTTCTATCAAAAGTAGATTCTGTATTTATTAGATCTACAAAGTACTCATGCAGTGCAACCCCTCCGTACTTACTCATCCTTGGTATTGAACTTCTCGACGTAAGTGGTGTTGTCGATACCACAACCGTTGCGGTTGCAGCCAGGACAGTACCAGTAGCTGAGTACCCCCACTGACACCCCGAACAGGACATTGGGGACGACCAGGGACAGGACGAGGTGTCGCAGGTTGTCCTCCCAGCTGTAGCGGGCCACCACCATGTCGGGGTAGGTGCGGCTGTAGTAGCATGGGAAAGGAGTCCCCAGGTGGCCGTACCCGTACTGCTTGGCGAACTCCGAGCAGTTGACCCTGGGGGGGTAACCGCACCCCTCGGTGTTGATGAAGAACCGGGTCTCGCCCACGTCCCACTCCAGAGCGTTAATGTCTATGTTTCCCTGCAAATATAAATTGCCATCTAAAACTTGAACATCAGATTGAAAGGAGTAACTCTCTCACTAATATGTATAACATAACACGCATGTAACTGCTTACAGAGATATCTCTTCAGCGCATAGTATCATATGTATTATTGTTAAGTACCAGACCTGCAACTCACACCGATCACTCAAAACTTGATAGTTTTCCCTAAAGAAATTACAAACACTTTTTCCAACACCACAATTCTTTAATTTACATAATTGAAGCTAGAGTATCCTTGTGAGGTGTTGGCCAAGTTTGCTCGGTTGTGCAGGGGAGGGAACTAAATATCAGCACCAATGTATGTCTATGGGTGGGCGGGTGGGTCAATACTACTGCACGTGTATAGGTGGGTGGCTGGGACAATACCACTGTACGTGTAAGGTTGGGCTAGTGGGTCAATACCACTGCACGTGTATGCAAATTTTACTCATAATGTGGGTTGGATTCCACACAAACTTTTGTTAGCTTAGTTGCCCGGTCTATTGTAATAATATTAATCGGTATATTGAACCAATATTTTAATGCATATGTGTGGTGGTGGAGGAGATGGAATTATAAGGGGCGTAGGGTGTATGAACATGGTTTATAAGAGTTTAACTTGAAGAAAGGTGAAATGGCGTGAAGTAGAAGTACCACTCGTGAGAAGAGTGGGTAAACAGTTTTGTTTTGTGTATGTGAGGCAGGGCTTATTAAATGGTTTACTTTTCGGTATAAATTACTTGGTTAGTTGGACGGTAAATCTTCAGTTTACTATAAAAAAAACTACAATTTTGTCCATCGACTGTGGGTCATCAGGGGATTGAGCAATGACGTACAGTCAATTAATACTTCTTTCTAATTTAATCCAATGGTCAAGAAATCGTTCTAGTCAGTAAATTATTTCTTTGTTTAGAATATTTGTCAGAAATGGAGGACTTATCAGCACAGTAAAGTTATTGTGGATAACAATTTTATTGAAGTCATAATAACAAAGTGTATACTCTGCAATCTGAGTACGCCATTAGGACGAGAAAACCCCCAAAACACGCAGAGTCTTATGCAGTGAAGGTGTCATAGATGACTAGGCAATGCTAAATAACAAGTAGTAAAGTAAAATGTAATAATTATTTAAACTAAGATTAAAAGCACGAATGCTATGGATATCTCAAACGGTTACAATTTACAGTCAACTGGAACTTCTTGCACTGAGAATCATTCATACCATGCATAATAGATAGTTCTCTCAAGTCGTGTTCGTTTTCTTTTCCAATTAATGATGACTTAAATTTCAGGATCCGAAACGTTGTGAAGGATTTTCATATTCACATAATCATCGGTTAATGCTCACAATCAGTGAAATTATGTTTATTATAAGTTTTATATGTTTTATAATGCTATAAGAAAATGTATATTGACTAATTATCAATTCCAAAACTATAGCCTTTCAGCTGTACCTTACCTTGGACCATTCCTCGTATGAGAGGCGCGTATAGTTAACGAGTATCTGGTGGCATCGAAGTGCTGAGGAAGTGCATCCCTCCTTGCAGGAAGACCAAGAACAGTTGCTGAGGCCCTCAGCGTACACATGTTCCACAGCCACACAAGTGACGGGCACGCTCTCGTAGTCGGCCAGGATGGTCGAGATGGCTGGGTCCACCACGAAGGGGATGAGGAAGAGAAAGGCGAAGACAGACAAGATGGCCGTGGTGCCGAGGCACAGTGATGTGTAAAACTTGGCCTTCTCTAGCAGCGTCTCCACGTGGAGGATGTCCTCCTTCTCCCCCCCACCTTCCCCACCGGCCTCTGCGCCCATGATAATGGTGGACTCGTCCGAATCAATGGTGAGGCTGTTGTTGGACCGGGCTAACTGTAAACTCTGCCGTAGTACCGGCAGTTCTACTCTACTACTGTGCGTTTGGTCACTGAACCGTTCACCACAATCTAAACTATATTACAAGTTAAATGTCTGTGACAGTTCAACTTCTAAGAGATCCTATGAGAAATGGAAACGCGTTCCCCTCCTGTAACTGCAGCGAGATATTTATATAACCACCACGTTGAAGCGGATAAGTGTTTGGCTAAGCAAGAGGGAAGTATGGAGAGTGCTAGTAATCTTGCAGTGAGAAGACGTGCTGGTGCGTCGGGCTGTCTTGGAGGAGGGGAATGCCTGCAACAGAAACACACTATCAGTGGTTCATTCCTTCATTTAGTTGTAATTTCCTTTCTTTTTGGCTTAACATACTCGTATTTGATCGCTTTAGATAGAGTAAGAACCTAAAAATAACTATCAAAATAATCCAACTCTGAAAATCCAACAAAAATTGTATCTAGTTCTTGAACGTCAAGAAAAGGGCTGATATGTCTAGTTACATGTGAATACACAAAGTATGTTGAATGACACATAAAATGTAATGTATTCATATAGGCCTATAGACTGGATGAAGGGGTGTAGGTTTAGGTATTTTGAACAGTAAGTAAGGTAATAGATTAGCATTTTAGAAAATCTTCTTTGGAATGTGGCTGGATTCTAACATGTACTAAATATTAAAAAAAAAAAACGGATAATCGTAAAATAATAACCGATTACCTTACTGTTCAAAGTGACACATCAAGATTTACACCTCTAAAACCCTAGGAAGTTCACTCACAATACAGAGTTCCCAGTTACTCTCCAAGGCAACAGACTGACTCTGCAAATACCTGGGAGTCACCCTTGACTCTCCTTCATCACCCACTTCCGGTCCGCCAAAAAGACCACGACTACCCGTATCAGGGCACTCCGTTTTCTCAATAGTAACTGGGTGTTCTACCAGGACCCCTACACCTCTCTACACCATCATCATCTCTCCTACCCTCACGTACGCACATCCAGTCCATACCACCATCCCCCATGATGAACTCTCCAACCTCGAGAAATCCGAACGACGCGCCATGCGTCTAGTTTACCACCTAGACCCCTACCACAGCTGCCACACCTTTACACTCTGTTCCTTATTCCAAACTTACGTTAGTTCCTAACAACCTAAACCAGAATTACCTACCCAAAGCCATGGACTCCCCATTTTGGCAGAGTGCTTCAAAACACAGAATCCTACACTTGAAATCTTTCTTCACCATCTACCTAATACACGACCAGCTCTGATACACGACGACCCCTGATACACGACCACCCTTGATAAACGACCAGCTCTGTTACACGACCAGCTCTGATACACGACCACCTCTGATACACAACAAGCTTTCATCCCCCCTCCTCCCAGCCCTCCAACGTACGACGCACTACCAACGCAACACTGACTTACTTTTTTCCCACCTCTTTTTAACCACTCCTCAACAACTAGATGAATCACCAATGCGATTACCCATAGATAACCTCAAAATACTTGTCTCTCTTCTGTTTCAGTCTTCCGTTCTTGTTCAAATTTGTACTCACCATAACCATGATTCTTTGATAAATCTATAGTAAACTGATGTATGGTTACCAGAATTACGTTTAGTAACAATGGGGTGAGGGGGAGGGTTCATTAGCTCGGGTATGTTGTTTTCTGAGAGACACGAATACTAACCCTATTATCTGGATACATGCCTACTATTATTGAAATTGTTTTCACACCCCTTTCAATAGTTTTATTACACTTATTAGTCTATAGAGCATGGAATCCTATGATAATTACTTTTAATTTAACTACCTTTATAGGAGTAAAAAAATGAAAAGGTATACAGGGACGATAGAGTATACTGCACCTAATTAAAGTAATTACCTTGTGACCATCTTTTTACTATTCTTTATAAGATTGTAATTTCAGTAAAATTGTACAGTAATTAATTTATTCACTACGGCGTACACGACCCGAATGGTAAACTTCCAGTGAATACTGAAGAAAAATTATACGAAGTAAATTGAGTGATTTGATAAAGACAATAATGTAATTTTGATATATATGTACTGTACATATCTAAGGTGGTTAGAAACAAAGGCTAGAGTAATTTATATTCCAAACCACACGATCAATTGATTTAAGAGCATCTCTTAATCTAATCAATCAGTTATTTGCTTGTTATCACTAGTAATACACAACGCGTGGTAAATTGTACAGATTGCAACGAGTATCCCACGATAGGGTATACAAATTTCACTGCAATTACTAGCTCATAAAACACACGTTTAAATGAACGTTTCAACATGAAGATGTGTGTATGAACAAAAATACCAAAAGAATTACAAAAAAAATTACAGTGCGGCTTTGTTGACCCACATACACGTACAGTGGTATTGACCCACCCGCCGCCCATACACGTACAGTGGTATTGACCCACCCGCCCGCCCATACACATGCAGTGGTATTGACCCACCCACCCGCCCATACACGTACAGTGGTATTGACCCACCCGCCCGCCCATACACGTACAGTGGTATTGACCCACCCACCCGTCCATACACGTACAGTGGTATTGACCCACCCGCCGCCCATACACGTACAGTGGTATTGACCCACCCGCCCGCCCATACACATGCAGTGGTATTGACCCACCCACCCAACCATACACGTACAGTGGTATTGACCCACCCGCCCACCTATACACGCACTGTGGTATTCAACTACCCACCCACCCATACACGTACTGTGGTATTGACCCACCCATACAGTGGTATACAGTGGTACATCTGGCACATGCAGATCGTACCACAGATGCGGTGTCAACAAAATGAAATTTTACTGTTGTACATTTTTGTATCTAACTCTTGGTACCCCCATTAACAAGTAAGTTTTCAAAATGGTCGATGGAGAAATGAGCAAACAATGGAAAATGCAGCTTGTTGAGTACCCTAAATAATTAATAACTGTAGTCGATATAAAGTATTGTTATCTTACGTGACGGATCTCAGAGAGCCATGGCGTGGTCACCTCCTCCGGCGTCGCTCACGCCGTTGTCTTTCTTGGCCGCGTCCGACTTGTTCCTCTTCTTGAACCTCATCCTGGCGTCATCACCTACTTCTACTGTCCTTTGACAGAGAATCAGCGTGATACACGACACAACAAACAGGGTGCAAGGCACGATTGAGGCGATAAGGAACTCATTGTACGTCTTCTCCAGGTTGAATCTGGCAACGACAGTGTCCGTGTTCTGCTCGGAGAAGAAGCAGGGGAAGCGAGCCCTGGCGTTGTGGTCAGTACCGTCTTTGCCGTACTCGCGCAGGAACTCCCGGCATTCGTCACGTAGCGTGTTAACACATCCCTCTAGGTTGATGAGTAGTTTGCTGTCGTTGGCGATGAGCAGGTCTAACTCCGGGGGCGCCACGTGGTTGGGGTCGTTGAGTGCCTTGGTGGCGTACACGTTCAGGTATGTCAGATAGGTGAAGTTGGTAAGATCAGACAGCACGTGCTTGTTGAGTGTGGACCCATTTATGCAGTCGTACGCCATCATACCGTGCTCCGTGTTCTCGGCGAAGTAACAGGACACCATTAGGACGTTTTCCGCACTTTCGTGCCAGATCTCCGCATCAGTCACTACGTCCAAGGCTCGCTGACACTGTGACAGGTACACTTTGTCTCCACTCAGCACGATCACGTTTTTGTTGCGAGTGGGTATATCTACGCACCGGCGGTCACAGTTGTACGGCGACCTAATCCGCTCACAAGTCCCACGGTTACAGTGTTGTAACCCATCTATCTCTATACAGTTAATCTTGCCCCGCCTACCCGAGCACTTAAGTGGTGCGTCCGTTTCCTTAAAGACACACTCAAAGGCGTCCGTGATGTTGATGCAGGTACCCATGGTGCAGTTGAAGGTTCCCGTGAGGTTACGACACTCGTCGGCGATACAACGACTCTTCTTGGCGTTCTCCTGGTCGATACCGTAACATGTCTTGTTGGCAGTGTTCGTACAGTTGGCGAACAATAGCGTGGACCCGTTGTGCCGTAGGTTGACGTAGATCTGAACACAGGCTCCGGAGGTCTTGCTGAGGCACCACTCGCCACAGGACCCCCAGTCACAGAAGTCCGCCGTGACCGCTCGAGTGGTGGTGCACATGGCCGGGACCTCAGTGATTCCACTCTTGAAGGCCCGCATGCTGGGCATGTAGATGGCGACGGTCAGGTATACCAAGGCCACGCTACTCAGAACAGCTGTCATCTGGCACATGCAGATCGTACCACAGATGCGGTTGTCTTGGGGTGGGATCATCAGATCCTCCACCGGCGTTGGCTTCGGCATCTTTGAATCACTCCCTACGATTTCCACTGACAACGACAATCACAATCTCAGTCCTATATAAAACGGTTACGTGCTTGACAGTCGTAGAAGTGGGTCACGGAAGCAGCCATGACTGTAAGCAGCGCTGCCACTCTCGCACCAACCGCCCTGATGGCCCACACTCCCGTGAATGGGGAGTTCCTATTGACTGCGCTCTGCCGGTCGGTCGATGCTGCTTCACCTCCCTCGGCTCCCACCCCCACCCACCACGCCTCGTGTCAATAACCGTGCATATTAGTTCATTACTAGTTTTGTAATTTGTGTTCTTAGGCATTCATACATTCATAAATGACGTGGTATGATAAGAAGGTATATGAACATGATTTGTTACCATAATTCCTCCTAGACTACTGCTTGGATAATACACTGATATTACAACTTTTTGAATATGAGTTGCATATTATGGAAATAGTCATATGTTTTTATCTGCATATAAAATTTAATTTTGAATACTTGATTTGGTTTGGAGTATGGATTATTATTGTACCTGGAATATAACATTGGCCCAATGTTTTGGGCAACAATTGGGTTAAGTGGACACCCCTTGAGTGGCAATTTCCTTGACTACCCCTAACTATTAGAGTGCACCCCCTGGTGTGATTAATTCCTCAACTGCTAATCACTAGTTACTAGTACTCCCCCTGGCGTGTTCATATCCTTAACTCCTGCACATTACAATACAACCCCTGTCGAGGCCATCTTCAGTGACCCCTAACCATAAGATTGCACCTTATAGCATGGTCAAAGCATGGTCTACTATCTCTCCGACTCCTACCAATCACAGCAAAGCACTGGGTGGCCTACTTAATAACTCCTGCCTGTGTTGGTACACCACCTAGGTAGAAACGAGTTTTGAAATTATCTTAGAGGACAGGCCATAAGATGTAACCCAGAAGCTAGGGGTGTAAACCCCGTACTCTACTGACAAAAGCCAGATGCCATATCTGTAATTTGTCAACACTGTGTTTCCGACAAAAGCGAGGTACTTTGAAGAGTTAAGACCTATCAATCTTTTCTGTGGGCATTTGCACCGTTCAATCACTCCAAAAGAAAGCTTCAGGTCTCGACGGTATTCATGATCAGGAGCTGAAATATAGCGAGAAAAATCCAAGACCTCTTCTGAATGTGTAAAGAATAGGTTTCCCCTCGAAGAAGTATACTTTTTTCTTGGAAGCTAGCCCGACTGTAGCGATCCTTATGTATAAAGTCAATCTTGGGGCACCATCATCATTCACCTCTTTGCATGTTGCATCCGGAATCCCAGAGAAGTACTTCTGACTGTGAATTATAGAAATTAATTGCGACTTTAGTGTTAATAGCAATCCCCCCCATCCACCCATACATCAACCACTATCACTATACATAATAATAATAATAATAATAATAATACTTTATTCTCCAAAAGCCAAAAAACTTTACAAAAGGAACATACCCTTATAAGTAAATTACAATATTACCAATTATAAAATATATATTAATTTCGCTCAGGCTGACCTTATTACATTAACTTATTCTTACAATCTAATATACAAGTTAAAAAATACAAAAGGGACGATAATAAATAAAGAAAAAGTACACCTTTACAACTTTACATAATCAATTAAATTAGGCTAATGGAAAAAAACCCTCCAAGGCAGAGCCTGATTGGAGAAAAGCAAACCATATACTTAATCTATTATAAAATATTAATTGCAGTCAGTCAAATACAAATAGTATCATTAATTACTATAACAGTAAAGTAAAAATATTAAAGATACAAATTCAAAAATAAAGATCATCCACCCCTTAAACTCAAGTTACAATAAAAACTAAATGTTTAGTAGTTTACAAAACAAATAAAATAATCACATTTCAGTTTCAACAATTGAACATAAACCCTTGTGTGCCGATACATTAAAAATTAGGTTTCAAATTTTACTTATACATGTTTAATATTTGTATCTGAAAGTATACTACTATAAGCTTTGACAGTCTAAAGTAACGGTAAAGTATTATTTACATAAACTTACATACATCTACATTCATACTTACACATTTACATTCACCCATTTATACATGCACATTCATTTGTAAGAACATATCCATACAAAAATGTCTAACAAATAGGTCTTTCAATAAATAGAAAATAATAGACGCTAACAACACTGCATTAAAATTTTACAAAGATAAATAAATAAATAGTCAGAAATTTCTGAATTCATACAACCTATTCTATACTATCATTTTCACTTGCGTACATTTTAAAACATCTACTTATTTAAAGATAGGTTATTGTTCATATTTTTATAATAGCATTTTTATATACTAAACTTGAACATGTATTAGCATTTCATTAACGTCCTCAATTGTTAATAGCCAGCTTCTTATATGCCTAGCAAACAATTTAGCACTGTTGATGTCTTTTATTTGTTGAGGTATTTTGTTGTATATTAGAGGAGCTAAAAATTGATATGTCTTAGTGAAATAAGTTCTCGTTGGACGGGGTACCACCGCATCGTCAGCATTGCGCAATCTTAGTTTATAAACACTCTTTGCATAACTATTCCTACTCCTAATAAAAAATACCTTTAACACTTTGTAAATATATAAGTTTCTTAGTGGCAATATATTCAATGCTTTAAATAATGGCCAAGAAGACTCATGTTTCGTCTTTTTCTTTACTATTCTTATAAAATGTTTCTGGATGGTTATAAGTGGTTTCGGACCCACATGTATCGGTAGATGGGGGGGAGGGGTGTCAATAACATCGTGGGTGTCTCCACAGCAATGTGGCTTCATTTGACGATTGATGCCATACAAGGGGTAATACAGGCATTTAGGGGTGAGAAGAATCACAAAATCTTGTTGTGGGCCATTCAAAGCCTATTTTGTGTAAAATTCCACTATAAAATGCTGGGGAATATTCTGGAACAATTCGGACCATTAGAATCATATTTTGAGGAACATTACAGAACACTCTCTAATAATGTGGAATGTTCTGGAACATTGTTGACCATTCAAAGCCTATTTTGAGTATTATTCCGGAATACTATTGAATGTTGTGGTATATTCTGGAATATTGTGGCCCAGTCAAAGCGTGTTTTGTGTAACATTTTGGAACACTCACGGGTGTTGTTGAACGCTTTGAAACATTGTGGAGAATTCGAAGCCTATATTGTGGAACATTGCACGTGGAATCCTGTGGAGTATTCTGGAACATTCTGTGGACTATCAGAGCCTATTTTGAGAAACATTCCAGAACACTCTCGAATACCGTGGAATGTTCTGTAACAATGTTTACATTTCAAGGCCTATTTTTTTGTATAGATGGGGCTATAAAGCTCACAGCAATATGTTATGGAACAAGAATAATTGTCAAATTTCCACCGAATAACATGTCCAGTCATAGCCAAAATTGTGACATGAAAAGCCATACTATAGACAGAATTTATTCCTGAAATATCCTCTGCTGAACAGCCATTCCAATTTAAAATACTGCAAACTTCAATAAAATCAGCATAGTTCCACAATTAACACACCTCAAGGACAAAATTTAAAATATTTTCGACTCAGATTCAAGAATTTTTCACGGTCAAGTGTTAGTAATCCTCACGGTCAAGAGGGAAATTTGAACAGTTATATATCAAATAGTTATTAGACTTTGTTTTCAATAAAATTTGTTTATTGCTTATATTCTTAATTTTACCGCACTATCAACAGCCACATAACCTTATACCAACAACCTGAGTGAAGTATCCCAGATGGTAAAATAATAAAACTCTTACTACTAGGGGACACCATAGCAAACTTCGCATGCCGACTCTGTTACTCCCTGTACTTGAGCCTTTGGCCTCAGTAATGCTGGCTGGCAGTCAATTTCGAGAAAGAAATTTTACTTAATATGTTAAATACTATTAAGCCTATTAAATATTGAAATGAGTTATATAGGCCTAAAACAGACAAAAGTACGAGTAAAATAATACTAAAATCTTGTTTGATCTAAAAAAGTATTACTAAGCATTTTATATTACTAAATACAAAATTCAATAACAATATATAAAATAATATTATCAAACTAAACAAATTGTTAATCATACAAATACTACGAGCAAATTATCAAATAATTGTATTATCATATTTATAGGAATCAAGCTAATAACTTAGTTGTCTTTTACTCAGAAACATTATTTCATATATTCGCTAACCTTTGATAACAGCTGTTTGAACATTTGATTTAGTTACATGTGCAGTCACCAAGCCAACTATAATTGCAGAGATATACCACAGTATAATAAAATACAAAATAAAGGGCTCCAAAGAATTGGCAAATTACCAGTTTGATTCCCAAGTATGTTTTTTTGCCATAAATAAAAAATTAGTCACGTTAGAGACATGCGGATTTTACTAAAATGTTTTAAATTGTAATTTACATCTTTTATGAAAATTGTATTAAAATTATTAGAGCAGTTTTTTTAAGAAAATTCCACTTTTGTATGTTTGGTCTGGAGATATTGGCTGAATACACATACATGCCAAATTTCATAAACGATCACAATACTTTCTCTATACTAACGCATATGGGAAAAAGTGAAAAAATTTTTTTTTACTAACGCGACACTCCCTTAAAAATTATTAGAGACAAGCACGACGCTAGCGCTCTTAGCGGCGGGATCAGAGTTGAGCGTATTTCTGCACTATTTACATTCACAGCTGTTATTAGTAAATGTAAAATAACTTCTGACTATCAATTTTTTCCATGGCCCTTTTTCTATTACTATTATTCCACAGATTTGAAAGACACAGTGAAATACAACGGTATTGGAGTGTAGTTAGTTGTATTCTCCTGCTACTCGGAGCGCTGGCGTCGCACTAGCTCCACAGCGCTGCAACGGGAGTGTCTTTACTAGTCTTAGTGCTTTTGCCTTACATAATAATGTATTACGATTATAACTAGGATAAAGTATTTGCTGTTCTTTGTTTATTTTGTTACAATACAAAACGAAAACAACAATATAACGAACATATTAGCGTTTTACAAAAACTCTACAGTTTCACACAAAACCGCTTCGCACTTTTGGGTGTATCCACAACATGATATACTACAGAGGTCTGGGGTGTCCATGTTTGGTGGTTACCAGGGTCCGTTCTTTTAAATAGGAAAGATAACTAGTATCACGCTTCTCACTTGCGTGCCGGTTTGGTTAGTAGTGCAATTATGTCAATAAAAGGAATGAGAAAATATAAATAATAATTATTCCCAGAATATTTTACCTGTCATGTTAACTTATATAACTTGAGAAAGTAACTAAACTGTTCAACACCGAGTGTGTTTCTTGTAGTTATGAATGTCCATCGAAGTCGATAATGAACGAGGTATGAATACAGGAAACGGATATGCCTAACCGGAAATGTCAGTCCATGTTCCGGTCGGATAGTGTGTTGTCAGGTTATGACCATAAACTAGCTCCCAGACTAGGTGTGTCGTCATATTCCTTCATTCCGCTTCTGAGCCAATGTTACATGTGATCCATCTGAATACAACATACAGTACTTCATTGTATGTTAATATTTTTTTCAGACTTCTCCAAATCCTCGTCTCAGGAACAGTCACTACAATTATCATTCATTATTTGGCCTGCATCAAACTCAAAATTCTTTATTTTTTACAATTATTAATTGTATAATAACGTCAAATACGATAATAATGAAACTATAAATAACAATCAATTAATTATTATATACACATAAGAATAACGCATAAAATAAATCACATCAGTAATAAAATAAAATGAAATTGTACGTATTTGTACAATGTAACTATTCACACCCAGCAGACACAAGCCCGGCTACTCTGTAACATACCTACTCAACCAAGAGTGGTTTTGCTTGTTTTTAAAAACGTTTTATGTCTGTTATAACCGCAAATTCATGCGGCAGTAAATTAAAAAGCTTGACCCCATTATGTAAGAGATTATTTTGAAAAAAGAAAAAAAAATGTTGTGAGGGGAATTTACATCGTGCTGTGATTTGGTTTCTACTAAGAAGCTACGAGAAGGTATGAAGTTTTGGCAAAGATGAACATTTTCCGGACAAACAGCAGAGTGTACAAGATATAAACAGAAGGAAAAATAAGGATTCTTTTGCTAAAAGCCTAAAGAGACTATAGTCCAGCCGTTCTAACTTAACCTCTGAGGGGAGCACAACATGCCAACATTGTACATCTTGAGCGCTTGGATCCTTCTTGTCTCACGGCCAATTTTTTTCCGGTTTAGATAAATCACGTCTAGGACCTGATAGTTTTTATATGTTAATATTGTCCGGATTGACTTAGTTTTTATATTCTTAAACAGTAAAAAAGTACCTCCCAGTTAAACACTAAACAGATTTAAATGTCCACTAAAAAATAAATTTGTATCTTCCTATATTCTTCTCAATAGTGAGTCACCGGATGTAACATTTAGATAAGGGTTGTGGCGGTTTGGATGCGACGCTGCCTATGTCGATATTCCAGTTTACCCCGCAAACCTCAGAGGTAAAGTTAGAACGGTTGGACAATAGTTTGCACGAGCATCTCCTAGGTATTCTAAAATCGGTTTTGACTGATTTTTTTCTGCAAACTGAATGAATTGTAGTATTTTCATACAAACGTCTTTTTTAAATAGTTATAACGTAATGTTCTCATTCATTTAACACGATAAATTGCTGTGTAATTAGTTTATTTTTGAACCATTTTCATTTGAAATTAGCTTTCTTCTGTGGATTTGCGTGAATGTTTCATATGTATAACAGAGCAAATGTCTTAGCATGGGATTAGATGTAATAAAATAATTTATTGTAGTGGCACAGTGACGTAACCCAACTACTTGGAGACTAAGTTTATGGAGATTGTAGGTGATAGGTTCTATGATCGGTCCTCTTAATACGGACATAGCGGCCGCTCAATGGTTTCCATCGACGTAGACACTACTAGAGAAGTCTGGGGTATCCATGTTGGGTGGTAGTCAGTGTTCGGATGTTGCATAAGGAAGATAACTGCGCATCAGGCTTGTCAATTAGGGAAATCAGAACAATACTCGTGACTTCTTTGTAAACATTCTCAAAATTATCTACACGTTAAATATCGGAACAAGTGGTGCAGTGCTGTAAGTCAGCTACTTGGGGACAAAGTGTTGTGGTGATTGTAGGCGTTAGGTCTGTGCTATGTCCTCTTAATACTGACATGGCATCTGCCCAGTGGTTGCCATCGGCAAAGATCACCACTAAAGAAGTCGGGGGGTATCCGTGTTATTTGGCGTCCAGTGCTCGTTTGTTGTCTAGGAACGAGAACGGAGTTGCTATAAAGCTTATCAGCTAACTGAGAATAATAATACTACGAGGTTCGGATCCCATGTAAAACTGTAAATCCCTTATTTACCTGCCTATTGGGATATTGATAAATATCCCTCTCTGAGTATACCTCGAACTCAGTTAATAACCACACTACACAGACATTCCACACTCATCTTACATTCATATTCACCCTAAAATAATCAAAAAAGTTGTGTCGATGTCTCATATCTAAGGATAATCTGAGAAAATTGTTGTTTATATCGTGATCACAACGGAGTAGTAACTGAAGATCCTCGGCCCATAGACGTACAGAGGAGAATTAAAGACATACAAGTGGAACAGTAACGTCCACACAGAGCTATCAAGGTCAGAGGATCCGCATCGTGACGTCATGGGTCGATACCACCCCACTTTAGTGTGGGGAGGGGAGGGGTGGGCTACTTAGGCCATCATGTTGGTACATAAATAGTAACGGCCACTGTCTACAGTGTAAACATATGTCCATTACTCATATACCATTGTTGAAAAATAATTAATTGTTGTTTAATAAAAGTTTGTTGTTGAATATAATTTTATGATAAATTATACTTGTTTAGGAGGACTGCACTCACATATTCAATTATGATACCCATTGACATAATAATAAAAACATAATATATTAATGCAATTAGGATAGCATGGATTTTCTAATAGAGTCGAAGAAATTTACTACTTTTCAAAGCTGCTTAAAGAAAAAAAAAAAAAACGTAAAAAATAATAATCAGACAAAAACCAGACTGTTATAGTAATCCTATGGGCATCTTAATTGAAAATAATACTAATAATTATGAATAAGTAAAATACAATAAATATAAATTAATCAAATAAAAATCCAAAGAACTTGTTATATAAGAAACTTAACGTTAAATGCGAAACGTTTCAGTACAAAACGACATGGTTCCAAATTTATATACAGCAAATATTTCAAAAATACAACTGTAATCCCACCTTCATAAACCATCTACGGAAATGTATGTGATCCGTATTACGACAACACAAATATCGGATGGATATCTTGAGCATGTTGGAAGAGCCTACACGAACTGGCTCAAAACACCATGACAGTTTCATCTTGACTCATATCGTATAGCAGACAATAGATAAATGGCTTCACTACAGTATCATAATTGGCTATAATTAAAGATAATTACAGTTAATAAAATAAAATTAGGATGTCCAGTATTGTTAAAAATCTATAAAAAGATTTTTACAGGAGATATGTTTTAATGTTTTTATGATGTATTTTATATTGCCTAAACTTAACTGTGTGGACATTTATTTTCCATTATTGACAGGAAATATTGTTTCTAAACATTCAGACTGTTAAGTATAATTCTTAGATTCTTAGATATGAGACGCAGACACAATTTTGTGCGTATTTTAAGGCAAAATGTGATTGATTACATGATTTTACTATAAGTGTGGATTTTACTTTAAGCCTGGTTACTAACTGATTTCGACTTGTCCTCAGAAAGGATAATTTTTTTAATAGACAACTAAGTTACCTACAGTTTTACGTGGGATCCGAACCACGTAGTATTGTTATTCTCAGCTAGCTGATAGGCCTCGGTAGCTGATAAACCCGTTCTCTTTCCCTGACAACATAACTAACACTGGCACCCTATAACACGGGCATCCCAGACTTCCTTAGTCACCAAGTAGCTGGCTTACAGCACTGCATCACTTGTGCTGAAATTGTGTAGTTCATTTATTAGAATGTTAACAAGGAAATTTTATTTTTATTTTTATAATTTTAGTCAACAAGTAAATTCATTTAAATTAGATAACAATTAAGTTTAACTGTAGCAGGTAGGAATCAGTCAGTATTTCACCTAAATATTATTAATATCATAAGTTAACAAACTAAGTTTATTATTTGTTTTAAGCTTTGGAATATAATCTAAAAAACTCCCAGATGGGAAAGGAATCAACTATCTTAAACAGTACCTTGACCATCGGTAAGTGGTGTTTCCAAAAGTTTGTTTTAAAACTCTCGCTTTTTGGAAAGGGGGACGAATAAAAAAGACGATGTTATTGGTAAATGATACAACTAGGGTTCTCAAATTCATACATACAACTCCCCCCCTCGAAACAATCAACAAATAAGGGGAAGATTTTCCCAAAATCGCACATTGGACTTGGATCCAATTTGCAAAGCTTAAAAATGTAACTCTTCAAACTAATAAAGTTTTTGCATAACAGTGCTATAAAATACCACTTAGACCGGTCGTTTTACAACGTCCTTAATAAAAAGCCTTTATTGAAAGGGTGGTTTAGGGATAAGAGACTCTTACCCCCCACTCCTCCCCCTACCCCCAAATATAGACGACAATACATGTCTTACATTGATGGCCAGAATGGGAAGTAACTTTTACTGCTTTATTAAGGTACTAACACTATTGTGATAGTGAAAAATGTTTTGACATTATTTTTTAAGCACAGATTGACTTATTTAATATTTAAAATAAAAATTAAAAAAGTTGAGTGTAATGACAGACAAGATATGAAATGAGAGTAAATACTCTTTATAGAACCCCTTTGGTAATAATACGAATGATACACTTGTATGAAAAAGGCCTCTGATATATTCTAGAAACGTTGATTCACTGTGTCCAACCCTGACATCCAGCTTACAAAGTCCTCTGTCAGCTGACATATCGTTGGCTAAACATCTGATGGAAACGACTGATTCATCAGATTAAAGAGCAACTTTAACTAGTTTGACATCTATTATCTCTGAATATTCCAGAGAAATTACAAATAATTACAAGACCTATGTGAAGACCCAAGATGATGTTCCTGACAAATATACACATTAGTCCAAGTTGAGGTTCCTGACAAATATGCAGATTAGTCCAAGATGAGGTTCCTAACAAATATGCAGATTAGTCCAAGATGAGGTTCCTGACAAATATGCACATTAGTCCAAGATAAGGTTCCTAACAAATATGCACATTAGTCCAAGATGAGGTTCCTGACAAATATGCACATTAGTCCAAGATAAGGTTCCTGACAAATATGCACATTAGTCCAAGATGAGGTTCCTAACAAATATGCAGATTAGTCCAAGATGAGGTTCCTGACAAATATGCACATTAGTCCAAGATGAGGTTCCTAACAAATATGCACATTAGTCCAAGATGAGGTTCCTGACAAATATGCACATTAGTCCAAGATGAGGTTCCTAACAAATATGCACATTAGTCCAAGATGAGGTTCCTGACAAATATGCACATTAGTCCAAGATAAGGTTCCTGACAAATATGCACATTAGTCCAAGATGAGGTTCCTAACAAATATGCAGATTAGTCCAAGATGAGGTTCCTGACAAATATGCACATTAGTCCAAGATGAGGTTCCTGACAAATATGCACATTAGTCCAAGATGAGGTCCCTGACAAATATGCACATTAGTCCAAGATGAGGTTCCTGACAAATATGCATATTAGTCCAAGATGAGATTCCTGACAAATATGCACATTAGTCCAAGATGAGGTTCCTGACAAATATGCACATTAGTCCAAGATGAGGTTCCTGACAAATATGCACATTAGTCCAAGATGAGGTTCCTGACAAATATGCACATTAGTCCAAGATGAGTTTCCTGACAAATATGCACATTATTTCAAGATGAGGTTCCTGACAAATATGCACATTAGTCCAAGATAAGGTTCCTGACAAATATGCACATTAGTCCAAGATGAGGTTCCTGACAAATATGCACATTAGTCCAAGATGAGGTTCCTAACAAATATGCACATTAGTCCAAGATGAGGTTCCTGACAAATATGCACATTAGTCCAAGATGAGGTTCCTGACAAATATGCACATTAGTCCAAGATGAGGTTCCTGACAAATATGCACATTAGTCCAAGATGAGTTTCCTGACAAATATGCACATTATTTCAAGATGAGTTTCCTGACAAATATGCACAGTCATTACTGATGTGGTGTTTTGACAATTGGAGCCAATAAAAGACAATATTAAATTTCTTGTGTTTACCAGATATCTCTTCATATCAAGGAAGCATTTATTAGGGTTTTCAATTGTCTGAACACACTAAAATAAGGTTTGAAAAAAAGGTTCACTAAAAAATATTTGTTTGATCATACTATTTAATTTGAACTTAATATTGGAGAATATTAAATTCCAGTTGTTAGTTTCCTTATAAATATATTTGGGGTACTTTTATGCAGGTAACCACCCGGAGAAGTCCGGATTTTAATCTTATGAACTCATGCTTGTTATTACGTTTATGGAATATGAGTTTGTGAAGGTGCCTGAGAGTGTTTCGAGTAAATATTATAGAGATTTCGTGATCGTATCCAAGAGGAATTTGTGACGAAATTTGAATATGTTTCGTGTATGTATAGTAGAGTGGTTTCATGAAGGATTCTGAATTTGTTTATGTAGGTATAAGAGAGGATCTCGTGAAGGTGTTCGAAAGGATTTCGTGTAGTTATAGTACAGGGGTTTCATGAAGGATGCTGAATTTGTTTATGTAGGTATAAGAGAGGATTTCGTGTAGGTATAGTATAGGGGTTTCATGAAGGAATCTGAATTTGTTTATGTAGGTATAAGAGAAGATTTCGTGTAGGTATAGTATAGGGGTTTCATGAAGGATTCTGAATTTGTTTATGTAAGTATAAGATAAGATCTTATGAAGGTGTTAGAAATGATTTCGTGTAGGTATATTAGAGGGTTTAATAAGGTTTCTGAGAGAGTTTCGTAAAGGAATATGAGCGTGTTTCGTGTAGATATAGGACAATATTTCGTGCAGGTATAAATGAGAGTTTCGTACTTTTTTTATCTCGTTGTTTCTTCAATTAGTTGTTCCCTTTTGTTACAAATAGTATTAAGTTTTATTAAATCGATGACGTTACGAATGTCACACATCAGTATTATAATTTTCCCCATATAATGAGATTTTGTTCAATCACTTTAAAGACAAGAGCAGTTCTTTTACCTGTAAAACATACTAGTTGATTTGCAGAACCACCACTCAGTTTATTTTTTACTATGAAATGTTTGGAGAAGATCTGTATACTTGGTCTTAATATTTGTTTATGTTTTCACGTTAGCACAAGACATTTTGAAACGTTGATAAAGTTAAAAATAGTTATTTGTGCAAAGATTTTTACATTCACCGTTGAAACTAATGCAAGTATTTGAGAATGCCAGATAGTCACCAGAATCAGCCCCAGGAAGAGAACACCATCATATCTATAAGGAAGTAAAGGCGCCTTTGACTGTAGCAGAGTGTACTGAGGCTGTGCAGGAGCTGTCGTGCGTGTAGTCAGATTGCCAGCTAGCGCCGTCACACTTTGACTGTAGCAGAGTGTACTGAGGCTGTGCAGGAGCTGTCGTGCGTGTAGTCAGATTGCCAGCTAGCGCCGTCACACTTTGACTGTAGCAGAGTGTACTGAGGCTGTGCAGGAGCTGTCGTGCGTGTAGTCAGATTGCCAGCTAGCGGCGTCACACTTAGACTGTAGCAGAGTGTACTGAGGCTGTGCAGGAGCTGTCGTGCGTGTAGTCAGATTGCCAGCTAGCGCCGTCACACTTAGACTGTAGCAGAGTGTACTGAGGCTGTGCAGGAGCTGTCGTGCGTGTAGTCAGATTGCCAGCTAGCGCCGTCACACTTTGACTGTAGCAGAGTGTACTGAGGCTGTGCAGGAGCTGTCGTGCGTGTAGTCAGATTGCCAGCTAGCGCCGTCACACTTTGACTGTAGCAGAGTGTACTGAGGCTGTGCAGGAGCTGTCGTGCGTGTAGTCAGATTGCCAGCTAGCGCCGTCACACTTAGACTGTAGCAGAGTGTACTGAGGCTGTGCAGGAGCTGTCGTGCGTGTAGTCAGATTGCCAGCTAGCGCCGTCACACTTTGACTGTAGCAGAGTGTACTGAGGCTGTGCAGGAGCTGTCGTGCGTGTAGTCAGATTGCCAGCTAGCGCCGTCACACTTAGACTGTAGCAGAGTGTACTAAGGCTGTGCAGGAGCTGTCGTGCGTGTAGTCAGATTGCCAGCTAGCGCCGTCACACTTAGACTGTAGCAGAGTGTACTGAGGCTGTGCAGGAGCTGTCGTGCGTGTAGTCAGATTGCCAGCTAGCGCCGTCACACTTTGGAACTGTTTAGTATGTACGAAGCTGAATTATTTTTACTTATAGCGTGGCATTTCCATAATTATTTTTTATACGAAGTAACATTTTACTTCTTGGGTAAAATAAACCTTTTTTACTTGCTATCTCTGTATATAAAAGAGAACGCCTTCACTCAATCATCACTAGTTCTCCCACTTCCCGTGATACTACAGAGCTGAAATTTTGTAGAAATGTTTGTTTTAGGCTAAAGATGAAAACTAAAATATTTTTTAATCTTGATAAATATACTCCTAAAGGGTATAAACCGCCCTCTAAAAGATTGTTCTATAATGATAACACTGAGTTGTTTTTAGTAAATTAACAACAGCTGTTTTGTCAATAAATAAACATGTTTATTTTGTATGTTTGACATTTATGCTATTAATGTTTTACAATTAACAATTACACTTTATACATTTTTTTTTCTGTATAAAACTGGGTAAAAACTTAGAATGTGAATAGTAAAGTTTAAAATATTGAAAAGGTTATAAATCTTTCTCAATGTCAGTAATACCATTGGCTGTTTACATTACAACTGTAAATACGTCGCAATAAGTGAACTACTAGAAATGAATTTGTATGTTATGATTTTACTTAATACAGTATAACTACTATTATTTGGTGTCAACAGTGACGTGCCAGAGGAGCCGAGGTATCACGAGCGCAGCGAGTGATGGGGTTGGCACGCGAAGCGTGCAGGGGTGTCCCCTAGTAATTTATACGATTCGATGCTTTGTTTAAGTAAAACAGTCATACGTAGAAATTATTCTGTGATCAAAAAGTGATGAGGTACAAAACATTCATCTACTGTATTATTTTGACAAAGGCTGTATCGAGTTATTGTACGAACTGAATAACTTGTGGAGGTATTAATAACAACAATCAGACATTATAGAAGTCCCCAAACTGCTGATATAATAATTTTGACAAATATTTAAAAACAATACACCTAATCTAGTGATAATCTTGTGATCATCATTTTTTTTGTGTGTTTTAAAGTGGTAAACACATTGATGCCACATTTTTAAGCACGTGTTAATATTTTTTCAGTAAAATGATACGAATAATTAAACACTGTACAACACAAAAACTGTGTTTATTGTAGTGTTTTTGGTGCAAACTCTACAACCTACCAACACGCGTGCCGACCTTCTTGCTTTTGGCATAATAATCGTCAATAACATCTTTGTTATGCACGTTTAAGATTATTTAAAATTTTAATCAAGAGTCTCAATAAAAATACAAAAATCACAATCAAAAAATTTAATAAATATATGGCGTACATTAATAATTTAGTAGTGAATTTATTTTCTATCTATCGCTTACAACAGAGATAACATTTTTTCCTGAAAGTTAGTATTTTAGCTATGCAAATGTAACAAGAGAATTTATTATTTTATACTTTGATGTTTTTATTTTTACAAAGTGTTGTTGTTACTTTCTACATATAACAATTAAACCTTGTTTATAGGCCTTTTATTGACGTGTTACACTGCAGTTGTTTTACACTTTCTGCAGTCTAGATAAACACCAAGTATGGCGTTTTTATATTCTCATTAATTGTGTTTAAGTTACGACCGTCCTAAATCCTTAGTCATAGAAATGTACTACTGTATATTTACTTAGAAAAACGTTGCTTAAGCTATCCTTATTTATATAAATTTGTATACTTACTTTGTGTTCTGTAGCAGCTGTTTACTACATTAATTTAATTTTACTAGTATTTCTATTTAAACAAAAAGGAGTATCATACACAACAGTTTCTATCAAGACAAATTACTTTCATTAACTGTAATATAGTTCTTATTGCCAACTTAAAAATATATATGAAAACAAGTTTGAACATATGAGGACCTTTTTTAATACATACTTAATTCTCTTTTATTTATTTTTAAGAAGACTAAAATGGCTGCATATTCTTAAGATTTTGAATCGTTTTAGCATATTTTTTACAAACAAAGACATATAATATAACGTTAAACCCTCATCCTGGTTAAATTATTTACATCTTATAATAAATATCTAGCAATTGCCAATGTGACTACAATTTACTGTAAGAAGGTAGTGAGTGCATGTTTGAGCGTTTGTTAGGTAAATATAACAAAATGGACAAACGTTTGATGTTACTAGTACACTAGGTCACACGTTCATCACACTTGTCATACGTTATCATACTACTAGGTCACCCGTTCATCACACTAGGTCACACGTTCATCACACTTGTCATACGTTATCATACTACTAGGTCACACGTTCATCACACTAGGTACACACGTTCATCACACTTGTCACACGTTCATTACACTTGTCACACCTTCATTACACTATGTCACACTTGTAATAAGTTATCACACTACTAGGTTACACGTTCATCACACTAGGTCACACGTTCATCACGCTAGGTTGCACTTTCCTCACACGTCATCACACTGTTTAACAAAGACAATGTGCAACATATTTATAACTGTTGCATATCCCAGCATCAGTTCAAAGATGACAGTAAACAAAACACGGGCACAAGAGATACCTAAGAGGGGTGAGTTGACACCTACATGAGGTGATGTACAGGATGAATGTGACGACCTAAAGGGTACCTAAGGTCTACAAAGATGACACATTACCTGCGTAAATATTGTGCGTGGATATTGTGAATGCGGATGTCGGTGTAGGTGGCGGTGTTTCGGCCGTGCAGGCATGGTGGGTCGAGCTCTGGAGACGACACTAGCGACCCTGGCGGCCGCGCTGCACACTGCTGATCAATAACACGACTCTACACCTGTAGCTTGCACTAAGCCGCACCGCGCCATGCGCTCGGGTTGCGGTTCTACATAATTGTTCCATGAAAAAAAAAAAAAAAAAAATTCAGGAACAAAATTTACAGGAAATATTTATTTAATTAATTAATGTAAATAAAGTAATTTACTATCGTTTGTCATTTAATAATTGACAAATGATTGTTGTAAAAGTCAATTACCCTCTGTTGAGAAATACATGAACTTTATTTACGCATTTCTTAAAAAATGTGTCCTTCTACAAAGAGACATTTGGTGTTATTATTATTTTTACGTACGCTTAGTTCTTTTAGCTGTAGCACCTAGTTTTTGTTTATTTTTTTTTGGTTTTTGAATTAGAATTATTGTTATGTTTATATTAAGCTGTAATGTTTTTTAAATTGAAAAAAGTACATCATCAAAAAACTTGAAGTGAAGAACATTTATTTTTAACAACTTGTAAACTATCTAAGTCACTTACATAAAATCTAGACCAAATTGGAATACTACTTTTTAACTCTATACCAAATAACATAAAAAATATGACTGTACAATGTATCATACAAAATAATAACATCATTTTATTGAAGATTTTACGGTCTATTCAATAGAAGAGTTTACCAATAACATTAAAAAATTAAATTGACTGAGTGTACAGGATCTGATATTTTAAAGAAAATAATTGATAAACAATGGTACAAATCTATTTTCACCAAGTAAAAGAAAAGTTGATTTTATTTCTACAGATTCCCTTATACTAGATCCCTTATACTATTGTACATAATACTATCGAAGTACTATCAAATTCTTTGCAATTTAAATGTTCATAGACAATAAAGTGTTATTTGTTGTATTTTCCCTAATACTGTAATGTACTATTTAATTGTATTGCGCGTCGTTACTATTCTAATAGGAAATAAAATCAATATTAAAATAGACAGGTTAGAGTGTTAAGTTATAAATTTGTTTTATAATTAATTCATAAACGCTGATAGTTAAAATATGGACTAACATTAAGTTCGAATTAGAGTGTAAAAGCGGTGCAGTCTTTTCTTCAAATTAAGACTCATTACTGTTATTAATAATAAGCTTAAGACACATTAATAACCAGTGGTTATCAGGTGATCTCAATTAATTTTATTTTACTCTGGCTATGATCGAACTGAAAAATTCCCATGCAGTTGGAATTCATTAACCATACATAATGCTGAAATACGTTTTGCTTGTGGAGTTTGGACCGTTGCCCCATAACAACAGTTAATTGTAGACTAAGTTAAAAATGACACTGGCGTAAATAGAAAAAAAGAAAAAAGAACTTACACAATCAAAGTGTCACTGACGTATGAAAAAGCGAAAGCCAACTATTGTGTACGACTGCGAGTATTATACACATAGATTTTAGTGGAAGGGCACGCAAGTAATTTGCACGTAGAGTGGGTAGAGGCTGTCAGATATGTGAGGAGGGTGTTCGATCTATCTACGTAGTGTGAATGGGAGGTTCCGTCAAGGTAAGACATGCTTAGGGCTGGTAAGAGTAGAAAGGTTGAATAGTTCTTGTTGTGAATGTTATTTGACATTCCAACTTTAGATTTGTACTTTTTAGCAATATTAATTGGTTTAGTCTTAGAAAAACTGTTCATTTAGTCCCCAAGTAGCTGGGTTACCACCCTGCTCCACTAGTGCCGAACAGTATTTTAAAGTCAAGTTTGAAAAAATAAAATAGAATCAATATATATTAAACATTTTACTTAAGTTGACGATGTCAAGTTTTACTAAATTCTTATTGCTAGAACTTTAATTTCATACTAGATTTCTCCATTATTAAAAAATAATACCAGTTTTGACTGAGATTTTGATATTAAGGAAAGAGTCCGTTTAGCATATTACGTTAATCAATAACTCAGATTTTTTCGTGTTTTTCAGAAAATGCCTTAGAAAGCATTGTATTGCCTATTTATAATTAAGGGTTTAAAGGATATATATTACAATTTCGACAACTGTCAAATATACATACTTTTAAAGGAGTTTAATTAAAAAAGTTCCGCTGAAAAGGTTAGTAAAGCGATATAATTAACACAATATATACTGTTTTTCATTCAATAGATTTTATATGTTGGTGTGTTAATATTTGAACTGTCATATTTCACTCCATCTGATAATGTATTTTTAAGAGGTAGTAAATCGTACTTGAAAATAAGTAATTTACGTATTCTAGTAGAGCATGTTTCTCTCTATTTTTTTAATAAACGATCATATGTAAATGTCATATAATAAGTCTGGTAAGAAAATTTCTCTTTCCTGCAGTCAGTTGAAATCACGTAAGTACGGGGGCGGGCACCCTCCTCCCTACTTTACCTATTGTACTCTGACTGTTGCTGACCTTGGGCTTGACATTAACACATATGATAACGTTTTTCCAATTGATGGAAAACGTTGCAAGTTAACTATCGAGGCAGGATCCTCAATTCTTGATTATTTAGTTTGTGTTCTCCCCCATAAGATTTTAATTTACGAATTAATAAATAATTGGAGGTTTCGTAAGGTAATAGATTATAACAGTGAGTTGAATAGAATTATCTAATGATTGGGTATAAAAATAAAATGAATATAAGTAAATTGTCGGGTATACAAAATCGGATACAACAGAGATAGAAAAGATATTAGTTGAATTTTGTATTTTCTTTGGCTGTTATCGGCGTGGACACTACTAGAGAAGTCTGAGATGTCCGTGTTGGGTGGTAGTCGCTGTCCGGATGATGTTTAGGGGAGGGAACTAAGTAGCAGTCTTGTCAATCAGCTGGAAATCATACCAATACTACGTGGTTCGGAATCCACGTAAAGTTACAGGTTCCTTAATTTGCCTGGCTATTGGGATATAAATAAATGGCTCTTTCTGTGGAACTGTCGACCTTAGTAAGTAACAATGACAACACTTACTTAACTACATTTTGCAAACTCATACATCTCTATAATTAAATGGCACATGAATAAATGAATAATAATAATAATACTAATAATGAATGTAATAGGCACAACAGTGACAGCCCATTCCAGATCATACTCTCAGAAAGAAAAACTATAGGATACCCTGCCAGCTTTGCGTGCCAATCTCGTCACTTGCTGCGCTCGTTACACATCGGTCAGTGACTTTCGACTACAAATAAGAGTAGGTTAGTCATATAACGTAAAATAAAACAATATTCAATTTATTTGCAGCATCTCACTCGCATTACTTGTGTTGCTACCTATTGATTAGTATAAATACTTAGTGATATTAACTAGCCAATTTTGAACGTGTTCATTTTGTTTTTGTTTAACAGCTGAAGAATAATTAAATAAATAAAAAACTGCTTTAGATTACCATTGAAATGCCAAGTCAAGTAGAGTGGAGCCCTACAATCGAATGTGAATAAAACCATGGTTTCAATCTTCCCTGGTTAACATTATGAAAGATCTAACCTCGTCAATATTACAAACACCATTGTTTACATTCCAACAGCTGTTAAAACGTCTTGAAAATTAATATTTACATTTGACCAGCTCCTAATTTTTGATTCATTTAAATATCTCTCCTTATTATTGTTATGCTAGAAAAACGTACTTTGCTGAATTCCCATACACTTCAGAGCGAAAATATTGAAGAATTAAGACTTTTTGCACAACTACGCAAAGAAGTTAATATTTTTACACCTCAATCGCTTAAATTGGTCAAGAAATAAGGGAGGCATTGAGTTGATAAATAACTGCTTCAAGTATTAAGATTCATACGGACAAATTACACATAGATACCGTTAAATGACAACATTTTATTTGACACAACTTCTCACGTAATGTTTTCTGTGGCGAGGGGAGGGGTAGCCGGAATTGGCTCGTCCCCTCTCGCTTCATTGCCTCCCAGATTACGTCGAGATCGAATTACGTCACTTCCATGACATCTTCACTCCTCAGTTTAGGCCAACTGGGACAAAGAAAGGATTTCCTGAGCTTTTCATCGGACAATTAGGTTTAGATGTTTCAATTATGTTCAATTATGTAAGATCAAGTTTAGATCTACACAAGCTGTTTTTCCTAAGTAATGTTTAGATTGTGCCGTGCCTAGGTTGCCTGATAACATTATATGTCAGTAATCCCAACTGTAAATTGTCATAAATATGAATGTGAAATTCAACAGCTAACATTAAAATTGAAAATAAGTAAAATATCACATCAAATAAATAACTGTCCATAAAAATAACATGGTTAGTTAAAAAAAAAAAAAAAAAAATGGGAGCGGATCCCGACGGTGAATACCAAATATACAAATAGCCATACCATACATCATTTTGCTCCGGTATAATATTACTATAACAATTTTAATAAACAGTGGCAATCTCGTTTCACCGCAAAAAGCGAACAAAAAAGAGTTATTGGCAGACAGATAAATAGTGGTTTCACATTCTTTAGAATAAGAAATACGTAGATTTGTCAATATGTAAAATTTACGCTATTTTAATGGTACATACAACATTCATTTTATTTATATACTTTTTTAAAGTTATACAAATCGTACAGTCCAATGCCCGGGCTATTGGACTATTAATAGCTGTTTATGAGGACGAGTCGAGCTTAGTTAGTAACAATGACTTCACTCGTTCATCTACACTCATCACACTCATTCACCACTCATTTTTGCCCATATCTCTACGATCGACGTCTTGCTAACAAATGATGAACCACACTATGAGTTTCACCAGTGAAACGTACGTCGAACAGCAATTAAACATTACATTATTTTTATTATCAGGGTGACATTAAACAGCTGGAGATAAGACAGTCGTCTCTAAGTTGACAGTAAACCCTAGAAGCTGTAAACTTGTTGTAAACAATGTTGGCCAGGCTTTACCCATTTGTTGGAACAATTTTACTACAAACTAACCCTTACACTCCCCCCCTCCCTTATACTGTAAGTCTCCTCTCCATACTTCTCCCTTAAGGAGCTTGTTTCGCTCCACCAAAAACACCAAAAACATGTATTTCTATCTCAACTGAGTTTTTCCGTAATAACAATGGTATTGGAATGTACGACTACGTGTCTTAGATGTCATATCAGGCTGGTAACTTTCAACTTTAAAATTTATAAAATACATACACAAACATTTAATGCATATCTCATTGGGAAGTGAAAGTAGCCGAACGTAAGCTCTAGGACGAGTTCCTGTGCTTACTCTCTTCGCTATCTGTCAGGCTTCTTAAATCAGGATAGCCTCAAACTTTGTTCGTTTTGGTTGTATGGCGTCTATTTTGTCTAACAGCATAATGTTTTTGGGAACGGCTCTTTGCGATTATTTTAAAAGAGTGTTTAGTCTAAAAAAGGCGATTCGTATTGTTTTGGTCTTCAGTCGAGACAGTTGCCATGAGGTTTTTTCTTTTGAAGCGATTCTTACTCTTCCATCTCTTTTCTTTTACTGTATTCCATAGTTTTTTTTTTTTTTTTTTTTTTTTTTTTTTTTTTTTTTTTTTTTAATATCAGTGACTTTTTCCCGTAGACAACCAGTATTAGTCAACAAGATACGGAAAAGTAACCAAATACTTCCTTTTCATTAAACTAGTTAAAAAAAAAAAAAAAATGCATATCTTGTTCCCTTTTATTTCAACCTTTTCAACAAGATCCCTCACAGTGTCAGAGGATGCTTGAGTGTAAAATCCTTTAAAAAGCATCTAGAGGACCCCCTAGCTAAAAGGGTTACTATTCCGTGGATTAGTTCCTATCCGAGTTTTCCCATTAGATCTAGTTCTTGAATAACTACTTATTGTAATTTATTCATAATCATTATTAATTAAATAGTCAATTGTGTATTATCAATTATTTAAACTATGTGACTAAGTTATATAAATCTTGTGTGCCCTTGAATAAATAAGTATTTAATTTTACTCAGTATTATGTTAATACATTGTTATTAGCTGAATAAGTTTAAAAAATAATCCATTTTATAGATACTAGCACGTGGATTTTGATGATAATTTAAAATAGAGCTCAGTATATAAAAAAAAAAAAAAACAACTTTCGATTAGTTTAAAACGCGATCAGAAAAATTAGGATTAGAATAATTTAAGAACTTTCCTTAAATATTTAAACCCGATTACTAAATTACTAAATACCTTGTTCATTATTCATTTCTAAGATGCCGATCATAGAGATATGGGTGAATATGAGGGGCGAATGAGTGCGAACGAGTGTAGTCATTGTTACTATCTGAGTTCGACTTAGCTCATAAAGGACTATTTATTTATAGCCCATTAGCCAGGCCAACTATGGACTTGCAGCTTTACGTGGAATCCGAACCACGTATAGTGTTAGTCTGATTTTCAGCTAACTGACAAGTCTGACACTCCATTCTCTCTCCTACTCAACATCTGAACCTTGACTACCATCCAACATGGGCACCCCAGATGTCTCTAGTAGTGTCCACGTCGATGGCAACCATTGAGAGGATGCCGTGTCGGTAATAAGAAGACCGAGCTTGGACACTATCGCCTACAATCTCCCAAATACTTCGTCCCCAAGTAGCTGGGTTACACCACTACGCCACCAGTTTCTCAATGACTGCCTCAATGTTATTGTACTTTCTAGAAAACAAGTCAATACAGAACTTACCTAGTCAATTTGTATAAAGTAGCAGTTTAAGTTGTGGTGCGTACCCAGGTGGCGGCGTGGCTGGCACGGCCGGGGGTTGGGGGGTGGGGGGTCGAGGGGGTGGCCCTCAGTCCGGGCCCTGCCGTCTGACCGACTGTGTCGTCGTGCCTCCACTCCCATGCTAGATGTAAGCTCTCAGTGCTCTGTGTCACAAGTTGTGTGTTGTTACAACTCCGGAATGTAGTTACTGTGTTATACTGCTGTTTGTTACATTGGACTACCGTCATGGCAAGAATGTCCGATAAAGTATATGATATTGGCAAGGCATTAGTTCTACATAGAAAACTAGATCGTTGTTACCTATTTGTAAGCATTATAGCGACAATATTTGAGTAATTAACCGTTTGTGACAGTATAAAACATAAATACTGAATTAGAACGACATAAATAGCCTTAAATTCAATCGTTTGTACATTCCATATGAGGATGGACATGTGGGATCTTTAGTTTTTACCTTTAAAGATACCCAAGTTGAACATTTGGGAGTTGTAGGAGAGCGCTATTGATATTATTATGTGATCCTTAACATTACGGATATTATCTTAGATTTAAGCAACCGGTTTCATTATTAAATCTACATTTTTCGGCGACAACCAAGTCAATGTGCTATCTACACTAGTCTTTAGACGTTTTGTCAATGCTGTGTTAATTTTCAGTGGTATCGTTGTCACTGCAAAAGACAAATTTAGCTACAACGGATGTTATATAAAGTGACTCAGGTGTTATTTACACATGTGGAATATATAAACCGGGTTTATTTAAAATTGGACGAAAAAACAAACAAATTATCGAAAATTATAGCCCCATAGTATTATAATTTTTTTAAATAAATTATAAATATATTTTTTATAAATTAGTTTACTTAAACAACACGTAAGCCTTACATGTAACAGTTTAGAATGTCTTAGGTTCAGATTGATTTAAATGTTTGTAAACTTAACATGTTATAACGTCTGAGTGTTTTGCTAGAATTTTTTTGTCCAAAAAGATGGCCGTTTGGGTCTTGAAAACTATAGTAATTAAAAATGTAGATTGTACATGATGAAATAATAGCTGGTGTTACATTTTTTTTTCTAAACAAGATTCACACTGCTGGTCTGTGTCTGTCAAATCAGCCACATGTGTTTAGTTGGACTTGGGAGCCTTGGAGGTATCAATGTCACTCACACGGGTTTAAAAGAAGGGGGAGAAAAGACACTTCCACACATATGCTTTTGTAAGGGAAGGGGGTTTTAACGAGAAAACTCTTTGTCGTACGTGTTCTTTGTGGGTGGGGGGTTTGAAAGGACACAGTCATTCTTGAGTGTATTTAGTGAGGGTTTGTTGGGGTTCTGTCAGTCATGTAAATTTGAAGTGGGATGATGGGGGCACTGTCATTCATGTGAGTTTGTGGGAAGGGTGATAGGAAAACTGTCAGTCATGTGTATTTCTGGGGAAGGGGGATACGGGCACTGTCAGTCAGGTTTGTTTGTAGAGAGGGTAGGCTGGGGTACTATCAGTCATGTGAGTTCTGGGGAAAGGTGATAGGAGCACTGTCAATCACGTGTAGTTGTGTGTGGGTACCACTGGCAGCGTCAGATATGTGAGTTTGGAGGAAGATAAGGGCACTATCAGTAAAGTGTGTTTGTAGGGGGGTGGGTTGCGATAATGTCAGACGTGTGTGTTTGTAGAGAGAGTAGGCCGGGGCACTGTCAGTCTAGTGTGCTTGTAGAGAGGGTAGACTGGGGCACTGTCAGTCTAGTGTGTTTGTAGAGATGGTAGGCTGGGGCACTGTCAGTATAGTGTGGTTGTAGGGAGGGTAGGCTGGGGCACTGTAAGTCTTGTTTGTTTGTAGGAAGTGGGTTGTGGCAATGTCAGTCGTGTGTGTTTGTAGAGAGGGTAGGCTGGGTCACTGCTACTCTTGCGTGTTTGTAGAAAAGGTAGGCTGGGGCACTTTCAGTCTTGTGGAGTGTAGGCTGGGGCACTGTCAGTCTTATGTGTTTGTAGAGAGGGTAGGCTGGGGCACTGTCAGTCTTGTGTGTTTGTAGAGAAGGTAGGCTGGGGCACTATCAGTCTTGTGTGTTTGTAGAGAGAGAGAGTAGGCCGGGGCACTGTCAGTCTTGCGTGTTTGTAGAGAGAGTAGGCTGGGGCACTGACAGTCTTGTGTGTTTGTAGAGAGGGTAGGCTGGGTTACTGACAGTCTTGTGTGTTTGTAGAGAGGGTAGGCTGGGGTACTGACAGTCTTGTGTGTTTGTAGAGAGGGTAGGCTGGGTTACCGTCAGTCTTGTGTGTTTGTAGAGAGGGATGGCTGGGGCACCGTCAGTCTTGTGTGTTTGTAGAGAGAGTAGGCCGGGGCACTATCAGTCTTGTGTGTTTGTAGAGAGAGTAGGCCGGGGCACTATCAGTCTTGTGTGTTTGTAGAGAGAGAAGGCCGGGGCACCGTCAGTCTTGTGTGTTTGTAGAGAGGGTAGGCTGGGGTACTGACAGTCTTGCATGTTTGTAGAGAGGGTAGGCTGGGGTACTGACAGTCTTGTGTGTTTGTAGAGAGAGTAGGCTGGGGCACCATCAGTCTTGTGTGTTTGTAGAGAGGGTAGGCTGGGGTACTGACAGTCTTGTGTGTTTGTAGAGAGGGTAGGCTGGGGCACCATCAGTCTTGTGTGTTTGTAGAGAGGGTAGGCTGGGGCACCATCAGTCTTGTGTGTTTGTAGAGAGTAGGCTGGGGCACCATCAGTCTTGTGTGTTTGTAGAGAGAGTAGGCTGGGATACTGTCAGTCTTGTGTGTTTGTAGAGAGAGTAGGCTGGGGCACCATCAGTCTTGTGTGTTTGTAGAGAGAGTAGGCTGGGGCACCATCAGTCTTGTGTGTTTGTAGAGAGGGTAGGCTGGGGCACCATCAGTCTTGTGTGTTTGTAGAGAGAGTAGGCTGGGATACTGTCAGTCTTGTGTGTTTGTAGAGAGAGTAGGCTGGGGCACCATCAGTCTTGTGTGTTTGTAGAGAGAGTAGGCTGGGGCACCATCAGTCTTGTGTGTTTGTAGAGAGGGTAGGCTGGGGCACCATCAGTCTTGTGTGTTTGTAGAGAGAGTAGGCTGGGATACTGTCAGTCTTGTGTGTTTGTAGAGAGAGTAGGCTGGGGTACTGTCAGTCTTGCGTGTTTGTAGAGAGATTAGGCTGGGGCACTGTCAGTATTGTGTGTTTGTAGGGGGGTAGAGGGTAGGCTGGGGTACTGACAGTCTTGCGTGTTTGTAGAGAGGGTAGGCTGGGGTACTGACTGTCTTGTGTGTTTGTAGAGAGGGTAGGCTGGGGCACCATCAGTCTTGTGTGTTTGTAGAGAGAGTAGGCCGAGGCATTATCAGTCTTGTGTGTTTGTAGAGAGAGTAGGCCGGGGCACTGTCAGTCTTGCATGTTTGTAGAGAGATTAGGCTGGGGTACTGTCAGTCTTGTTTGTTTGTAGAGAGGGTAGGCTGGGCTACTGACAGTCTTGTGTGTTTGTAGAGAGGGTAGGCTGGGCTACTGACAGTCTTGCGTGTTTGTAGAGAGGGTAGGCTGGGCTACTGACAGTCTTGTTTGTTTGTAGAGAGGGTAGGCTGGGTTACTGACAGTCTTGCGTGTTTGTAGAGAGGGTAGGCTGGGCTACTGACAGTCTTGTGTGTTTGTAGAGAGGGTAGGCTGGGGTACTGATAGTCTTGCGTGTTTGTAGGGAGAGTGGAAATCAGGGTAAGTAGCACATGGAGACGACTGGATTTTTATACTTGTCATTAGTATAAACACCGGAAGCGTCTCCAAAAACTTGTAGCACTACAACCAATATTTTCAGCATTAATACTGTAAATAACTGATTTCAGAATCATGTTTTGATATTTAGAAAGAGAATGACGTTTTTTCTAAGTATGTATTAAAAATGTTACTTTGTAATTTATTTTAATTAAAACCTTCATGTAATTTATTACTTTTTGAAACCATTTAAAACAAAACACAATTATTATTTACATAGCAGAGAAAAAAATGTATCTACAATATAACAATATTTATGTCTTATTTACATTAAGAAGTTTTGTCATCAACTTGCAGTTACATAGATTAACTTATATTATTACAGATTAAAGTAATTTTGTTGAAATAGTACCCTATTTGATACAAAAACATTGTGCTAGATGCAATTTGTACTATAGCAGAATATGACACTAAAAAGATAAATAATATTTAAATTCAAACCAAACACGTTGACATGTTCGGGTGGGCGTCAAGTCATGTACTGAGGAAATTACAACGTTCGCCCACACAGCTTGGGAAGGGGGAAACGGCAGAGGAGGGGGATTTTGTACCGGGCATAATGTTATAATATTTTATGAACAGAAAAGAAGTGAATTAGTTTTTTAACATGTTTGTCACTTTCCTTTATTTTTTGTAAATTATTTCTTTTCTATTGAACTATTGTTCATTATTGTACAAAACTCACAGAAAAATAATATCCCCATATTACACAAAATAATAAGAAGGTCAAGTGACCAATAACGTGGTAAATAAATATTCTCAGTAAACGGTCTCATGAAACGTTTTTTCACATTTTGTACCATTAAATTTAATAGTTATGTCACTAAAAATTTTAATATAAAACATACACGTTACTTTTGAGGTAAAACATATATTAACCTCTTTTAATACACAGGGATCCAGTGCCATAAACCTAAAATAACAAGAACTGTTTTCATTTTAATTATTGTGACATGATTTTTTTTTTATCCACCGATGAAATAACGTACTTTTTCATACTTTTCCCAAGGATTATTTGTTTAAACGTGTCATAAAAAGATAATTGACACTTTTTTGGCATTGAAACGACATGTTTACTGGTGTTGACATCCACGGTTATTTAAACTATTTATAGATACACCAGACCCCTAACTGCCTCATATATAACACAACGTTTTAGCTGGCTAACTAAGTTATTAGTCAGCACTGAAGATGGCAGGTGGAACGCGGCCGTTTCGGCGAAAATGTCTGCGTTTCAGTTGACGATCTCTTAGAATTTATGTTAAAAAGATCGCTTTAGTATATCCTCTAAAATCTAACTCTTGTAAAAATATCCGATTTATCATAACAGGGGTCAATCATCAAAGCGGTCGGAGTTACGGTGGTGGCTTGACGTGTGACGGCTCGAGTTAGAGAGGTCGGAGCTGAGGTGGTGGCTTGACGTGCGACGGCTTGAGTTAGAGTGGTCGGAGCTAAGGTGGTGGCTTCACGTGCGACGGCTCGAGTTAGAGAGGTCGGAGCTGAGGTGGTGGCTTGACGTGCGACGGCTCGAGTTAGAGTGGTCGGAGCTATGGTGGTGGCTTGACGTGCGACAGCTCGAGTTAGAAAGGTCGGAGCTGAGGTGGTGGCTTGACGTGCGGCGGCTCGAGTTAGAGCGTTCGGAGCTAAGGTGGTGGCTTGACGTGCACCGGCTCGAGTTAGAGTGGTCGGAGCTAAGGTGGTGGCTTGACGTGTGACGGCTCGAGTTAGAGCGGTCGGAGCTAAGGTGGTGGCTTGACGTGCGACGGCTCGAGTTAGAGTGGTCGGAGCTAAGGTGGTGGCTTGACGTGCGACGGCTCGAGTTAGTGGTCGGAGCTAAGGTGGTGGCTTGACGTGCGGCGGCTCGAGTTAGAGTGGTCGGAGCTAAGGTGGTGGCTTGTCGTGCGACGGCTCGAGTTAGAGTGGTCGGAGCTAAGGTGGTGGCTTGACATGCGACGGCTCGAGTTAGAGTGGTCGGAGCTAAGGTGGTGGCTTGACGTGCGACGGCTCGAGTTAGAGTGGTCGGAGCTAAGGTGGTGGCTTGACATGCGACGGCTCGAGTTAGAGTGGTCGGAGCTAAGGTGGTGGCTTGACATGCGACGGCTCGAGTTAGAGAGGTCAGAGCTAAGGTGGTGGCTTGACGTGCACCGGCTCGAGTTAGAGTGGTCGGAGCTAAGGTGGTGGCTTGTCGTGCGACGGCTCGAGTTAGAGTGGTCAGAGCTAAGGTGGTGGCTTGACGTGTGACAGCTCGAGTTAGAGCGGTCGGAGCTAAGGTGGTGGCTTGACGTGTGACCGCTCGAGTTAGAGCGGTTGGAGCTAAGGTGGTGGCTTGACGTGCGACGGCTCGAGTTAGAGTGGTCGGAGCTAAGGTGGTGGCTTGACATGCGATGGCTCGAGTTAGAGTGGTTGGAGCTAAGGGGGTGGCTTGACGTGCGACGGCTCGAGTTAGTGGTCGGAGCTAAGGTGGGGGCTTGACGTGCGGCGGCTCGAGTTAGAGTGGTCGGAGCTAAGGTGGTGACTTGTCGTGCGACGGCTCGAGTTAGAGTGGTCGGAGCTAAGGTGGTGGCTTGACATGCGATGGCTCGAGTTAGAGCGGTCGGAGCTAAGGTGGTGGCTTGACGTGCGACGGCTCGAGTTAGAGTGGTTGGAGCTAAGGCGGTGGCTTGACGTGCGACGGCTCGAGTTAGAGTGGTTGGAGCTAAGGGGGTGGCTTGACGTGCGACGGCTCGAGTTAGTGGTCGGAGCTAAGGTGGTGGCTTGACGTGCGGCGGCTCGAGTTAGAGTGGTCGGAGATAAGGTGGTGACTTGTCGTGCGACGGCTCGAGTTAGAGTGGTCGGAGCTAAGGTGGTGGCTTGACGTGCGACGGCTCGAGTTAGAGTGGTCGGAGCTAAGGTGGTGGCTTGACGTGCGACGGCTCGAGTTAGAGTGGTCGGAGCTAAGGTGGTGGCTTGACATGCGACGGCTCGAGTTAGAGAGGTCAGAGCTAAGGGGGTGGCTTGAAGTGTGGTGGCTCGAGTTAGAGTGGTCGGAGCTAAGGTGGTGGCTTGACGTGCGGCGGCTCGAGTTCGAGTGGTCGGAGCTGAGGTGTTGGCTTGACGTGCGACGGCTCGAGTTAGAGAGGTCAGAGCTAAGGTGGTGGCTTGACGTGTGGCGGCTCGAGTTAGAGTGGTCGGAGCTGAGGTGGTGGCTTGACGTGCGACAGCTCGAGTTAGAGCGGTCGGAGCTAAGGTGGTGGCTTGACGTACGACGGCTCGAGTTAGAGAGGTCGGAGCTAAGGTGGTGGCTTGACGTGCGACAGCTCGTGTTAGAGAGGTCAGAGTTGAGGTGGTGGCTTGACGTGCGACAGCTCGAGTTAGAAAGGTCAGAGCTAAGGTGGTGGCTGGACGTGCGACGGCTTGAGTTAGATTGTTTAACACCAGGTCGTTCCCTTGGTTGGAATTACCATTATGGTAGCCGTTTCCCAAACCGCTGGAAAGAGTAGCAACCGGCTAAACCATGCCGCTATATTTAAACTGTACGGTTATGTTTATTACTATAATGATTTATAATGCCTATTATATAAGACACTGTATGGTTATTAAAGGTCCAATCTAGTGGTCCATAAGTTGATATTACTAGTTTTTTTGTATAAAATGATCAGGAATTACCTGTGAAGTTTCACATATGTTTAACTGTTGGCCCATACAAATTGTAAAAATATTCAATTTTGTACAAAAATCTATTTATGATTCATTAAGACAGTTCTTCACCTATCAAATGACATTTCAAATGTTACGATACGAATAGTTGAAATCGAAACCTATGGTTTTAGCTTCTTTTGTGCAACAAAACAGCCACCTTAAACCGTTCGTAACAACAAGCCCTCAAAAAAAGAGAAGAAATCAGAATGTTATGTTCAACCAAATCTTTTAACATCGAATCATGATAATATACTACTGTAAAATAGACAGGAATAAATTATTAGAAATATGAACGCCGGTGTGGTGGCTCAGTGGCTAAGGCGTTTAAATGCGGAGGGTTATTTCAAGGTTCGAATCCCCACTGAGCCAACGGTCGGCACTTCACTCGTTGAATAGTAAAGTTCACGCACAAGCTTGCAAGCCCATGTAAACGGGCGAGTGAAGTAAAAATAAAAATTGAATGAATATATGAATGAATGAAAAAACCTTTATTTTAGTGGTGAAGTTAGGACTATGTATAGTCAATACATAGTCAAACTGTAGTGTACATAATACACTGTAGTCCTCTCTTCCACTTAACCACAAAATATTATCTTTGTACCTAAAATTTGTATGCCATACTCGATTTTAAATATATTTCGCTAACATCCAAATTACGTTACATTTCCCTACAAGTTTTACAGCGTGGTGGCTTAGTGGCTAAGCCTGTGGAAGGAAATTCTAAGTTTCGAATCCCCAACTGAGCTAACAGTCGGTAATTGTCTTGTTGAATGAAGTTCACGCACATGCCTGAAGGCCCATGTGAACTGTCAAGGAGTGAAGTACAAAAATAGTTAAAATTAAAGAACGTCAATATTCATTTCGGAAATAATACAAATTATTCTCTTTTTACCTCTGATTCTTATAAAAACTTCAATACACTCTAGGGTCAAATGGAAGAGAGGACTTAAAAATACAAACTCCGCCTAATAAATCAATTTGTTATTTAATTTACATTGTGCGTGGCCAGAACTGCCAGGGAACTCGGTGTCATAAGATGTTCTACACAAAGAGAACAAAACAGCTCCACATTTTGACCAGTTTAGAGTTTTATGTTTTACCAAACTGATTGTTGGTAAGTCCCCAGTCGGGGAAATATGAGGCCCATTATCGACCAGCGTCTGACCCTGTTCTCTGGCTCCTACACAATATCGACAATGGCAAGTAACAGCTGACGTTAGAAGCAATATTTTGTAACTGTAAAGTGGACCACTAATTTTTTCTTATTTGTAGAATGTTTTGGAGTGTAACTTTTGAAAATGTATAGAAATTATAAATAAACAATACAATATAAGTACAGTATTATTATTCATGTATTTATTCAGAATGTCTTAAAGTCCCACCCAACATAATTTTTATTTATAGAGATGAAATTATTTACTTCGGAGAATGTATATGACTCTTGATGTGTATAAAATCGATAATATGACTGAGGAGCTATTTTGATGTATGGACAATTTTTATCTTCCCCCATCTGAATATAGGGTAGTTTGGGGGGACGTAAAATTTTTCAAATATGAACCCCTAGAGAGTAATATTTCATTTTAATGTTTCAAAAAGGGAGGAAGAATGGCGTAAAATAGAGGTCTCTAATGTTACTGTATCGACTTTGATGTCTAGTTAAAGTTAGAATCAACGTTACATAGTTACAAAGAAGGAGTCCCTGATCGAAGTTACATAGTTACAAAGAAGGAGTCCCTGATCGAAGTTACATAGTTACAAAGAAGGAGTCCCTGATCGAAGTTACATTTGAAGTTATTTTAAAGTAGGGAAACATTCACCAGTTATTTGAGAACTTACATAAACGGTCTTCAACTGGTGATATAAACATTCTCGGAAGTAATCACTTCATCTCCATCGTAAAAAGTTAATTGGTGGAGGTTTTTTATATTAGGGGTTACAAAGCATTCATGTTATAGTTATAAAACCCTGTAGTCAGAGTTATGATATTATCTAATGATAGTTACACATCCATCTAGTCTTGGTTACAAAACAATGATCCTATAATTGTTTCTGTAAATAATTAATGCAAGGTAATGTTACATTTTAAAACTTGTTTAGTTAGTCATCATGTACACATCGGATTGTGATTGCGCTATTTATTATAGAAATAAATTATATTCATTCTTTAAAAAAAAAAAAAAAAAAAAAAGCATATAGTCAGAGTTACAAATCCATCCAATCAGAGTTATAAATTCATCTAGTCATGGTTACAAAGCAATCTAGTGATAATAGCAACACCATGTAGTCAGAGTTACAAAAAGGTCACGCTATAGTTACAAAATCAGGTGGTCAGAGTTAAAAAATAAATTACAACTAGACAATACTCAAAATGTTAGCGTTTGGTCTCGAATAAGGTGCCTTTAGTTATTCTACTGATTGTAACAATCGAATATCAACTTATAGAATCTATATAACTACATTAAGGAGGTCTTTATATTTTAGAGAGACATAGAAATAACACTGATAAGTGATTTTCAATTATTATAAATTAGTTGCAACACTACGTTGTACAGGTTTACAACGAAACAAACAACCGAAACGTTGGTTTTATATTGTAAAACTGCGACAGTTATAACCGTGCAGTAAACAATTGTACAGTTGTTAGGACCGTATGTCTCAGACGTAGTTTGCTATCGATTGCCTCTAGTAGATCGTGCCGGGTATATCGACCGATAGATAGTTCAACACTGCGCCGCCGTGTGCATTACTCGACTCTCAAGGATACTCAGACTTCCAACTCACGCTATTACTGTTTCCTAACACAATTGTTTTTATATTTGTTGAGGCTCACTATTTCATGGAGTTATGGCATTGTACTCCAGTTATTAATTATTGTTTTAAATCTAATTATGTTACATCCGAAGGTAATATCTCATTTTGTATAAATGTAGTAAATGCTGGACGTTGGGTTGCAGGTGGCGGCGGGGCGATGAGGTAGTGCTCCGTCATGGCCGACGATGAAGAAGTCAAGAAGGATCAGACGGCCGCGGAGAAACTCTTGTTCTACATCACCGCGTCGTTCGTGTTGCTTGGTACGTTTAGCCTGTTCGCCTTCTTGTTCCTGGTGCCTTTCGTGATCGAACCGGCAATCACGACTATAGTGATGGAGTTCTCAGAGACACCGGCCACGTGTGTGACGACGGACCTGGAGAGTAACCGTGGGGCGTCCAACTGTTCCTGGACTTCCTGCAAGGAAGGGTGTACGAAAGAGGTGTACGAGTGCACGCAGATCCGGGTCAACTATAAACTGCGGGAGATGCCGGCAGTGGCCGAGGGTGTGACCGTGGGGGTGGGCGAGCCGCGGGTGGAGCGAGCCATCCGAGAGTACGACTACCCTGGGGTGGACGTGTACTCACCCGTGGAGGAGGTGGTGGACGTGGTCGCCGCCCCCAACCCCACCGGTCTCATGGGCAACCAGTCCGAGTGGTACTTCGTGGGTGCCAAGTTGTTCCCCAACGTGAAGGGGTGTGGGTACCCACCGTCCCTCAACTGCTCCGTCTTCTACAAGATGTACAGCACGCTGGGGACCAACTACTCGTGTTACTACAGTCGTATCGACCCCGGCCTGGTCATCAGTGACCTGGACATGAACCAAGTGTATCTGAACTTAGTGTACGCCACTGCGATCCCCATACCGTCCTTCATAGTCTCCGTCATTTACCTGACGATAGCGTACTTTTATATATACAACGACGAGAGTGAACCACCTCGTAGACCGCCGCGACGGACGGAAGCCGTGGAGGTGACGCCGCTCCCCGTGTCGACCCCACTACCACCCCCCACCAGCGGGGCCCTCACGCCCGCCAGCGAGGTCTTCCGTGAAGATCTCGCCAGTTTTGGCCACCAGCTGAAGATCTGCATGGCGGACGACATGAGCAGAGAGAGCATCATCCCCGACTCCGTCCCTTTTGTCAATTCCAACTCCATGAACGGGTAAGCATTTCTACAACTATAACAATAAATTAGTTCATTGATACAGATTATGCAATTTTGTAAATTATGTGTAAATTATAAACCCCTTATTTATAAACTATTTTATTTATAAACTATTTTATTTTAAAGTATAAATAAAAATAACCATATTATTGAAAAATTAAATATTTATGACTGCTGTTAGTGGAACAATTTACATTAGAAATAAACAGACAGTCCAAATATACGTGCGCATGTGCTGCTATCTAACGGTGATTCATTTATAATAAGCCCTCGGTCTGTTATTTAGTCGCACTATTATCTCAGCCATTATTATTATCAGCGTGTCCTGTAAAGGACAGAGGGAGGGATCAAGAGAAAAAGAGAGACGGAGACCGCTGGCGCTACCTGTGAAAACCAAACAAGAACTAATGTCACAAACAGGAAAACCGGTTTCACGGGACCCATATGAGCGGACGGTCTTCTAGAGTAGTTTTTTTAATAAGTAGTAGAACTGGCATAGGTCAGGAGTAAAGAATGAAAAAGATTATTTATAATGTGTAAAAATTATCATACAATAAACACTTGCCTAAAAAGTAAATTGTGGATGAGGTTAAGAGGGGGTGGGTCCTTGTTACATACATGGAGGGGGGAACTAAATATCCATAAACTAACTTCGAAGGACAAGCAAGGTCAAGGACGATATAAAGAATAAACTCGAATCGCAAACATAAAGTTCTACCCTTACGAATGTTATATAAACCCCAATTAAAGGGAAGGATGCATCAGATTTGGCGCCGGCGGCGGCCGCTTACTGGCTCAACGCCATCTTTTGGCGCCAAACAGGTCTGCATTGCTCAACCAATGCAGCCCCACCGTCTGACCGTAACTAACGCAGCTGCAGGCAAACTACTCAGAGTTGTTATGCATGTTATTTTTATTTTAACAAAATAGGGCTGAATTTAGTGATATCGTAAACATTTTTCATGATTATCCTTGAAGAACGTTATTATATGCCATTTAATACTGTAATACTTAAATAATTGGCAATTTAATACTGTTCCAAATAATTGGGGATCGGACGTTTGGCACACATTTTTAGACCTTCTGCCCATGGCAGTTTTGGCACAATCATTAGAGCGGAATAAGTAGGGTCAACTCGCCTGCTTGGAAAAGGCATGTTTGGCACAGTCGCTCGACCAGGTAGACGCCATCGAACGAGGGAAAACGGGAATTGTATTATTCCCGTCAACTCTGCGTGGCAGTCATTTGCCCGTGATATAACAAATTTTTAAATTTAAACCTCACTAGGTTAGGTTAGGTTAGGTTAGGTTAGATCATGATCTATTTGGGTAGCATCCGTGTTCCAATTGGGTAGCATCCGTGATCTACTTGGGTAGCAGCCGTGATCTACTCGGGTAGCATCCGTGATCTACTTGGGTAGCAGCCGTGATCTACTCGGGTAGCATCCGTGATCTACCTGGGTAGCAGCTGTGATCTACCGCAGGTTAGGTTAGGTTAGGTTAGGTTAGGTTAGGTTAGGTTAGGTTAGGTTAGTTGCTTACTTCAATAAGCACCACAGCAGGAAATTTGCGGGGGCAAAAAAGTTCCCATTTTCCCGCATTCTGGCCACCTGGCTGCTACTACCTGGCCGGGCGGTGTGTGCCAAACGTGCCTTTCTGAAACTTACAGGTTGACCCTTCTTAATCCCCTCTAATGACTGTGCCAAAAGTGCCATTCCAAATCGGCCAAAAATTTGTGCCAAACGTTCTACGGCCAAATAATTGGCCCATACTTTCCCCCATATTAAACACTAAAAAAATCAAAACTGAAAATTACCAGTTTGATTCCCAAATATGTTTTTTTGCTATAACTAAAAAACTCGTCAGGTTAGAGACAGGTTTTACTAAAATAATTTAAAATGGAATTAACATCTGTCATAAAAATTTAATCAAAATTGTTACAGGAGTTTTTGAGAAAGTTCCATTTTTTAATGTTGTTTGGCCATGAAAATTAAAAAAAAAAAACTTAACTTTCAAGAAAGTAAACAAAAATGGTCTTCAGATATTGACTAAATACACCTACATACCAAATTTCATAAAAATGTATCCATCTGTTTAGTCTCCAGTGAACTGCACATACATACAGACAGACTCACATACGGACAGACACCAATATTTTTTTTTCGAAAAAGCCACTTTTTTGGGTTCGGGGGACCCTAAAATGGATTTTTAGACAAACTTGTATCATTTTTGGACGATCACAATACTTTCTCTTTGCTAACGCATATGGAAGAAAGTAAAATAACATTTTAAAATGCTTCAAGATGTGAAACAAGTTTCTGAATACTGATTTTCATATATATAAAACAACTCCAAATACTACTGTAATACTAGAAAAAAACCATGCAGCCTTCGCCCACCGTTACACAAAACCACTCTTAAAGAAGTAAAGGGTTTCCAGCTGAGAGAGCGTCCAGGATTCTTAAAAAGTCTCGTACTGAAGTAAAACACTGGTTCTGACATCTATTATCAAGTGGGTAAAATGACAAAACTTAAAAAAAATCTAAAATAATAGCTGTTTTTAAGGCAGGTAAAGATGTTTCCTGCCCATGGCTCTTTTTATTTGTCATTACATTCTGGGGAAGCCGTTTTACAACTTATTCAACGACTTACTCCACCTGTTCTAAATGACAGCATCACTTTTGACAAGCTTGGTTACGATGTGGTCGAAACTGTTGAGTATTGGTACTTTCTTTGACAAATTTCGTTTACCGTGGGTTTGAAAAGATAAAGTATCATCAGTATTCGTAGACATTCCAGAAGCTTTGGACAGTCGGGAGAAAGAATCTCTAGTGAAGTTGACAATAAGATTTCTTTCCCTCAGTTAGAAAATAATAATAAGCAATGACAATTAATAAAGGTTTACCTGGGTTGCAGATAAATTCATTTGGGCACCTCAACAATGGAATACCACAAGGATCTATTCTTGATCCTATTTTATTCAATGTATTTTTTTCAGTGTATAACATTCCCACCATATAGTCCAGAACATTCACATATGCAGACGATATTTCCTCTAAGAGCCCATACGAAAATATCAGGCACTGATAGAACACAATTGATCAAGCATATTCAGCAATTATTTTAGAGCCTGGAGCCAGTAAAATTAGAATAAACGGGAATACGTTTAGATCAATCTCTCTGTTTTGAGCCACCATCAGTGGATTTGAACTCCTCAGAATCTCCGCAAATTGCTGAAAGATGGCTGTGTCGAATCCAGAAACCATTTCACTAACTTCCAAATTACTTTCGGAATTAATTCTCCTCAAAACCAACTGCGCATTAACTTATGACATGTTTGATGGTTTGAATACGTCTCAGGTACCAAACCTAATGACTGTCATAGGTGAAATAAACCTTCCTCTTCAGGAATGAACCATTCTAATTCGCTTTCTCACACATGAGGGAATACGCAATTGTGGCCAATATAAGTGGAGAATTACAAACGATAAGTCACATGATTGTGGAGCTGACATTCAAACTATGGATCACATAGTTAATGGCTGCCTTGGAAATGAGGGCGTGGAGAGGGTGTTATCTGGTCTTTATCCTATTGAAGAAGCAGATGCTAACTGGTGAGAAATTAGAATTTTGCTCTTTGATGGGAAATCAATTGAATTTAAGACACGAATAAGTGTTTTTATTGGTAGCTTAAAACACTATATATTTATTTCTGCCTTTTCCTCTTTCAGTGACTGACAGTAAAAAGTCATATATTAAGTAAATACGAGTATAATCTAACGTGACATGATGATGGTAAAATTGTATTAGTGATATTCAAGGAATTAAAACACATAGTTACATAAAATTTAAAGAAATTTTCTGTTTTTAATAAATCTATTATCTACTTCCGGTATGATATTCTTACAATGTTCGCTCGTTGGAATGTACTGCTGTCACAGATGACCAAAATAACACTAGTAACATAAACAATGTTAGGTTCTACTTATGCTTATTGTAATATGTTGGGGATATTATGTGCGGTTCTTCTTTCTTACTGATGTATCAAAGTGTTGCCAACCACTCTTCCATTAAACTTAACTACACAATAAGCAAAGCAATCCACTCTGAAGGTTGGCAGCCTTTAGGTACATTAAATGTAGTAGGGCGTGGAAAACGCAAGGCTATTTCAGAAAACATGTTTTTGCCTATTTCTAGTACGCTCCACATTTAATATTTAAACGTAAGTTGTGGAAAAATGTAACAGCAAAATTATTACCATCATAAAGTAGCGAAAGGCAATTGAATAAACCCATTTCATACAAATTTCATAAATAAATAAACTTTACTTGAGAATGAATAACGGTTGTAAAATATGAAAATCTTAATAGAATATTACTGTATAAAATATTGTTTTAGAGTAAGGAAACACGATAAAGGAAGTACGAAGGAAATCCTGGAAAACAATCGGGATGGGAACCCGGGAAAACTGAGATTGCTCTTGCATTATAAAAAGACTACTGGACTGTACCACATGTTGAGGATGGAAACAGGAAGTGAATTGTGCAACTTAACAAGCCAACAAAAACATTATATGTTCTAACTATCACAGAAAGTATCTATAGAAAATAAATGTTGGAGTTCAATTTTGAATAAGAATTAGTTATTTTTACTATTTATACAACTTAGTATTTATTATGAATACATATGAGTTAGTAGAGAAAAATAACTAATTAGAACATCAGAAATGTTTATCTTGAACCTGTCTTATTTATTTATAAATAGACGATGTTTTACGTTCTTAAGCCTTTCTGACTATAACGTGTCATGATTTTAACTTTACATAGGATCTTCTAAAAAAAAGGATATGATGCAACTGATAGCGTTACATATTATTTCCTTAAAATGAGTAGGTGACGAATTGTCGAATACTTAGATTTTACATATGACCAAGAGGTTACGTGATTGTGGACTACTTAGATTGTCCTTTGCGATAAGGAGGTTACGTGATTGTAGACTACTTATATTGTCCCTTGCGATAAGGAGTGGATGTGATTGTGGACTACTTATATTGTCCCTTGCAATATGGAGGTTACGTGATTGTGGACTACTTAGACTGTTCCTTACGATAAGGAGTGGATGTGATTGTGGACTACTTATATTGTCCCATGCGATAGGAGGTTACGTGATTGTGGACTACTTAGATTGTCCCTTGCGATATGGAGGTTACGTTATTGTGGACTACTTAAACTGTTCCTTACGATAAGGAGTGGATGTGATTGTGGACTACTTATATTGTCCCTTGCAATATAGAGGACACTATAGTCACAGTTACGTGATTGTGGACTACTTAGATTGTCCCTTGCGATATGGAGGTTACGTGATTGTGGACTACTTGGACTGTTCCTTACGATAAGGAGTGGATGTGATTGTGGACTACTTATATTGTCCCTTGCAATATAGAGGTTACGTGATTGTGGACTACTTAGATTGTCCCTTGCAATATAGAGGTTACGTGATTGTGGACTACTTATATTGTCCCTTGCGATATAGAGGTTACGTGATTGTAGACTACTTATATTGTCCCTTGCGATATAGAGGTTACGTGATTGTAGACTACTTATATTGTCCCTTGCGATATAGAGGTTACGTGATTGTGGACTACTTATATTGTCCCTTGCAATATAGAGGTTACGTGATTGTAGACTACTTATATTGTCCCTTGCGATATAGAGGTTACGTGATTGTGGACTACTTATATTGTCCCTTGCAATATAGAGGTTACGTGATTGTAGACTACTTATATTGTCCCTTGCGATAAGGAGTGGATGTGATTGTGGACTACTTATATTGTCCCTTGCAATATGGAGGTTACGTGATTGTGGACTACTTATATTGTCCCATGCGATAGGAGGTTACGTGATTGTGGACTACTTAGATTGTCCCTTGCGATATGGAGGTTACGTTATTGTGGACTACTTAAACTGTTCCTTACGATAAGGAGTGGATGTGATTGTGGACTACTTATATTGTCCCTTGCAATATAGAGGTTACGTGATTGTGGACTACTTAGATTGTCCCTTGTGATATGGAGGTTACGTGATTGTGGACTACTTGGACTGTCCTTTACGATAAAGAGGTTACGTGATTGTGGACTACATAGATTGTCCCATACAATATGGAGGTTATATGATTGTGGACTATTTAGATTGTCTCATACTAAGGAGGTTACGTTATTGTGGACTACTTAGATTGTCCCTTATGATAAGGAGTTGACGTGATTATGGACTACTTAGATTGCTCCTTACGATAAGTAGGTCACGTCAGTTACGTGAGTGTGGACTACTTAGATTGTCCCTTATGATAAGGAGTTGACGTGATTATGGACTACTTAGATTGCTCCTTACGATGAGGAGGTTACTTCAGTTACATGATTGTGGACTACTTAGATTGTCCCTTACGATAGGGAGGTTACGTCAGTTACATGATTGTGGAGTACTTAGCTAGTCCCTTACGATAAGGTGGTTACGTCAGTTACATGATTGTGGACTACTTAGATTGTCCCTTACGATAAGGAGGTTACGTCAGTTACGTGAGTGTGGGCTACTTAGATTGTCCCTTACGATAAGGAGGTTACGTCAGTTACGTGATTGTGGACTACTTAGATTATCCCTTACGATAGGGAGGTTACGTCAGTTACGTGAGTGTGGACTACTTAGATTGTCCCTAACGATAAGGAGGTTACGTCAGTTACGTGATTGTGGACTACTTAGATTGTCCCTTGCGATAAGGAGGTTACGTGATTGTGGACTACTTAGATTGTCCCATGCGATATGGAGGTTACGTGATTGTAGACTACTTAGATTGTCCCTTGCAATATGGAGGTTACCTGATTGTGGACTACTTAGATTGTCCCATACAATATGGAGGTTATATGATTGTGGACTATTTAGATTGTCTCATACTATGGAGGTTACGTTATTGTGAACTACTTAGAGTGTCCCTTACGATAAGGAGGTTAAGTCAGTTACATGATTGTGGACTACTTAGATTGTCCTTTACGATAAGGTGATTACGTCAGTTACATGATTGTGGACTACTTAGATTGTCCCTTATGATAAGGAGTTGACGTGATTATGGACTACTTAGATTGTCCCTTACGATAAAGAGATCACGTCAGTTACATGATTGTGGACTACTTAGATTGTCCTTTACGATAAGGTGGTTACGTCAGTTACATGATTGTGGACTACTCAGATTGTCCCTTATGATAAGGAGTTGACGTGATTGTGGACTACTGTACTTAGATTGTCCCTTACGATAAGGTGGTTACGTCAGTTACATGATTGTGGACTTCTTAGATTGTCCCTTATGATAAGGAGTTGACGTGATTATGGACTACTTAGATTGTCCCTTACGATAAAGAGATCAAGTCAGTTACATGATTGTGGACTACTTAGATTGTCCTTTACGATAAGGTGGTTACGTCAGTTACATGATTCTGGACTACTTAGATTGTCCCTTATGATAAGGAGTTGACGTGATTGTGGACTACTTAGATTGTCCCTTACGATAAGGAGGTTAAGTCAGTTACATGATTGTGGACTACTTAGATTGTCCTTAACGATAAGTAGGTCACGTCAGTTAGGTGATTGTAGACTATTTAGATTGTCCCTTATGATAAGGAGTTGACGTGATTATGGACTACTTAGATTGCTCCTTACGATGAGGAGGTTACTTCAGTTACATGATTGTGGACTACTTAGATTGTCCTTTACGATAAGGAGGTTACGTCAGTTACGTGAGTGTGGACTACTTAGATTGTCACTTACGATAGGGAGGTTACGTCAGTGACATGATTGTGGACTACTTAGATTGTCCTTTACGATAAGGTGGTTACGTCAGTTACATGATTGTGGACTACTTAGATTGTCCTTTACGATAAGGTGGTTACGTCAGTTACATGATTGTGGACTACTTAGATTGTCCCTTACGATAAAGAGATCACGTCAGTTACATGATTGTGGACTACTTAGATTGTCCCTTACGATAAGGAGGTTACGTCAGTTACGTGATTGTGGACTACTTAGATTGTCCCTTACGATAAGGAGGTTACGTCAGTTACGTGATTGTGGACTACTTAGATTATCCCTTACGATAGGGAGGTCACGTCAGTTACGTGAGTGTGGACTACTTATATTGTCCCTTACGATAAGGAGGTTACGTCAGTTACGTGATTGTGGACTACTTAGATTGTCCCATATAATTAGGATGTAACTGACGTAACCTCCTAATTGTATGGGACAATCTTAGTAGTCCACGATAATCTAAGTTGTCCTTTATGATAAGGAGTTGACGTGATTGTTAGTGGTGGTTTTCCTAATATAAGGCCGTGTTGAGACTATGGATGCTACTGCGTCTTCATACTTAAGGCAAGTATAACGCGAATATTTTGTATTTTTGGGTCCTGTTTTATGTACAAGTTTTAACACGTGATATAATTACGTTACGGGTTACCAATTAACGAAACTACTATTTAATTCTTTATTTTGTCATAATATGTGTAATATATAACATTTTAAGCTAAAAAATGAATTGTTAACTGACTATTACACAGGTTATAAACTACGGTTTTAAATTGGGACAGTTTATTTATATTTTGTAAGACGATGCTCTCTCACGGGACGTTGATAAAGTGAGATGGAATGTTGTCAAACATGTTACATTCATTAGCTGCTTATTGTTAAGTTTTGTTAAGGGCAAATAAATTATTGTTATTATTTTAAAATGCAACACAATCATTCTAAAGCGTTGAAATTTCTTATTTTAATTTCATTTGTGTATTTCTACCCTGAAATTATATTTACATATTATTATTGATTCGTAAATTATTATATATAGTACATTATGGAGTTATATTAATTCATTTTGTCGGCGTGGTAGCTCATTGGCTGGCTTCGGTCTGCGGAGGGTAAGGTCCCAATGTTCAGGTCCCCAACTGAGAGAAGGATAGTACTTCACTCGTGGAGTAACGTTCACACAGGCCTGTAGGCCCATGTGAACTGGAGGGTGAAGTTTTTTTAATTAAAAATCATTACAAATATGTACACCATATTGATTCATATGTAAGTAGAGGTGCAAACATACACTAGGGTTAGTGGGATAGTCCGTCTATTCTCTTATGATAAAGCGTGTGTCGTATTCAAGGTAGAATTTAATACTTACCCTATTTTTTTACCTTATTTTTGAAGAAAAATATTCAGAAACGTTGGTAGTGTTCGATACATTGATTTACCAGAGCCCTTTAATACTGGAAGCCCATCTATGCTGGAATCTTTTCGTTACTGGAACTACGTCGTTTGAAGAAATACTTAGGTAACATAATCGATACAGGAAATTCGTAGAAACAAGAATCATTTCAATACCGGAAACCCGTCGATACTTGAACCCTTTCGTTACTGAAAGTCCATCTATGCTGGAATCCTTCGGTACCAAAACTACTTTGTTAGCAGAAATAAGTATAATACCCGATAACGGAACTTGGTCGATTCCAGAACCATTTCAATGCCGGAATTCCTTCGATACCAGGTTTCTTAGATAGCGTAACTCCCTTAATACCAAAACCCCTATAATACTCCCGGAAGTCCTAAGTTGTAATTATGAACAACGAATATAGTTCATGGTTATGACGTCAAATATTTGCGGTACTACGTTAAAAGTCATATTATATTAAAACAGTACCTCTTACAATTACACAGTTCATACTTGAACAGCTGTTTCTAAACAGTTGAAAGGAATACTTACTAGCAATGGTAGTATTCCCCCCCCCCCCAATTGAGTTATATTTAAAACCCGTGAATATGGTTTTGTTTGTTTTAAGAAGGGGATTCAGTAATTATCTTAACCACGATATTGTGTTATAAAAAATCGCATAGTTATAATTTTGAAATACAAGAGATATACGAGACATTTTTTTGCTTTTTGTAAGATAACTTCTGTATTATACTTGTAACTGGATTATAAATTATACGACTATATAGTATGTGAGGCAGTTTTTTTTCAACGAAACAACTCCCTTAATTCTTGGCCAATTTTAACAGTTAAGGTGTCAATATATTCACCTTTGTTTATTGTTTTGCAATAAGGTCTTAATTATTCAATATTTTCACCCTGAAGGGTACGGGAAGCCCTCAAAGTAAGTTTTCGGCCATACGAATAACATGGAGAGACATTTAAACGAATTGAAAAGTAAATGTAAATGAATGTTCGTAAATAATGATTTCCAAAAAGTTTCAACAGCTGTTGAAATGTAAACAATGGTGTTTGTAATATCGACGAGGTTAGGCCTTTCATAACATTAAACCAGGGAAGGATGTGAGCATGGTTTTATTCACACTCGATTGTAGGGATCCATTCTACTAGACTTGAAGGTTTCAATTGTAATCTAATGCAGTTATATATTTGTCTAATCAATATTAAGCTGTTAAAAATATAAATAAAATATATGAACACGTTTAAAATAATAGCTAAGTAATATCATCGGGTATTTCTACTAATAAATAGGTAACAACGCAAGTAATGTGAGTGAGATACTGTAAATACATTCAATATTGTGATTTAACGTTAGACAGTTAACTTCTATTATTTATCGTCAAAAGAAACAGACCGATATGTAACGAGCGCAGCGAGTGACAGGGCTAGCTCTAGTGTTTATTGATTTCGGAATCAACATGTTAGTTTATCCATTAATTTCATCTTCTTTCTTATTTAAATAAATAGTCAGTTTTATTATTTAAACTTTACAATTAAATTTTTGAAACCCAACAATCAGGTTTTTTTTAGTATATATCTTTCCAAGTCATCTCCAATCGTCGATTTAACTCCATATCAGTCTCCTAGTACCAAAATATATTTAGTTATTTAAATAATTCTATAATTAATTTAAAATTAAATATTAATAATTTTTAATTCTCGAGATGATTTTCAATTAGTTTAAAAATAATTTTAGTGGTTAGTACAATTTAAGTGTATTTTAAATGATGCTAAACAATTCGCCATTTCATAGTGGCAAAGGAATATTTGCATTTGCAACTCGCCGTTCAGATAGTTTACCTTCCAGATGTAGCGGTGGTGAGTACCACCTGTGGTCAATGACCTTTGACCTACACTACCAGTCCTGGAGGAGTCAGCAACTCCTCCTTCCTACACAGCATCTTTAATTCATTTTTAGATTCTCTTTATACGCTTAATAATGTTAAATAAAAAACAAAAACCCGATTAGAACTTCTTAAATCAGTTAACTTTCCAAATATGTTAATGCCAATAAGAGAACCTGTGTAATATGCACCATAAGACCTCACTTTAGGGTCGTTTATTAAGTTGTAATAATATTAATTGCATTTTATTTAATTAGTGACAAGTTCCATTTATTATGGGACAATCTTGCACACAGTAAGTAGTTTGTCTGAATTTTAATAAAGTCTATCTCTCTCTTTTGGATAAATAAATAAACTAAGGTAAATTGAACAAAATCTAGGTAGTAAAGGGGCTTTTCTTAATCGTGATCAACATTTTTATCACGGCCGAAATACTTATTTAGTAAATATACAGTCCAGAACTAACAAACGAACTTAATTAAGTAAATTATAAATTCTAATAAATTTAGTAAATCCTGATTGCTGAGTAGTGTGTAGATTTGACACATTTTGTCACAAGCCAGGGAACACAACCATTTCGTGTTCTAATGGCCCAGGAATCAATACGGGTGTTGCCGACCACCATGAGGCTGACTTCAATGTAACGGCTTATACAGTCACCCTCTCCTCAACTATGATCTTTATTAGATGTAAAATCCAGCAAAGATGTGACCCAGTTTGTTCAGGAGCCGGAGGGCGCAACAGTTTCGTGTACTAATGGCCCAGGAATCAATACGGGTGGTGCCGGCCACCGCGTGGCTGACTTCACTGTAACGGCTTATACAGTCACCCTCTCCTCAACTATGATCTTTATTAGATGTAAAATCCAGCAAAGATGTGACCCAGTTTGTTCAGGAGCCGGAGGGCGCAATAGTTTCGTGTACTAATGGCCCAGGAATCAATACGGGTGGTGCCGGCCACCGCGTGGCTGACTTCACTGTAACGGCTTATACAGTCACCCTCTCCTCAACTATCTTATACTATAAAACGAACAAGGAATTGTATGTATGTATGTATGTACCTATTTCCAGTCATTTTATTTAAAAAACGGCTCTACCGATTTTCTTCGTACTTTGTCTATAAAAGGTTTTCTACCTCAGGAATCCAATGGATTTGGTGACAATTTTGAGAAAACTCATTTTCTATGAGTTTTCACGATTCCAAAAGTAAATGGGTGGGCGGGTGGGTCAATACCACTGTTTAATGTTTACTATTTACTATTTCAACATGTGAGTTATGATTTTAATTTATTTTTTTAAATAACACATGTTTTTCTGAATCTGTTAAAATGTAAACAAACCAAATATTATTGTATTTTTCTTACCTATGTCTAATATACACAATTCAGTTATTCTCGAACTTTATTTCATTTTTATTATAATTTCAACGCACCGCAACGCATATTTTTGGTCCTTCGAGCCGGAAAATTTACAGTTCATTGATAACTTCAGTTCAGTGTATTTTAACTTTTTCTTAGATGCTAGGCGGACATCCTCCAAAACGACGCAAGTTTAATTTTAATAAAAATGAGCCACCAATACCGAATTTAAATGAATCCCAAGATACTGAAACATGCTATGAAGCTGAAATTGAAAATACAGATCTTGATTCAAACAATGAAACAAATCTTATGACTTGTAATAATAATACTTTGCAAACAACTTCTACAAATAATTCTGGAAATACCTTACAAACTTCTAGCAACTTTCTTAATTACGATTTGCCATCAACCTCGGGGGTAACACCGAGGTTGATGGCAAATCGTAATTAAGAAAGTTGCTAGAAGTTTGTAAGGTATTTCCAGAATTATTTGTAGAAGTTGTTTGCAAAGTATTATTACAAGTCATAAGATTTGTTTCATTGTTTGAATCAAGATCTGTATTTTCAATTTCAGCTTCATAGCATGTTTCAGTATCTTGGGATTCATTTAAATTCGGTATTGGAAGTCAGCGATTAGATGATATGAACCCGATCGGAGATCGGCTTTCCTGGTACTGATCTTTATTAGATGTAAAATCCTGCAAAGATGAGACCCAGTTTGTTCACAAGCCGGACGGCGCAACAGTTTCGTGTGCTAATGGCCCAGGAATCAATACGGGTGGTGCCGGCCACCGCGTGGCTGACTTCACTGTAATGGCTTATACAGTCACCCTCTCCTCAACTATGATCTTTATTAGATGTAAAATCCTGCAAAGATGTGACCCAGTTTGTTCAGGAGCCGGAGGGCGCAACAGTTTCGTGTGCTAATGGCCCAGGAATCAATACAGGTGGTGCCGGCCACCGCGTGGCTGACTTCACTGTAACGGCTTATACAGTCACCCTCTCCTCAACCATGATCTTTATTAGAAGTAAAATCCAGCTAAGATGTGACCTAGTTTGTTCAAAAGGTGGAGGGAACAATAGCTGTGCTAATGGCTAAACGTAGTTTGAGGGTTCCCATTCCCATTCAGGATAAAAATATTGAAGAATTAAGACCTTATGGTACAACTACGAGCAGAGGAAAATTTTTTGACGTCCCAACCATTCTAAATCGTCAAGAAATAAGGATGGAGTTGCGTTAAAAAAACTACCTTAGGATTGTTGTGATTTTTTGTTGTTTGTTATTGCCATTTTGCTCATCTGACGTCATGTCAGATGCGCGTGATACCTACAGTCTACTTTTATAGGTAGTAGTTAATTTAATTTAAAAACAGCTGTTTTTCTTTTATACAGTTGGATGGTTGATAAGAGATTTTAAATGTGTGTTGTTGAAAATCTTAGTTTTCTACAATAATATCATTTTATTTAATTATTTAATTAAAATTTAATAATATTTTATCTCAGTGTCAATTAATATTAGTTGTGATTAATTATAGCTTATTATTTTTTACTGTTAAAAAATTTGAGGTGTGCCACGCGTCTTTACAGATATATTTATTTTATTCATAGTTCGGACTATTATCTCACCTTGTAACTAATGTAACTAAAAAGTAATGATTTTGTTGTTCAATTAAAAAAACACAATTGGTTAGTGTTTATAATAAACTATTTTGTAGAGTGTATTTGTTTTGAAAATTTTATTTTTTAGTAGGGCGCAAGGACTCATGTCTCCCAGTTACGCCAGTCAGCTGTATGAGGCTTATATTACACGTCCTGTACCACCAAGTCTTTGTTCCTGAACGAGCTGTTATAGCCTAGGTTCATATTCCCTAAGCTCTGACTAACGAATATTAGGTTTCGGTACAAAACGTAATCCGACCACAAGGCTAGCCTTAGTAGGGAATGTGTGGCTTAGTGAAACTATCCATAGTGTTAAAAGTTACTAAAAAAATGGTTTCTTATTTTACCAGGTAAGTGTTAGTGATAAGAAGCCCTCTCTAACGCTCCACAGCATTACGTATAGACTATTCGTATAGATGTGTATAATTGGTCGGCAGAAAAGTTGGTTAAAGCCCAGCTTAACGAGCTAAATGTTCGAATTAGTTCAGAAAGGACTATTTCTTAATAGCCAGGGCAACTATGGTACCTACAGCTTTACGTGGAATCTGATCCACGTAGTGTTGGTCTGATTTTCAGCTAACTGACAAGTCTGTCACTCATTTGTCCTCTGTACACATTATCTGTACCTCCAATAACATTCAACATGGACACCCCAGACCTCATTAGTAGTGTCCACTAGTCTGCTTTAGTTTGTAACAATACAGTACAAGTAAACATCGCACAACACAAATTTATTACAATATAAGCACAAAATGCACAAATATATTACAATACTAGTACAAAATGCACAAATATTATGGTGATCGATTTCGGTGAACCACGCTCACCTTCCTTATTTGTAAAAATGACTACATTCGCTCATATATATGATGAAACTCATTCGTAATCCATACTCGTCCATATCTTGTTGATCCGCGTCTTATGAATAAATAGATGGGGCCTCTTGCTAGCCTAGGAGTTAGCACTTCTGACCTATGTAGGTCACGGAATCAAATCCTTGAAGCAAAATTAAAATGTAAGTTAAAATAAATCCCATTAGCATAGAAAAAAAGAAAGGAGAATGCAGGAGTTCGTGGTTTTAAATCCATGATCGTCCAACTTAAAACTAGGTAGATGGGTTGGAACGTTGTTTAATGACAGTAAAAACAGCAAAAATTTCCTTCAGAGTAGAAAGGAACACATGTGTATGCCTCAACACATAAACAATCATGCGGAATATTCAAACATCCTAGGAACTAATTCCCGAATAGAGAAAATTTTAATCAGCAAACGATAATGAAATTACTACCCGAATTTGTTCTACGGAAGAACAAACACAACATACTCTGCATAAAGCGCTAGTAGGGGAATAAATATAGTTCGTTCATCAAGTAATGAAGTTGGACCCTGAACGTGGAAACTGGACACCGGTCTCACTTTGTTGTGGTGTGGGAAACAAGCTCGTCAGTATTTCGTGATCCGGCCTACCGCTCACATCGAGCTCCCCAAGTAAAATGCTTCATTTTAATGTTGCAGTCTACCTTTTCTGAACTTCCCCTAAACGTGCAGCTTTAAATTTACGTAAGAACTACCTCTCTTCACCAAACAACCTACTGGACAACTGATTAGAAGGTCGATGTAGTAATTTAGGGGAGGTTGTTCGATAAATGCTAATTTAATGTCCTAGATTAATTAGTACCTAGAGAGTAATACAACCATCACATCTATAAATTAGCATTTTTCACCAGGCAATTGATTATTTCTTTCTGGTTTTTCAGAAACATAAACAAGATGATGACAACCAGTATATTGACGCCTCCCGGGCCAATCGCGGATGTGTGAGGGTCCTGCTGGGGACTGCTAGCTGCAACCTAGTCCCCACCCGGTTCCATCACGGATTTCACTGGGACTGCTAGCTGCAACCTTGTCCCCGCCCGGACACTCCTGGGACTGCTATCTGCAACCTGGTCCCACAAGTTGTTTTCTATTTCTAAGCAATGAGGCGCCGTTCGAGTAGTTTGTTCATATCTTTGTTAATTTCAGCTTCGTATGATAAGAACTTTTATGAATTTGCTCATCAAGTAAGGTTAGGATGTACAGCTGCACTCATATCGCTCGCTTGGACCGAGGGACCACTTCTTCTTCCTCACCCAACCATCTAATTGTGTTCTTACTTATTTGTTTACATTGTTTTAAGTTAAGTTAACGAATATAATGTTAAAATATCTCTAAGTAAAACTAATAACAAAACATCCCTCAACAGTTTTAAACTTTCAGTTAAGAGGGCTGATCAGAAAGTCTGGAGACTTCCAGGCTACTTTCTCGCCAGCATGAATCTAATATCCATAAAACCTATGTAAACTACTTCATCATTAGTTATTTTATACGTTTGTTCATCAATTTATTTTAACTGTTTAAATTTTAAAAATTATTTCTTAAATAAACACTTGATGTTGTTTCCTTTTTGTTTTTACTTTCTCCAATATGCGTTAGCATTGAGAAAGTATTGTGATCGTGAACATTTTTTACAAGTTGGTCTAAAAATCCATTTTAGGGTCCCCTGAACCCAAAACGTGTTTTTTTCGAAAAAAATGTTTGGTGTCTGTCCGTATGTGTGTACAGACGTTAGCTGGGGACCAAACGGATAGATACATTTTTATAATATTTGGTAGGTAATTGTATTTAGCCAATTAATTTCTCCAGAAAATATTTTCACTTTTTTGAAATTTTAGTTTTTTTAAATATTTTTATGGGCGAAAAACATACAAAAATGGAATTTTCTCAAAAAGGGCTCGAACGATTTCAAATTAATTTTTAGAAAATATTTGAATAAAAATTTAAAATATTTTAAACTTCATGTCTCTAACATGACTAGTTTTTTGACTTATAGAAAAAAAAGAAAAAAAAAATTTGGTAATCAAACTGGTAATTTTCAAAGTTTTGATTCTTTAGTGCTTATATGGGGGAAAGTTTGTGACAATTCTTTGGAACCATTTATTTTTAACTAAAGCAATTTAAAATACATGTATTAAAATACATGTATTAAAATAACAAATTTAAACACTAGGTCAACAAATTAAAATATTCTGCATTATAATAACTACGAAATGATACATAAAACTTAATTTAATTGTAAAATTACGTTACATATCTTTTCCCCCGTTTTACATTGGTTTTATGGAGAATAGATCCAAGATGGCCGTACACTTCAGCCCATCTTTAAACATAGGTTTAAACAATTTTATTGTGTAGAGTAAACATTAAATAATGTTTCGAGCTCGTTAAAACAAAAACGAATAAAACAAACAACACAATGTTACCTAAATTTTAATTATTTCGAAAAATTCTAGTTACTAAAATTAAAAAAATTGCCTTGTGTGATTGTTACCATCAAAAACAATAAAAATCGATGATATTATCTTTCTTTTCATTGTTAAATTAAGATAGTTTTAAAAACTCATGTACAACATATACTTTTTCATTTTACATTTACCACATTATTAATTAAAAATATGATTAAATTAATTCAGGTTATAAACCACGAATATTGTACAAATATTACTGGGTAAATATTTAAACTCCTTAGCTACGAAAAATACAGATATTTATTACCACGAAGATAATAATTTCAAAGCTCTCTAAATAAAACAAGATCAAAATAATAAAAGTATATAAAAGTAAGTTGAGCCGCCGCCTCCATTGTGGTGGCTGATGACCAATTAGATTCCATGGATTGGCAACAGACGGTTATGTCCCTCCTCTCCAAACGCCGGTCCCCCCCAACCCCCTAATACTAGCAATAACTTGACTTGTGATAATGCGCATTTATTTGTACTCTATGTACTTACATCTTTTTGTAAATATAATATCTAATTATTTTAAAAAGAAGAGTGTACACTTGTACTTGAAACTAAAAAGAAATAAAATAAAACGTATTCACTTACAATTAGATGAAATAATAATTTAACATGTATTGAGTTGTAGTATATTTTTATATTATATCAATTTAATTCCTTAAAATCAAGACACTAAACACGAACTTAAATTTCTTTCTAAGTTAAAAATATGACAAATACAAAACCGTCTTCTATTACGTAAAAAAAGACAATAAATTACGTGAATATTTTTTGTATGTTATGATTAAATACAATACAATTTAATTGGTAGGTAGCGTGGTTGGTTAAAGCGCATCTTCTTAAGTTTAAATTTCACAGTTCGATCCGAATCAGAGTAGTAACAAATGTTGAAAGATATCAGCTGATCATTTGTCATTGGGTTTTAAACTAACGAATCTTTGAATGTAAGGTATAGTCGACCATAGTTTTTAACAATGACTACATTCACTCATTATAAATCCATATTGACCCATATATTGATGATCGGTGTCGTAATAATAAATAAATAAATAACGAATGAGTTAAATTTAAGTCCCCCTTGTCTTTAAAGCAGCAATGGTGCCTTAGGCGCACTTGATTCAAAGAGAAAGGTCAGACATCAAGGTCATAACCTGACAAGTTATGTTCTGTTGGACTTAGGGAATTATGATTACTCAACAGTATCAACAAAGTTACCACTGTGAACAGGCGTCGACTTACAAAGGAAGGGGCGATTTGCCTTCCTTTTTATTGCCATTCCACTGCCCTCCTACAGAGGGTAGGTGTACATCAACCCCCGACCAAGGTGTTTATCAAGAAAAAAGAAACACGTTGGTCAACGCTTCCCAGGAATAACGTCAAAATCCAACTTATCTTATTCTTAGTCAGATATGAGACACCGACTCACCTTGTGCGTATTTTAGGCGAATGTGAACGATTATTTGTGTCTAGAATGAGTGTGGATGACCTGTGTAGTCTTGTTACTAATTAAGGTCAACTGTTCCTTATAAAGAACTATCTATTAATTGCCCAATAGCTAGAACAACTTAAGGACCTACAGCTTTTCGTGGATTCGGAACCACGTAGTGTTGGTTTGATTTTCGGCTAATTGACAAATTTGATACTTGGTCCTCTTCCTTAAACAACATCCGGACCGTGAATACCACTCTACACGGACAACCGAGACTTCTCTGATAGTGTAAACATCGATGGTAACCATTGAGCGGACACCGTGTTGTTATTAAGATGACTGAGAATAGAACATATTACCTTCAACACTTTGTCCCCAAGTAGCCGGGTTACAGCACTGCAACACTAGTGCCGACTTGGTATATGTACTGTACCTCACAACTCACCCTCTCTCCACCCTTGATGATTATCCCAAAATTGATTCCGAATAAAAAAGAGAATCACACTGACGCGGCGAAAAGTACCCGAGTGTACGCTAACATCTTTTACATAGCGTCTAGGAACATATCAAAATACCGTTGAAAAAAAAACCGAATAAGTTTTTGTTAGTTAATGCCAGATGGTTATAGTAAAAAAATCAAAATAAATTTATCCACTTCAAAAAAGGAGAAAAATCCACAAAATTTGTATAAAATATTATCATATTTCTAATAATGAATGTTTTTTAGTATTTAAAATACCCATATGTATGTATAGACGAGTATACACTCTTCTCTTTGTTAAAATCAAGCAAACTTGACATTTTGTGTGTTTCAACTCAATAAACAGCTTCGTTTATAAATCTCTCAGCTTTGTAACTAACAGCATTTACAGCTATGTATTTCAAAATGACTTGTCATTTTCAATTGGTTTTGTGACTGTGTGTTTTTATCCCTGCGCATGATCGAGCTTGTTGTAAGCGCGTGTGTGTAAGAACCCCTGAGCAATAATCTGTAGAGCCACTCACCGCTTACACTCTCGATAACGACTTTAACTCATCACCTGTGACATTGTAACATCCACTGTTAGATCGTTCCATTCAAACTGTCATTTTGTTCTTGCAAGTAACAGGAGTTTCTCTTTTAGTTTTAAACTATAGATACATTTTTAAATCTATTTTTAGTAGAATTACCTTATGTAAATGTCACGAGAGTAAATTATCTCATGAGGACAAGTTATTTGAAATAAATGTTACGAGAGGGAATTACATGTTATAAATCTCATGAAGACGAACTGTTTGATATAAAAACTCATAAGGGTGAATTATTTGATATCAATCTTACGAGAGTGAATGAATTTACATAAATCTCATAAAAGTGAATTAATTAGTATGAATCTCATATAGTGAATTGTTTGTTATAAATCTCAAAGAAGTGAATTAATCTATATAAATCTTACGAGGTTGAATCATTTGAAAATCTCATAAGGGTGAATTAGTTTATATAATAATGAGGTTGAATCATTTGTAAATCTCATGAGTGTGAATTAATTTATATAATAATGAGGTTGAATCATTTTATATAAATCTTATGAAGGTGAATTATTTTACACAAACATTATGAGGATGAATCACTTAAAAAAATATAATTAGGGTGTCACTAATTCGTGTTTACTTACAGTACGAACATTCACAATTTACTCAATATATGGGTTTTCCATGTTTAGAAAGAATAAATTTAACATTTGATGATATCTCAGAGAGTAAGTTGTACTAGGTTTTGGAAGTTTTTGTAATATTTTAACCTGTAAATTATATATATATATATATATATTTATGTACGTACAAAATTGATTTATAGTAAGAAAATCCTTTAAACAACGTTATTGGTTGTCGTGAAAAAGTACCTTTTGGAGAATGTTCTGAAATATATCGCACCTCCACAGGTGAGCTGTAACACCCTTCCCAGTGGACACCCTGCAATATAAGCCACCCCTTTATTGCAATCCTCAATCATTTACTGAATATTAATTATTTGATTTTTACTTTACCTTTTTAATTTACACTATTATAACTTACTTTTTTTACTATTAATTAAAATGACCTCAATTATTCCTAATATTTTAAACAATTCTTGGAAATATATTTTTGTTTCATCACATCAGAGAACCATTTATGGTCATTACATATTTATAAAAACACAAAAAAATCAAAACCACATTTTATGATCTGAGCTCGTTGAATAGTAGTGTAAAAACATTATTCTCCGATTTACTGCTAAAACTTGAGATAGCTTAACCAGTGAACAGTTTCACCCCCCTCCCCCGACCTTCTCACATCTCCATGACGTCACAGCACGTCAGCCACAGATGTGGAAGTAGACGCTGGCTGTCACACAAACCTCTCCAGTGCTAATTCCATGTTGTAAAAAGTACAGTAAAGACGTACTTTTCGAGTAAAATCAAAGACAGCGCTTTTCTATTACGTATGTACAAACGATGTTTTCTTTGTACATTATAGTTACCTGTTTTGTACATTGCTTTGTTATATATTTCACTAAGTGGTCAGTACATTGCTCGCCCCTACTTGCATTATTGTTATTGATTCATTAAACATATGCAATCACGACTGTGTACGTTTCTTATCCTTTCTTGTGCAGTTGTTATTGTTAGCGCTAACTTACTAATTTATTTATTTATATGTTTAAAATAATATAGCGCAGAATATCCAATAGCACAGAGATGAAAGAAACACAGGTCGCATTCAATAGTAAGCTGAATGTGCGTCGAATAGTTAGTTCTACAGTTTGCCATGCGGAAGGCGGGACCAGCATCTTGTCAGCCCCTCTCTTATTCTCCCCCCTCCACCAAAATCTTCAACAATCAACGTAGCAATGTTTACTAAAGATTTATTAAGATGTACATCCATTCACAGTTACCACTGGCCACGAGAAAGTGACCTCTGTTTATGTTTTTTATCTGTCCCGATAGTAATAAATGAGTTAAGCATGTGGTAAATAGGGTGTTGTCTTCGAGCTACCAAACTAAATATATGTATATAAAACAGTAATTTATTGAAGTCAATTAAGTTAACATGTCAAATTATTTTAATGAAAATAATTTTTTTTTAAATAGATATATAAAATTAGGGGACACCCCTGCACGCTTCGCGTGCTAACCCCGTCGCTCTCTGCCCTCGTTACACAGGCAGATCCCACTTTTCTCTTCTCAAGCATCACCGGGGCATGGCTCCAGCTGCTTTGAATGGTAACATAGGAGCTTGGGGAGCAGAGAGACTGAAAAAAAAAATATAAATAAATAAATGTTAAAGATCGTCACATTTTAACAGGCAAAGTTATGGCTAAGAATCCCTCTCTAACTAACACTTAATCTGGGGACCAACGGCTTAAGGGTGACTTCCGAACCACCACTGACAGCCCCTTTCTTTCACCTACCCGTACCTGGTGTCCCACCGCCACTATTCTTTTCTTTGCTTACCTGTTGTATTAGCTCTGTTTTAATATTACGATTTAGTAAATTCTTCAATTTATTACAACAGGATACAAAATAAATCTATTGAGACAGACAATCTGGAATAAATAGAACTTCTGGAAGTGTATAACAGTAAGGATTTCCAACCAAACATCAATAACATACATTATGGATGTACATATTGTAGTTTACTCTGTTTATCCATCTATTTATAAGGACTTTCTATTTGTTGAAAATCATCCTGAATATTTAACACAAAGTAAAATAAGAAACAAACCCTATATACCATTACTGTGCCACAACCTGTATACCGTTGCTGTGCCACAACGTTACTGTGCCACACCGTTACTGTGCCACAACCTGTATACCGTTACTGTGCCACAACCTGTATACCGTTACTGTGCCACAACCTGTATACCATTACTGTGCCAAAACCTGTATACCGTTACTGTGCCACAACCTGTATACCGTTGCTGTGCCACAACGTTACTGTGCCACACCGTTACTGTGCCACAACCTGTATACCATTACTGTGCCAAAACCTGTATACCATTACTGTGCCACAACCTGTATACCGTTACTGTGCCACAACCTGTATACGGTTACTGTGCCACAACCTGTATACCGTTACTGTGCCACAACCTGTATACCGTTACTGTGCCACAACGTTACTGTGCCACACCGTCACTGTGCCACAACCTGTATACCATTACTATGCCAAAACCTGTATACCATTACTGTGCCACAACCTGTATACCGTTACTGTGCCACAACCTGTATACGGTTACTGTGCCACAACCTGTATACCGTTACTGTGCCACAACCTGTATACCGTTACTGTGCCACAACGTTACTGTGCCACACCGTTACTGTGCCACAACCTGTATACCGTTACTGTGCCACAACCTGTATACGGTTACTGTGCCACAACCTGTATACCGTTACTGTGCCACAACCTGTATACGGTTACTGTGCAACAACCTGTATACCGTTACTGTGCCACAACCTGTATACCATTACTGTGCCACAACCTGTATACCGTTACTGTGCCACAACCTGTATACCGTTACTGTGCCACAACCTGTATACCGTTACTGTGCCACAACCTGTATACCGTTACTGTGCCACAACCTGTATACCATTACTGTGCCAAAACCTGTATACCGTTACTGTGCCACAACCTGTATACCGTTACTGTGCCACAACCTGTATACCGTTACTGTGCCACAACGTTACTGTGCCACACCGTTACTGTGCCACAACCTGTATACCGTTACTGTGCCACAACCTGTATACCGTTACTGTGCCACAACCTGTATACCGTTACTGTGCCACAACCTGTATACGGTTACTGTGCCACAACCTGTATACCGTTACTGTGCCACAACCTGTATACCGTTACTGTGCCACAACGTTACTGTGCCACACCGTTACTGTGCCACAACCTGTATACCGTTACTGTGCCACAACCTGTATACCGTTACTGTGCCACAACCTGTATACCGTTACTGTGCCACAACCTGTATACCGTTACTGTGCCACAACCTGTATACCGTTACTGTGCCAAAACCTGTATACCGTTACTGTGCCACAACCTGTATACCGTTACTGTGCCACAACCTGTATACCATTACTGTGCCACAACCTGTATACCGTTACTGTGCCACAACGTTACTGTGTCACAACGTTACTGTGCCACAACCTTTATACCGTTACTGTGCCATAACGTTACTGTGCTACAACGTTACTGTGCCACAACCTGTATACCGTTACTGTGCCACAACGTTACTGTGCCACAACGTTACTGTGCCACAACCTGTATACCGTTACTGTGCCACAACCTGTATACCGTTACTGTGCCACAACGTTACTGTGCCACAACCTGTATACCGTTACTGTGCCACAACGTTACTGTGCCACAACGTTACTGTGCCACAACCTGTATACCGTTACTGTGCGACAACCTGTATACCGTTACTGTGCCACAACGTTACTGTGCCACACCGTTACTGTGCCACAACGCAAAATGTTATCGAAAAAATATTTTTACAATAGAATGAAACTAAATAATAAATCTCAGAAGTCCTCAAAAAAGAGCAAATTTACCAAAAATTTAGAAAAGGTAGTAAATTATTTACAATATAAACCGTATTATAAAACTGGAGATCTTTTAGAAGGCTACAATAGGTAAAGTGTATATTTACTACACTTGCTATGAGCTATTTATACTGCCGTAAAAATATTGTATTATTCATGAAATGATATTTAACTATATCATATTATTTTATATTTTTTTTGATTATTATTTGTCAATATATACATTTTCTAAATTTATTTGTCTAGCTTGTACAGCTGTAAAATATTGTTTAAAGCAATAAAGATACGTTATATTAAAAATATTTTTATAAGATACGTTTAGGATCGAAAGGGAAAGATTATTTGGAATAAATGTAGTAATATCCAATGCTATCACCATTGGCCTCTTATCAGAGGAATCAGCTGGTCTCCACTTAATTGGCGAAGCAGGAGTTGAATTTTGGGAGCCTTTAACTTGGACTCAATATTTTAACACCAATATAATAGATCTTATTTATGGTTTTTACATTTCTATTTGAATTTTTACTTTTTGGGATAAGAAAGAAAGGGGTTCCTGGCAAGAAAAGCCATGTGGTGTTTTGACATAAAACGATAATATGTACACAAATGATGTATATTAGTATAGCCATTGAACTTTTTCATTTTACACTTAGTACATGGGTTGACCCACCCTTACCACCACAAAAATACGACTTACAGTGCGTTATTTTCAATCCACAAAAGATTTCTCGGAGTCACTGCTTATTTATACACAATACTGAACGATAAATCTAAAAAATATCCTGATTAACAAACATATTTTTCTGTCACATGTAGATTATAAAAGACAGTAAAACGAATGGGTTGATTGATGAAGTTGTTGGACTTTTCCAACGGTTAAAGTGTTTTAAAAAACTAGCACAACGTTTCGACAGGTATAAAACTACTGTCGTCTGCAGGTGTTGCTACCTTAACCCTACATTTAAAAGTTTAGTTTTTCCTTTAATTTACTCATAGTAATTTGACAAGACCTTTGAAAACTACATTATCTAGATTGAAGTACAAGAATCAAATTACGACTGTTTGTCCGAGAAAGCTGAAAATCGTCTCTCGTTAACTAAGAAAATATTTTTAACTGAAAGCCCTAAATTTAAATAAACGATACAGTTGCTAAATAATCAGTGGTGAACTTTATCGGAGTTCTCAGAGGACGTTCTTTAAGGCATTATGTTCTGGTTTAGATTATTTTTTCATCTATTTAAAAAACATCTGTTCATTAAAATTAAATGATCGGAAAACGTTACCAGCTGCTTTTATTTACTAATTTTACATCAGAGGGGTAACATCACTTATAGGTATTCTTCAATGAAGACGTGACCGTCCAGACATGAAATGTGTGAACAACTCAAAGGAGGGCTAATTGGGGGATGACGGAGGAAGACCCACAGTGGTTGGCCGGAGTCGGACTTAGTGGGGGCTGAGGCTAATGGGATTGTGGTTGTGTGCAAGTATGTTTTGGTAATGAGAGGGTGGGTTATTACAGTTTATATACAACAATGTAACACAATATCTGAGTGTAGATGAACGAGAGTCGTTTTACAACTAGGGCTGTTCTTTAGCAAGATCTATTTATTAATAGCCCAATAACCAGGACAACAAAGGGGCCTTCAGCTTTACGTGGAGTCCGAACCACATTTTGGTATGATTTTCAGCTATTTGACAAGTTTTATACTCACCTCTCTTCCCTACATAACAACCGGACACTAATGAACACCGCCCACCCGCTCACCCTTACAGTGGTATTGGCCCACCTACCCGTCCCTATACGTACAGTGGTATTGGTCCACTGTACGTGTAGATATATATCCCAACACATTCTATTATAAAACACACACAACTTTAGCCACCCACTACTTACACTTACCCGCCCACGCATACACGTACAGTGGTATTGACTCACCCGCCCACCCATACACGTACAGTGGTAACCCACCCACCCACCCATACTAGTACAGTGGCATTGACCCACCCACCCACCCATACACGTACAAAGGTATTGACCCACCTGCCCGCCTATACACGTACAGTGGCATTGACCCACCCACCCCCCATACACGTACAGTGGTATTGACCCACCCATACACGTACAGTGGCATTGACCCACCCACCCACGCATACACGAGCAGTGTTATTGACCCACTCGCCCGCCCATACACGCGCAGTGTTATTGACCCACCCGCCCACCCATACATGTACATTGGTTTTGACCCACCCGCCCGCCCATACACGTACAGTGGTATTGACCCACCCGCCCGCCCATACACGCGCAGTGTTATTGACCCACCCGCCCACCCATTCACGTACAGTTGTATTAATCATTCATTACCGATCATTAGCGGTTGGGTGGACACTAATGACAATTAATGAACCGCCCAACATGGACACCCCAGAATTCTGTAGTAGAGCCCATGTCGATAGAGGTTCGAAAGTAGAACCTATCACCAACAAACTCCATCACAATCCTTTCTCTTCCGGAATGTATACAATTGATTTATTTAATTCATATTATAAGGAAAGGGATATAGTGTTTGCTAATAATATACAAAACTGTTTATAAACATGTGTTATTTATTTGTTGGTATCTGTTTCAACAACTTAAACATATTTTTGAAATATTCTGTTAACATATTTTTAAACAATTTATTTCTTTACAATCTGTTTTGAAGAACTGAGCATTAAGTAAATTGTATATTGTTAACACGAATAAAAAAAAAGTCTATATTGTAAGTTTAAAATGTTGATTCGTTGTAGTCTGCAAACTGAAGTAGAGTTGTCCAAAACGACGATCTTCTTTATAGTTATTTAAATATACAATTGTACTATGAACAAACACAAGACCTGTTTTTGTTTCCAGTTTCATACAATTACGAAACAATGAAAAACCTTTGTTTTATGAGGTATTCAAATTACATTATACATATATTAAAATATATGTAACGTTATGTATTTTTTATATCAAGTAAGTTATGTGAAAGTAATGAGTATGGATTTAAAACTCTGACGAGTGTAAGGTTAGGTTAGGTTTATGAAATAATATTACAAACTAGTACCAAAAAAGTAAACGCTCAGAGAAGGATGAAACATGAGTCGCAGCCAATAGTGCGTTAAATGTGTGTCGAGTTATTTATCCAGATTCCAATACGACGGCAGGTCCAGCACCTTGTCAGTCCCTTCCTTAAATCGTCCTGAAAAAACGTAGTAAGTATTACTACATATGTAAAAATATTAACATTAGTTGTAATCCATATAGAATTACCACTGAGGTGTTCGCTGTGGCCATAAGGAGGTGACTTTTGTTTAATTTTTTTCTGTTGTAAATGCCATTAAGAAACAGTGACGATAGAATCAACTGAACCATTTAAAAATATTAACTTTTTTAGTGCTTTTTCTGTCGTACCAATCTGGTATTTATTTGCTTACGACTTAAGATTTTTCACGTACCTACCAGCCAGTCAATATAGGCTACTCGTATTTGAAAACTTCATTGAGGGTGAAAAGGAAAATAAAACAATGCCCAGTAAGTATTTATAAACTGAACTGATATTAATTATTTGATCAAATCAACTAAATTCAATGACTTGTAGTTTGATTTTTACAAGGAACGCGAAGAAACGATAACAAGTTGTTGAAGTAGAGATTGAAGCAGAGAGGCCTCTCTTGGTCTGAGAGGAATGCACTTAGTGGTCGATGACGGTAAGGGTGAGGGGTAGACCTCAACCACAACACTTGAATATCGATTGGGGCTCATTTGGTTCTTAGCACACAACTGAGTACTCACTATGTATTACAGGTTGTTGAAGTACAGTTTGAAGCCGAGAGGTCTCTAGCGGTCTGAGAGGAATGCACTTAGTGGTCGATGACGGTAAGGGTGAGGGGTAGACCTCAACCACAACACTTGAATATCGATTGGGGCTCATTTAGTTCTGGTAATAAGACCTTGAGTACTCAACATGTATTGAAAGATTCACTTCTAACAGTATTTATAATGTAACAAATTGAGAGATGAAACTTGTTTTTCAATCTACTTAAGTTACAATAAATATTTATATACATCAAATATCTTAATTGTAGTTTATATACATAGGTTGTATATTTTGAAGACAAAAAGTATATTCATTAGTCCCTAAAAGTGGGAAAATATTCAAGCCATCTTTTCAAAATATGAGTATATATTTTTAAAATTTTTACGGGCAAATAATATTTGTATTGTAAATAGTTTCGACTCTCCCAATAGGGTAAGCACCTACCCGTATAGTAAAAAACGGACGGAAGATTGACTAAACAATCCTGGCATCGGATTTACATACTGTAAGTACAAAAACATTGAGAATTAGCAAATGGATATCCAATAATAATGCAACCAATTTTACTTAATGTGGGGGTTGTAAATTTGACTCCAAATTTTTTAAAGCGTCATCTGATACTTCTCCCTCATAAATGTATCAAATGATAATTGAAATTGAACATATCCTAATCATTGTAATTCTCATAAATTGCAGGTTCTTGCCTTTCCCCCTCCCACTGACGGCTTAAGACAAAACTCAAAGATTTCGATCTGTTAGGTTTCTTTACATTCACCTTACAGAGACACTTCAAAAACATTAGATTATTAACTCAAATCAAAACTAAATCCTCATAAGAAGTTGTAAAGTTTAACTTTTGTCTTTCTCATTTTTCCCTGAGGTTAAGGTAAAATCGTACCCTGAGGTTATTTCACTCATAATCGTTACAAGCTAAGGTCCTCGGTGTAAAACCCTCGTGAGGTCCTGTACCTCAGAGAGTTGGCCAAAGAGTAGGTGACTTGGGCTTATCTGACTCAGGTACAGGCTATTGCTGCTAAGGCGTCTACTAGGTGTAAATCTCTCGAAAAGTCCCATGCAAGAGACAGTCGTCTCAACAGTGATGCGGACCTGGCTGGCTGAGGTGAAAGGCATTTCTAAGGTCATCTAGTTATTATAAAACCCTCGAAAGTTCCCGTGACTGACACAGTGAAACGAACAGTGAGCTAGACCTGGCGGCTGAGGTGAAAGGCATTTCTAAAGTCCTCTAGTTAGTGTAAAACCATCGTAAGATCCCGTAACTGAGAGAGTGAAGTGGAGAGTGAGCTGGATCTGGCTGGCTGAGGTGGAGGGCATTGCTAAGGTCACTAGTTAGTGTAAAACGCTCGAAAGTTCCCGTGACTGAGAAAGTGATTCGAAGAGTGAGCTAGACCTGGCTGGCTGAGGTGAAGGGCATTTCTAAGGTTCTGTAGTTAGTGTAAAACCAATGAAAGTTCCCGTGACTGAGACAGTGAAGTGGAGAGTGAGCTGGATCTGGCTGGCTGAGTTGGAGGGCATTGCTAAGGTCATCTAGTTAGTGTAAAACGCTCGAAAGTTCCCGTGACTGAGAAAGTGATTCGAAGAGTGAGCTAGACCTGGCTGGCTGAGGTGGAGGGCATTGCTAAGGTCATCTAGTTAGTGTAAAACGCTCGAAAGTTCCCGTGACTGAGAAAGTGATTCGTAGAGTGAGCTGGATCTGGCTGGCTGAGGTGGAGGGCATTGCTAAGGTCATCTAGTTAGTGTAAAACGCTCGAAAGTTCCCGTGACTGAGAAAGTGATTCGAAGAGTGAGCTGGATCTGGCTGGCTGAGGTGGAGGGCATTGCTAAGGTCATCTAGTTAGTGTAAAACGCTCGAAAGTTCCCGTGACTGAGAAAGTGATTCGAAGAGTGAGCTGGATCTGGCTGGCTGAGGTGGAGGGCATTGCTAAGGTCATCTAGTTAGTGTAAAACGCTCGAAAGTTCCCGTGACTGAGAAAGTGATTCGAAGAGTGAGCTGGATCTGGCTGGCTGAGGTGAAGGGCATTGCTAAGGTCATCTAGTTAGTGTAAAACGCTCGAAAGTTCCCGTGACTGAGAAAGTGATTCGAAGAGTGAGCTGGATCTGGCTGGCTGAGGTGGAGGGCATTGCTAAGGTCATCTAGTTAGTGTAAAACGCTCGAAAGTTCCCGTGACTGAGAAAGTGATTCGAAGAGTGAGCTGGATCTGGCTGGCTGAGGTGGAGGGCATTGCTAAGGTCATCTAGTTAGTGTAAAACGCTCGAAAGTTCCCGTGACTGAGACAGTGAAGTGGAGAGTGAGCTGGATCTGGCTGGCTGAGGTGGAGGGCATTGCTAAGGTCATCTAGTTAGTGTAAAACGCTCGAAAGTTCCCGTGACTGAGAAAGTGATTCGAAGAGTGAGCTGGATCTGGCTGGCTGAGGTGGAGGGCATTGCTAAGGTCATCTAGTTAGTGTAAAACGCTCGAAAGTTCCCGTGACTGAGAAAGTGATTCGAAGAGTGAGCTGGATCTGGCTGGCTGAGGTGGAGGGCATTGCTAAGGTCATCTAGTTAGTGTAAAACGCTCGAAAGTTCCCGTGACTGAGAAAGTGATTCGAAGAGTGAGCTGGATCTGGCTGGCTGAGGTGGAGGGCATTGCTAAGGTCATCTAGTTAGTGTAAAACGCTCGAAAGTTCCCGTGACTGAGAAAGTGATTCGAAGAGTGAGCTGGATCTGGCTGGCTGAGGTGAAGGGCATTGCTAAGGTCATCTAGTTAGTGTAAAACGCTCGAAAGTTCCCGTGACTGAGAAAGTGATTCGAAGAGTGAGCTGGATCTGGCTGGCTGAGGTGGAGGGCATTGCTAAGGTCATCTAGTTAGTGTAAAACGCTCGAAAGTTCCCGTGACTGAGAAAGTGATTCGAAGAGTGAGCTGGATCTGGCTGGCTGAGGTGAAGGGCATTGCTAAGGTCATCTAGTTAGTGTAAAACGCTCGAAAGTTCCCGTGACTGAGAAAGTGATTCGAAGAGTGAGCTAGACCTGGCTGGCTGAGGTGGAGGGCATTGCTAAGGTCATCTAGTTAGTGTAAAACGCTCGAAAGTTCCCGTGACTGAGAAAGTGATTCGAAGAGTGAGCTAGACCTGGCTGGCTGAGGTGAAGGGCATTTCTAAGGTTCTGTAGTTAGTGTAAAACCAACGAAAGTTCCCGTGACTGAGACAGTGAAGTGGAGAGTGAGCTGGGCCTGGCTGGCTGAGTTGGAGGGCATTGCTAAGGTCCTCTAGCATGCGTTTAGCCCTCATAAGGTCCCTAGCCTGAGACAATCGGCCCAAGAGTGAGCTGGACCTAGCTGGCTGAGGTGGAGGGCATTGCGAAGGTCCTCTAGCATGCGTTAAGCCCTCGTGAGGTCCCTTGCCTGAGACAGTCGGCCCAAGAGTGAGCTGAGCCTGGCTGGCTGAGGTGGAGGGCATTGCTAAGGTCCTCTAGCATACCTTAAGCCCTCGTGAGGTCCCTTGCCTGAGACAGTCGGCCCAAGAGTGAGCTGGACCTGGCTGGCTGAGATGGAGGGTATTGATCCGTGAGTTGACCCCCGCCCGCCAACCTCCTCCTCCCTGCCACGCAAATCACACAACCCGCGCTACCCATAATAACATTAATGCAAGGTTTTTTTGTAAGGACTGTGGTAAAAAATTGATTTTACCCTCGGAAATGGTACTTTTTATTTCATGGTAGACATTACAGATAGTGAAGGTAAGTAGGCTATGATAAAGAAACATAATATATGTTATAACACTATGTTTTAGTTCTCAGATTTACATGTTAGCCTACTTTTAATATCATTTAGTATATGTTGTGACTGATAAAAGTATATCCTCACATCAACAACTAGAAGAATCTTGATCATGGCTACAAACAAAAATTGTGGGTAACCAGTATTTTGAAGCAATTTGTAATGTTAACTTTTGTTGTAACGAAAAGCAAACAATTTTTATTTAAATTTCAGTGACATGACTGTGACATAACGAAAGTTAAAATTTTGTTTTGTTAATAAGGACAACAAAACAACTTCAAGACGAAAGTATATTTTATCTTGTTAATGACGTTTCTAAGTTGAATAAAAACTCTACTTTTTTATGAAAAAGAAATAACGGTAGCTTTGATGTGTGAGGACAAGAATCGGTAACGATGGCAGTCTGGAGATTACAATGGAAACCTATTTTCAATCGTATTTCAGATTTAAATTTAATATCTGATATGTCTTAGTCTATTTACATATTTAAAATGTATATGAAAATAGTTTCCAACAATACTTATAGAATTTAGGGTAATGTAAGTGATTTGTATCAGAATAAATCAAATAAACAGCTAAATGCTAACTCAGAATTTAAAATTAATATATACAATAATAAAATGAAACTGTATTACATAAGCTGCTCTTTGTTAAGATGGCTTTTAAATGTCAACGATCGATCTAAGGTTACTCCCAGGTACTGTGGATGATTACTATCATGAAGTTTTATATCATTTAGAAAGATGTTCAGTTTTCGATTAGCCAGTCCATTACTTAAGTGGAAGCAGGCTACTTCCATTTTTAAGGGTTAGGATTCAGCTTCCAAGTTGTAAAATATTCTTTGATGGCTGTAAGATCACTTGTGAGTGTTTCTCCAGTACTGTGAAGTCCTTGTTTGGTAAGCAAAAGCAATATAATCTGCATATATAAATTTTATTGACTTTGTGATTGGGATGTCAGTGCTATACACGTTGAACAAAATTGGAGCTAGTATAGACCCCTGTGGCATCCCATCTTTCAGCTGTCTAAAACGACGGAGGTAAACTTTATTAGCCTGACACTAAGCAATTACTCCAGACCTCGCAAAAGGAAGGAACAGGGAAGGAGGCTGAAACTTTAATAAAAAAAACTTTTCTCCATATTTGTCACTAGACGATGTAAGATCAATACAAGCTGAGGATGTTTTCAACTTATTTTCAAACCCATTCTGGATAACTGACGTCAGAGCTAGGATCTGGTCGCTACAACTTCGGCCAGGGCGAAAACCAACCTACTCAACTGGAACGTTAGAATCAAGAATGGTTGACATTCTATTGTATAACAGCCTTTCCAGCAACTTATAACAAATACTAAGAAGAGATATAGAGTGATACTTTTCCACCCGTTCTGAATTTTTGTCAGGCTTCAGGACAGCTACTACTTTTGATCTATTGAATGCTTTTGGCAAATCAGCTGTAGCTAATACCTCATTGTAAACTGTTCGAAGCCATTGTTTCTTTTTGCTACCAACATGCAACAAAAATTCCAGAAATATACCGTCAAGGCCGCCTGCTTTCCGTGCTGGTGTAGCGAAAATCGCCTGGTCTACGTCTTTCTTCGTGACATTTCTAGCATTTATGGAAACTTCCAGATGTACCAGTAAACTTTTTTAATTTCATTCAACTTGTGATGGCGGGTTGACTGATTTTCTTTACGCAAACAATATCACCCCCCCCCCCCCCAGTAAGTAAATAAAATAGCTAAATATGAACTTACAATTTAAAATTATTGTAGAGGAAAAACATAAGTTTAAAAAAATTCTTATTACATGTTTTATCAGAGAGTTTTTTTATTCTGCATTGCTGTTTTTTTTTTTAGAATTCGAAATAGTACTAGCTACAAGTAAGTTGGAAAGCATTACACAATTTCTCCGGATTAAGTGGAACTTCTTGAAGATATGCACAGTCAAGTGTATACGTTACGTAAGAGGGAAAACTGTGACCGAGGAAAAAGATATAACTACAGGTTTTTGTTTATCACATATCAGAAACTGTGCCAGTAATACTTGTTCTTATTACATTACGTAGTTAATTGAAAGGAATTATGTTAATATTGTGGGACGTGCGTGCAGAGGTCTAGAGACACGCGAGACTGGCTGGCGCACTGCGACATATCGACAGGACGGATGGACGTCCATGCAGGATCACGGGGTGAGTCCTGGGGTGACAGACTGATGTCCGTAACGACGAAACTGCCTAAGGAATGCCCTTTACTTAAGGCTAAAGTGGAAAAACAAGGGGTGACTAACTTGGCCACTTTTAGTGTGTATACTAACACTAAGTATACTTTTGCTTTTGAGTAAGTATATAACAAGTATATAGGCTTACTTTTGCTGGTTTGATAATTGCCTAATTTTCCTTCTTTCAAGTATTATTACTGTTATTGGTGTTATTTTTTTTATAAGAAAATTAAGCAGTTGAATACATTTTTGTTCTTGTACTTCCAAAATGTCAGTAAGATAATATTCTTTTTCGGCGAAAGCTCTTTTGTTTTTCCGATTATTTTTGTTTATGTTCTCGTACTGAGTCCCAGATAAACTCGTATATTGTCTGTAAATGTCCCTGTCAAATATATCTAATATGTGATTACCTATGTTGTTAATGGTTTGAGTTCAAAGAGGCATTCCTCTACTTGTCGAGTTAGTCTGAGTTCAGGTAATATTCTGATGTGCTCATAAAATTATAGTTATCTTTTACATATATCCAATTCATCGTTTGAATGATTTTCAACTAATCGATTATGCTGAAGCCTGTATCTAGTTTTACATCAATATAAAAGTACAGCTTACTGTCTTTCTCCTAGATAGCAAATTTTATAGTCTAGAAAACCCTACAATTCTACTTTAGGTGGACACAAAGTAGTGCGGTCATGTATTTGTGTAGAAATATTCTCAGGTCAGTAGAAATCATCTTAAACTTTTTAAAACGAAAACCAAACTAGCCAAGGTTTTGTGTGACTGTTTTTTTTTTTTTTTTTTTTTTTTTTTGTATCAGTTGTTTAAAATAATATAATAAATTAAATAATGCCAATGTTACTTTTATGGCAAAAAAGACACGTTAAGGTTTTATTCCTCTTAGGAATGGAATTTCAAGAAATCATTTTTGGCGGTTCTCTATGTTACAAAAGCTAACTTACCTCCAAATGTCGTCAAAATCTGTTCAGTAGTTCCAGATATTTCGTGATGAGTGAGTATATAATTTTTACTTCTTATTTTCATTATATATTTTTATTTGCTTCTTCATTATATAATTCTTAAGATAATCAAAATAGATCAGATAGAAAGGTGAGAGAAAAAGTTATTACAAAATAATTAAATATTCCATAGTGAACCGTTACTGAGCGCCTGAGAAGGGTTTACACTGCTAAAGCTTCATCCCCCTGTTTCAAGAAATAAGTTTAGTTGAGAACTTAAGTTACTGTTGCGTATCGCTCTTAATGATGGCAATGGCCAAGCAAACACTGTAATATGTCATGTACCACAATGCAAGCCAGATTAAACAATTTACAAATCAGATAGTTTATGGATATGTTATAACAGACCAAAAATCAATTATTAGCGATACATTATGGTAAGTAGTACATGATAAATAATGTATATATAATTAGACATTATCTCATAGTTTACACATAAAAGTTATTCTTATAGCACTTAGTATTATTCTAAATAACCAAGAAAATTAAATAAAAATGTGATTTAAATTAATATGTATTCCCGATTAGGTAAATAGTGCTACTAAGTTAAAACGTACTTTCTTTCAGGAAAATAAGTTAATAAAAATCGTTGAACTGTCGAAATGCTTATTACAAGTCAAAGAGGAAAATTAAACATACAAGAAAAGAGGAACAGCAAAACAGAATAATATTAATCTTAATATATAAAAATGAGTAGCTGATTCCATCACTTGATAACGCCTTAACTGATTTCCTTCATCTTTTTTTTTAAAGTTTCTTAATGTTTCGTAGATTGTTCCTGAAGAAAGAAAAATGGAAAAAATCAGGAGTAAATTAGAACATTTTGGAAAATTAATTGAAGTGTTTTATATATTTTTAAAAAGAACACATTTTTAAAAATATTTCTGCAACTTTTTGTATATGTTTATACAAACGTATGTTGTAAGTTATTTCTTGGTAATATACTGTACGAAATGTTGGTAAATAAACTAATTTCCAATATATTTATTTTGGACTGAATGCAGTGCAATTATGTCAATGCTATTTATATTATAATCCATCCATCATAGGCCTATGGGTTGTGTATTGCAGTATTTACAATTTAATAAGGGAATTTATTTGTTAATATTGTCTCATATTGACTTTGCAAATTCCATGAGTGGAAGGAAACACCACATGTTTAGGTAAATAGAATTTTGTTTTGACCAGCATTTTGTATTGTTTTCAGTTTGTTCTGTTATTTTTATTACAAGATTTTTTACTGTCTTAAATGGTCTATTTAAAGTTCATCGTGTTTTGTTGTATTTTGGTAATTCAAATGAAACCAGTTAGACACACCAATTTAGGTCGCAGAACTCGTAATGCTGCAAACTAATGATATATACGAGCAAGTCATACTGATGAGCAACGCGAAGCACAAAATGAACTTCAACGAAATCGTAATCAACAACAGAGAAATTTTGGGTTTAATGCCAATCACTGGATTCAGTTACATTGAGGCAATCGATTACTGTTTACTGCCCATCTATTGTTTACTGCATTCATTGTTTACTATTGGGCAATGAACACGGTGTGTCCACATTGCAAGGCATTAAAAATGAAGCCCCTGGATTGTGTGCGTGAGTGGACAATTTCAGTTGGCGCCATTAGTGCCGACGCCTGAGCCGCTACAGTCATTGGTTTCCGGAAATGAGCCAGATTCTAGACATTTTATTACTCATATTCAGCAATATAATAATTGCTTTCAAATGACGTCATTTGGTGCAACAAAAATTATTCAAGAAAATGTGTGCCTACTTTCAAGATTTAGAGTCAAAAATATTATAGAACAGACCCCTTATTAACAATACTAGATAGTGAATACAAATTTTTGCTATTTTATTTTATAGGCGGTTCAGCAAAACAAGCCGACCAGCGTTGTGTGAACAACAATTCAGTCAGAAAATCAATTGTAGACCAACTACTAACATTTTTACACCAACATAACGGATTAGTTGCATTGTTCAAGACCTATGCCAAGGGACAACTACAACATTTTCATCAGAGTCGATAAGACGACTGCAGAACACAAGATGCTTAATACAACAATGAAGTAGCTTGTGGGTGATATTGTAGAAAACCGAGATATTGTTTTACCCAGCCGATTAACTTAATGCTTAATTCAAATCATCTAATTTATGTAGGTACGTCAAAACACTTGAATTAAACATAAATATGTGAGTAGAATTACAGAAATTGGTAATGGCAAAATTCCTGTTGAAGCATCGTCAGGATACATTACATTACCTAACAATGTTTGTCAATTTACTGAATCTAAGGCAGAACTCATCGAAATTGTATTCCCAAACCTTGCACAACATTACAATGATTAAGTTGATTAAGCGAACGTCTATATTGGCTGCTGCAAAACGTTGATGTTAAAGAAATGAATTTTCAAATTCCAAATAAGATAGCTGGCGATCTGAAAACACACAAGTCGGTTGATTCTGTCACCAACACAAATGATGTTGATAACTCTCCGAGAGAACATTTAAATTCACTTGAATTGCCCGGTTTACCACCTCATAATCTGCCATTGAAAGTTGGTGCGGTAATCATTATGTTGCAGAATATTAATCCACCAAGGCTTTGTTATGGCACTAGGCTTACAATGAAAAATGTCATCGAAGCCAATGGAAATTTCAAAAGGGAAATAGTTTTGGTCCCACGTATTTCCATGATTCCTAACGGACGTGCCAATTGATTTTAAACGATTACAATTTCCTATCCAACTTACATTTGCCACATCTATAAATAAATCACAGGGGCAATCGTTAAGTGTATGCGGCAAACATTTTGAAAATCGATGTTTTTCACATGGGCAATTGTACTCGTATGGGCAATTGTACCTGTTCTCGAGTTGGTTAACCGTCATCATTATTTATGCCACAGAAAAAAAACTAAAAATGTTGTGTAAAAAAAGCATTGCAATAAGAATTTTTATTTGAAATAATTTTTATATTTATTTATTCTAATTTAAATTGAATACTCATGAATAAGACAGGGCAACGCCTGTCGGGTCAGCTAGTTACTTAATAAAATTGGGTTGAACCATAATGAAGTCTATAACACGTATGTACGTACAAGTCATACATGTGATGTACTTAGAAGTCATAAGATTATGATTGTTGTATGTACGTATAAGTCATAAGATTAAAAAAGTATAAGTACTGACATTTATAAGAATGATACGATTGTATTCTATAGTATACATTTTCTTTCAATGGAGATCGAGAGTCAACAAAGGAATACGTCTAAAATTCATATTATTTTAGTATAATTGTTCCTTGAAATCAACAAACTGTAAAATGGTTTTATTATTGCATTGCTACTGTAAATCTGTGTTCTTATATGCAATACGTAAAGCGGTTTTTGTCACCGCGAATCCTTCCTTATTTCTTGATCAATTTTAACAACTGAGGTGTCAAAACTCATGCCCTCATACATGGTTTTGCAATAAAATCTTCAATATTTTTCAATTTTTTTACTCTGAAGAGCGCTGGAAGCCCTCAAAGTACGTTTTTCGGCATGAGAATAACACGAAGGAGATTTAAATTGGTCAAAAAGTAACAGCTGTTAGGATGTAATTATGTTTACTATATTGAGGTAATAAGGATACTGAGAGAAAGTTGAGAATCTTTCTTACATTACAGAGGGCAAGTTTGATTCTGTTGATGTTTTAGTATGATCAATATAAATTTGTAAGAAGGAATGCCTTTACTGTCTGTGCGTCCTACTCAATACATCCACTCGCCATGAGACTTTGGGTAGTTAGGTGGTCATGAGGGTAGTTAGGTAGTCATGAGGGTATTTAAGTATTTTTTTCCCAGGTAAGGTTTTTAAGATCGGTTTTACTTGCATTTAAAAACAGTAGATCTCAGTTTAAAACCACTAATATTTGTAATCAAAATCACATGCGGAGGCCAAAGGGTCGCGAGCACAGCGGGTGACTGTGTTGACATGCGAAGCGTGCAGGAGTGCCCCATAGTAGTGTATATATTGTTGCTTTATTAATCAAATCATTGAAATTAGGCTTAAATAAGTACTGGGCCACACTACGTTCATTTTTACCTTTTATGTACTTTACTTTCCTCTGAATGTTTCTATATTGTATCAATATAAATAAAAAAGATAGAATAGAGCTTGTGGCAATAGGACCAACCCCATTACGTAAAGTTTTATCGTTTTATTATTATTACTTTTTTTCAAATAAAGGAAAACATAAAAAGTTCATTCGTAAAAACAAAAACGATGTTACATAAAATATTAATAGGTATACAAACACTTACCTTTGTTTTATGGCCAGCGTCCCTACTGGTTGTATGTAATTCCTATGTTGGGCGCTCTTAAGGTGCCAGTTTCCCAGACCGTCTCGTGTAATTTCAACGTCAGCGGGCTAACACACGATTTTCTATTTCAACTGTACGGTTCGTGCTTATTATTATGAGGAATTATAGTGAACACAGCACGATCATAAAACGCCCAATCTAATGGAATATTAGTTGATATTATGACATTTTAAATACAAAATAGCCAACATTGACATTCAAAGTTCCATATACTTTAGTGTAAAACACCATAAAAAACTAAATGTTTTAAAAATCATCTTATGGGTCCACAAGACGAAGTATTTAATTGTGAAACGACACTACGAGTGTTGAAATACGATCATTATTACGAATCGAATCGTTGAAGTAGAAAGCAATGTTTTGGGCATTTTCGAAGCGTTGTTTTATCACTTCTAAGGTCTTCTAATACAAGTTTAAACCAACCTAGCTACTCTCTTCTCACATTAGTGGAATGAACACAAACTAGGCGATTGCGTGATTGCAATGGCTTCTTTTTCAATTGCAATAAATAAATAAAACGCAATCATCTGTTCACGATACACGTCTTTCCTTCTAAAAGAAACTTATTATAAATGAGTTGGACTATTTTTGGTCGCTAGACTGAGTTTCCAACGACCGTCTTTTTGTCCGTCAGCAAGAGAGAAACAATCTAAATTTCTGGACGGCCGCCAACACATCATTCATCGTGAAAGGAGATTAAAAGTCTATAAAATATTTTTGAACGTCCACCTAACACATCATTCAGTCTGAATGGAGCTTAAAAGACTATAACACATTTTTGGACACCCACCGACACATCATTCAGTCTGAATGGAGCTTAAAAGACTATAACACATTTTTGGACGCCCACCGACACATCATTCAGTCTGAATGGAGCTTAAAAGACTATAACACATTTTTGGACGCTCACCGACACATCATTCAGTCTGAATGGAGCTTAAAAGACTATAACACATTTTTGGACGCTCACCGACACATCATTCAGTCTGAATGGAGCTTAAAAGACTATAAAACATTTTTGGACGCCCATCCTACACATCATTCAGTCTGAATGGAGCTTAAAAGACTATAACACATTTTTGGACGCTCACCGACACATCATTCAGTCTGAATGGAGCTTAAAAGACTATAACACATTTTTGGACGCCCACCGACACATCATTCAGTCTGAATGGAGCTTAAAAGACTATAACACATTTTTGGACGCCCACCGACACATCATTCAGTGTGAAAGGAGCTTAAAAGACTATAACACATTTTTGGACGCTCACCGACACATCATTCAGTCTGAATGGAGCTTAAAAGACTATAAAACATTTTTGGACGCCCATCCAACACATCATTCAGTCTGAATGGAGCTTAAAAGACTATAAAACATTTTTGGACGCCCATCCAACACATCATTCAGTCTGAATGGAGCTTAAAAGACTATAACACATTTTTGGACGCTCACCGACACATCATTCAGTCTGAATGGAGCTTAAAAGACTATAAAACATTTTTGGACGCCCATCCAACACATCATTCAGTCTGAATGGAGCTTAAAAGACTATAACACATTTTTGGACGCTCACCGACACATCATTCAGTCTGAATGGAGCTTAAAAGACTATAACACATTTTTGGACGCTCACCGACACATCATTCAGTCTGAATGGAGCTTAAAAGACTATAACACATTTTTGGACGCCCACCGACACATCATTCAGTCTGAATGGAGCTTAAAAGACTATAACACATTTTTGGATGCTCACCGACACATAATTCAGTCTGAATGGAGCTTAAAAGACTATAAAACATTTTTGGACGCCCATCCAACACATCATTCAGTCTGAATGGAGCTTAAAAGACTATAACACATTTTTGGACGCTCACCGACACATCATTCAGTCTGAATGGAGCTTAAAAGACTATAACACATTTTTGGACGCCCACCGACACATCATTCAGTCTGAATGGAGCTTAAAAGACTATAACACATTTTTGGACGCCCACCGACACATCATTCAGTGTGAAAGGAGCTTAAAAGACTATAACACATTTTTGGACGCTCACCGACACATCATTCAGTCTGAATGGAGCTTAAAAGACTATAAAACATTTTTGGACGCCCATCCAACACATCATTCAGTCTGAATGGAGCTTAAAAGACTATAACACATTTTTGGACGCCCACCGACACATCATTCAGTCTGAATGGAGCTTAAAAGACTATAAAACATTTTTGGACGCCCACCGACACATCATTCAGTCTGAATGGAGCTTAAAAGACTATAACACATTTTTGGACGCTCACCGACACATCATTCAGTCTGAATGGAGCTTAAAAGACTATAACACATTTTTGGACGCTCACCGACACATCATTCAGTCTGAATGGAGCTTAAAAGACTATAACACATTTTTGGACGCTCACCGACACATCATTCAGTCTGAATGGAGCTTAAAAGACTATAAAACATTTTTGGACGCCCATCCAACACATCATTCAGTCTGAATGGAGCTTAAAAGACTATAACACATTTTTGGACGCTCACCGACACATCATTCAGTCTGAATGGAGCTTAAAAGACTATAACACATTTTTGGACGCCCACCGACACATCATTCAGTCTGAATGGAGCTTAAAAGACTATAACACATTTTTGGACGCCCACCGACACATCATTCAGTGTGAAAGGAGCTTAAAAGACTATAACACATTTTTGGACGCTCACCGACACATCATTCAGTCTGAATGGAGCTTAAAAGACTATAAAACATTTTTGGACGCCCATCCAACACATCATTCAGTCTGAATGGAGCTTAAAAGACTATAAAACATTTTTGGACGCCCATCCAACACATCATTCAGTCTGAATGGAGCTTAAAAGACTATAACACATTTTTGGACGCTCACCGACACATCATTCAGTCTGAATGGAGCTTAAAAGACTATAAAACATTTTTGGACGCCCATCCAACATCATTCAGTCTGAATGGAGCTTAAAAGACTATAACACATTTTTGGACGCTCACCGACACATCATTCAGTCTGAATGGAGCTTAAAAGACTATAACACATTTTTGGACGCTCACCGACACATCATTCAGTCTGAATGGAGCTTAAAAGACTATAACACATTTTTGGACGCCCACCGACACATCATTCAGTCTGAATGGAGCTTAAAAGACTATAACACATTTTTGGATGCTCACCGACACATAATTCAGTCTGAATGGAGCTTAAAAGACTATAAAACATTTTTGGACGCCCATCCAACACATCATTCAGTCTGAATGGAGCTTAAAAGACTATAACACATTTTTGGACGCTCACCGACACATCATTCAGTCTGAATGGAGCTTAAAAGACTATAACACATTTTTGGACGCCCACCGACACATCATTCAGTCTGAATGGAGCTTAAAAGACTATAACACATTTTTGGACGCCCACCGACACATCATTCAGTGTGAAAGGAGCTTAAAAGACTATAACACATTTTTGGACGCTCACCGACACATCATTCAGTCTGAATGGAGCTTAAAAGACTATAAAACATTTTTGGACGCCCATCCAACACATCATTCAGTCTGAATGGAGCTTAAAAGACTATAACACATTTTTGGACGCCCACCGACACATCATTCAGTCTGAATGGAGCTTAAAAGACTATAACACATTTTTGGACGCCCACCGACACATCATTCAGTCTGAATGGAGCTTAAAAGACTATAACACATTTTTGGACGCTCACCGACACATCATTCAGTCTGAATGGAGCTTAAAAGACTATAACACATTTTTGGACGCTCACCGACACATCATTCAGTCTGAATGGAGCTTAAAAGACTATAAAACATTTTTGGACGTTCATCCAACACATCATTCAGTCTGAATGGAGCTTAAAAGACTATAACACATTTTTGGACGCTCACCGACACATCATTCAGTCTGAATGGAGCTTAAAAGACTATAACACATTTTTGGACGCCCACCGACACATCATTCAGTCTGAATGGAGCTTAAAAGACTATAACACATTTTTGGACGCCCACCGACACATCATTCAGTGTGAAAGGAGCTTAAAAGACTATAACACATTTTTGGACGCTCACCGACACATCATTCAGTCTGAATGGAGCTTAAAAGACTATAAAACATTTTTGGACGCCCATCCAACACATCATTCAGTCTGAATGGAGCTTAAAAGACTATAACACATTTTTGGACGCTCACCGACACATCATTCAGTCTGAATGGAGCTTAAAAGACTATAACACATTTTTGGACGCCCACCGACACATCATTCAGTCTGAATGGAGCTTAAAAGACTATAACACATTTTTGGACGCCCACCGACACATCATTTAGTGTGAAAGGAGCTTAAAAGACTATAACACATTTTTGGACGCTCACCGACACATCATTCAGTCTGAATGGAGCTTAAAAGACTATAAAACATTTTTGGACGCCCATCCAACACATCATTCAGTCTGAATGGAGCTTAAAAGACTATAACACATTTTTGGACGCTCACCGACACATCATTCAGTCTGAATGGAGCTTAAAAGACTATAAAACATTTTTGGACGCCCATCCAACACATCATTCAGTCTGAATGGAGCTTAAAAGACTATAACACATTTTTGGACGCTCACCGACACATCATTCAGTCTGAATGGAGCTTAAAAGACTATAACACATTTTTGGACGCTCACCGACACATCATTCAGTCTGAATGGAGCTTAAAAGACTATAACACATTTTTGGACGCCCACCGACACATCATTCAGTCTGAATGGAGCTTAAAAGACTATAACACATTTTTGGACGCTCACCGACACATCATTCAGTCTGAATGGAGCTTAAAAGACTATAAAACATTTTTGGACGCCCATCCAACACATCATTCAGTCTGAATGGAGCTTAAAAGACTATAACACATTTTTGGACGCTCACCGACACATCATTCAGTCTGAATGGAGCTTAAAAGACTATAACACATTTTTGGACGCCCACCGACACATCATTCAGTCTGAATGGAGCTTAAAAGACTATAACACATTTTTGGACGCCCACCGACACATCATTCAGTGTGAAAGGAGCTTAAAAGACTATAACACATTTTTGGACGCTCACCGACACATCATTCAGTCTGAATGGAGCTTAAAAGACTATAAAACATTTTTGGACGCCCATCCAACACATCATTCAGTCTGAATGGAGCTTAAAAGACTATAACACATTTTTGGACGCCCACCGACACATCATTCAGTCTGAATGGAGCTTAAAAGACTATAACACATTTTTGGACGCCCACCGACACATCATTCAGTCTGAATGGAGCTTAAAAGACTATAACACATTTTTGGACGCTCACCGACACATCATTCAGTCTGAATGGAGCTTAAAAGACTATAACACATTTTTGGACGCTCACCGACACATCATTCAGTCTGAATGGAGCTTAAAAGACTATAAAACATTTTTGGACGCCCATCCAACACATCATTCAGTCTGAATGGAGCTTAAAAGACTATAACACATTTTTGGACGCTCACCGACACATCATTCAGTCTGAATGGAGCTTAAAAGACTATAACACATTTTTGGACGCCCACCGACACATCATTCAGTCTGAATGGAGCTTAAAAGACTATAACACATTTTTGGACGCCCACCGACACATCATTCAGTGTGAAAGGAGCTTAAAAGACTATAACACATTTTTGGACGCTCACCGACACATCATTCAGTCTGAATGGAGCTTAAAAGACTATAAAACATTTTTGGACGCCCATCCAACACATCATTCAGTCTGAATGGAGCTTAAAAGACTATAACACATTTTTGGACGCTCACCGACACATCATTCAGTCTGAATGGAGCTTAAAAGACTATAACACATTTTTGGACGCCCACCGACACATCATTCAGTCTGAATGGAGCTTAAAAGACTATAACACATTTTTGGACGCCCACCGACACATCATTTAGTGTGAAAGGAGCTTAAAAGACTATAACACATTTTTGGACGCTCACCGACACATCATTCAGTCTGAATGGAGCTTAAAAGACTATAAAACATTTTTGGACGCCCATCCAACACATCATTCAGTCTGAATGGAGCTTAAAAGACTATAACACATTTTTGGACGCTCACCGACACATCATTCAGTCTGAATGGAGCTTAAAAGACTATAAAACATTTTTGGACGCCCATCCAACACATCATTCAGTCTGAATGGAGCTTAAAAGACTATAACACATTTTTGGACGCTCACCGACACATCATTCAGTCTGAATGGAGCTTAAAAGACTATAACACATTTTTGGACGCTCACCGACACATCATTCAGTCTGAATGGAGCTTAAAAGACTGTAACACATTTTTGGACGCCCACCGACACATCATTCAGTCTGAATGGAGCTTAAAAGACTATAACACATTTTTGGACGCTCACCGACACATCATTCAGTCTGAATGGAGCTTAAAAGACTATAAAACATTTTTGGACGCCCATCCAACACATCATTCAGTCGTGAAAGGAGATTAAAAGTCTATAAAATATTTTTGGACGCCCACCGACACATCATTCAGTCTGAATGGAGCTTAAAAGACTATAACACATTTCTGGACGCCCACCGACACATCATTCAGTCTGAATGGAGCTTAAAAGACTATAACACATTTTTGGACGCCCACCGACACATCATTCAGTGTGAAAGGAGCTTAAAAATCTATAAAACATTTCTTGACGGCTGCGAACACATCATTCAGTGTGAAATGAATAATGATCTTTATTCACAATATCTTGAAAATTAAATTAACATAAAACTTAAGTTAATAATACTAACCACTGTTTCCAGTAATGTGGTTATTGTACAAAAATAATAATAATAAAATAAATTAACAAATAACTCAGTCCAGTCTCTTTTAAGTATGATAGTCTTGTATATAATTAGAAAGGCATTCTGTAGCGTTCATTAATTTCAAACCACTACTAAAATAACAGTATTTGATAATTAAATTAAAATTAATATTTGATAGTTCATAAACTAAAGTTTCCTATAATTTACTCTAAGTTAAGACCTGGCTCAAACAACTTGTGTCGTGTATAGTGTATAACCAGTTCTTTAGCTTGTGGCAAAATTCCTTATTGTTGTTGCTTTCTTTTTTAATGGTAATTTATTGAAATAGTTTGGGCCTAAGTAATTAAAAGATTGTTTGAAGAACATTTTGTTTACTTTGGGTTTGATAAATAATCTATTCTTGTTACTTCTCATTTCGTGATGAATTCTGGTTGAGCCTCTATTGCCACATCGTATATAAAATAATTTTAATGTTTTATAGATGACTAAATGTTGGATGGGTAATATTTTTAATAAATAGAATAATGGTAAAGAAGAATCTCTTGCATTTGCTTTCAGAATTATTCGAATAAATTTATATTGAATTGTTCTAATAGTATTTATTGTTGTTTTACAAGTTCCCACCCCCCAACAAATAATGCCGTATTGTATCCTTGAATGATTCAGACCATAGTACAGAGTTCGCAGTAAATTTATATCACAAAAGTTTCTAAGAAAGTGAAATTTTCTTAAATTAAACCTAGTATTATTTATTAAATCACAAATATGCTTTATCGAGGACATTTTGCTGTCTAAAGTTAACCCTAAATATTTAAAGGTGGGGACTTGCTCAACAGCACTACAGCCACACGACTCGCCTTCACAATCAAATGCATGAAAAACTATAGGGTTTGCGAATCTAAAGCCGGTCACGTGATAGTTAACATATTTAGTTTTTTTTTTTTACATTAACATGCATTTTATTCTTGAAGCACCATGACCGCAAAATTTTCAAATCATCATGTGACATGTTGATCTAACATGTCGTTAATAAAAATTAAAAATAGATTTGCAGAGAGCAAGGAGCCCTGAGGGACTCTGGCTCTTACTAATAATGAAGTGCTTAATTGATTATGAATTTTAACTGATTGGGTCCGTCCTACAAGCAAGCTTTCAAGCCATTTCAACCCAACGCCTCTTACACCGGCACTTTCCATTTTATTAAGTAAAATATTATAATTCTCAAGGTCAAATGCTTTTTTAAAGTCAACAAATACTGCAGTCGTTTTCTGTTATTATTTATGTATTCATATATTAAGCTTGAAAAGTTTATTAACCCATCTTCTGTAGATTAATTTTTTGTGAAACCAATCTTTGGTTATCACGATTGCAAGGAAGAATTGATTTGATAGTTAAGTTACCCAAGTTATTATTTTACTGTCGGCCCAGAAATTATGTGCATCCGTGTTTGAAGATACTTTACTAAGAAACTAAGAAGCCATTAAAAAATCCAATCACACCGTTGTTTTCCTCGTTTAGTTGTAAATTCTGGCATATGTTAGTGGTTAATATTTTTTACTGTGTATAAGACTCCTATCCTGTTATATTTGTAGTGCTTTTAAGTGTTTGTGTTTGGTTAAGTGTACCTAAGCTTGTTATTCAATGGATAAGCATTTCAGTGATATATGCTGCCATCTACCGCAAGTTACAAGACTCGCTACACGTAGTTCCGCTCATCTCTCCTAGAATCGATGTAGTGTCTATATTGCCGCCAGGTGTCTCCACTGTCTACGTGGCCATAGTAAATCGAATGATGTAAAATAGGAAATACAAAATACCATTACAGCCTTATCGGCAAAGGGTATTGGAAAATATATCAATACCAATGTTATGCAGATGTATGATTTAAGGCATACAGCATGGATTTAATGTACATTAAAGATACATTACGTAATTAGCGAAATTCATATGTCGAGCAAGGAAAATATGAATTTTATATTTTTGTCCAAATCATTTTCAAAGAGTGTACTAACTAATAAAACGTTTTAAAACGGTAATTAATATTAATTAAATATAAATATTTTACTGTAAAAATTATATAATAAGCACAAGATTATATATAACAAAGAATTCAAGTAAATTATTTTCAACCCTACTACTCGGAAAGAAGGCCGGTCTTGGATCATTTTAAAATTTAAACATAGCCCATTTTACACCTCATTTTAAAGGTTTAAAAAGCCGCATCATTATGATATTCAAACTGTCAAATTATTCTTGCACCTAGGGGTATAATTTGTTGGTGGCCTAAAAAGTAATGAATTTTTGTTTTAAGTGTATAAGTTATAGTACCTCATGCATTTATTAGACATATATCAGTTTCTTGCCCAATGCTACACGACCTTTCAGAAAATAACATGGACAGTAATTTAACTCGGGTTTTTGTGACATTTGGAAAATAGTCAAGCATACGGAAAATGAAAACTGGTACGAGTAAAACATTTCAAATTTGAATCATATTAAATACAAAATTGAATGTAAAAAAAAAACTTTTTGTTTTAAAAGTTTTTAAATGATTTATTAAGGTTTTCAAACGCCACATAAAAAAACTAAGGATACTTAAGAATTAGTTTTCCGAATGCAATTTTAAAATCACAATAAATAATTGCAACATTTTAATAAAAAAAATTAAAAATTTTTAGACATTTAATTTGATATGCAAACGAGATAAGTTGACGATGACAAAATTTTCCCAACCCCATTTTTGTAGTAAAAATGGGTTTTGTCAGTCATCTCAAAACCAACAGAGGTACGGTATGCCAAAACATTAAACTACAAAATGTCTATTTTCGGCGACCTTTAGTTTAGTAACCAGCGTGGTATAGGTTGCTGTTTCATATTTTTTACTTATATCTGTTTTCCTTTTGCGTATGTTTGACGATGTTTCAAATGTGAAAAAATGACAAGGGTTAAATGAATATTCCTGTTATTTTCTGGAATTGTACGCCATTAATAGCAATGGGTAAAAAAATTGATCGCCCTCCGATAAACGTAAGATTTACAATAACGTAAACTAAAAAATAAAAAAAAAATATTTGACATTTTGTGTTACCCTCCTCCTAGGTGTAAGAATATTTTTAAATTTTGTATATCAAAATAATTAGTCATTAAAGACCTTTAGAACCTTTAGAATCAATTTTCAGATGGTATATGTGTAATATATATCAATACCTTATATATGATTTCATTTTCTGTTTTACGATTTTTAAAATTAAAAAAAATGGAAAGTTAAAAGACCATTTATGTAATTTTTTGAACTGTTGTGTCATTAGTATCATTGGATAAAACATTGATATCCCTCCGAAAATCCAAAGAAAACTTCCCAAAACTAAGCCACCACTATAAAAGTGCCATCTAGTGGCAAGTAACAGGGTTGAAAATAATGTTCTTGAATTATTTAGGGTCAAAAATGCAAGGTTACAGTTGGACTTAATATCCATTTTATTTCGTATAATCAATGTCCCAGGTGATCTGCCACGCCCTGAACATCTCTCACTATAGTATACTTGTGTAGTAGTAAAAATACTCACTGTTCAAGTAAGATTACCAATATTTGAACTTCTCTTTCTATAAAAATAGCATTCGTAAGTGCAAGTCCAATTCCGCACTCAAAAAAATTGAGCTTTCAAACAACAAAACTAAAGCTATATGGGATATTGTCAATGTGAATAAGCCTATGAAAAACCACCCCCCGCTTCGCATAATTATGATTCAGGAGGATGGCACTAATAAATTAGTCAGCGATCCTCAAATTGTCGCTGACTCGTTCAACTCTTTTTTCTCTAAATCTATTCACCCTGAATCTAGTCTAAGCATAAAACAGATCACTTAAAATAATCCATTAAAATTCGGTCCTCCCTTAAATACATCTTCCATGTACCTGTATGAAACATCAATAGATGAAGTGGAAAGAGAAATCTTGTCCTTAATACCCAAACACTCTTCCGGTCAGGATGAAATATCTTCTTCATTACTTATACAAGTCCGTGATCTTGTATCAAAACCATTAGAAACACTTATCAATTTGTCGTTTAAAACCGGTAAATTTCCTGATGCTCTCAAACACTCCACCGTCAGACCTCTTTACAAAAGAAACAGTAAGGAGGACTGTTGCAACTACAGACCCATTGCTTTAATATCAACATTTTCTAAGGTATTCGAAAAAATATTTATGTCTAGACTACTATCCTTCATGAAAAAAAACGACGTCTTATCAAAAAATCAGTTTGGTTTCACTAAACGTAAATCGACCTCTGATGCCATAAACTTCTTAGTATCTTCCATTACAAAGGCACTTGACACTGGAAAACCAGTGGTGGGGCTTTTTTTCGACCTGAAACAAGCATTCGACCTAGTGGATCATGACTTGTTGTTAAACAAACTTGAGAGACTGGGAGTCAGAGGTGTCCCTTGGTCATGGGTTAACACCTACCTTTGAGGAAGAGTTCAAACGGTAAAAATACCTTTTGTGGACAGCAATAAATGTAATGCGTGGGCTGAGTCTTCGTTTCTCCCAGTACTTAAAGGTGTTCCGCAGGGTTCGGTGCTGGGGCCTGTGCTGTTCCTTTTATTTATCAATGACCTTCCTATATAGATATCTGACGATGTCAGTAACATATGTTTATTCGCAGACGATACATCATTATCAATCAATATCGTCTAACAGCTGGCCACAACTTGAAGTAAAGACACATGAGAAATCTAGTGCCTTGCTTCAGTGGTTTGCACAAAATTGTCTTGCAGTAAATGATGACAAAACCAATTTAATAGAGTTTCACATTAATAACACAAACCACTCCCAAGCATTTTCTTGTCATGTTGGCAATTCAATAATCAATCCATCTTCTGTCACAAAATTTCTTGGAATTCATATTGACAACAACTTGAGATTCTCTAATCACATCGAATCAGTATGTAAAAGGTTAAGTTCTGGAGTATTCGTTCTAAAGTCTTTCTTCAACTTTGAATACCTCTGCCTTATTGGCAGTATATTATGGATTAGTCTATCCACATCTGAACTATGGTGTCGAAATATGGGGTTATGAGAACATGAGAACAGATCTGGTGTTCAAACTCCAAAAAAAAGCTATTCGAGCGATGTTTCATCTCTCGCGAAGGACCTCTTGTAAGCCATATTTTATAAACAACAAAATACTGACATTTCCTTCAATATACATACAAAGGTCTATTCTCTTTGTTAAAAATAACATGAACATAGTACAAAAGCACAAAACTAATCAAAGTTGTTACAATCTCCGAACAAATAACAGCATTACAATCCCCTCTCATAAAACTACTTTCTATGAAAGGCAGTTAGTGTGCAGCAGTTCTAGGCTCTTCAACTCACTGCCGGAATCACTGAAGGCTGAAACAAGTTTAATCAAATTTAAAAGATCATTAAAAGACTAGTTGATTCAGAGCTGCCACTACAGCGTCAGGGGGTTTATGACGTAAGGATCAACCTTACATTGGCCACCTGCTGCAAAGAAATTTTGTTTTTCGCTTTTGTATGTATAAGTTAATTTAAGTTATTTTAATTAAAAAAGAAAAAAACACTATAAAACAAATGTATGACGCTATTATGCGGTTGTTGAACTGTCAAAATAAAGAGTTTCTTTCTTTCTTTCTTTCTTTCTTTCTTTCTTTCTTCACTCTTAAATTAGACAATACATGAAGTACAAATTTCAAATAAATTAAATTATACGTACACAAGTCACTTAGAAAACGACATTTTGAACGCACCGGTGCAAGTGAGACAGACAGCTACTCTCTCCTCTAGTGTGTAATTTTATTTAAGAATTGTCATGGTAACCAGAGTGGTAGGCCGCGGGCTGACGGCGCAATAGCAAGCTTCGCCCTTTATGTCATTAGTAGCGTTGACCATTGGTTGATTTAGTCAACACCAACGAATCAAACTCAGAAAGATTAAATTAAATCATTATTTACTATTCTAATAACACTTAATAATAGCAATAACGCAGTGAATAATGATATAAGCAATAAATAGTAATTGAACAAACTTGTGTATTTCACTACAGTTATTTTTTATTTTTTTTTTTTTTTCAACTAAATACTGTTGTGGAAGTTGAACACTTGAAGGTGGAAGTTAGTCACGCCCGTGAAGCAAGGCAGCTCAGCGGTGGAAAGATTCCCCTCTGCTGATGAACTCCCTACATATGCTAAATATAACACACAGGTCCCATACTGTTCAGTCCAATTATAGTCAAGAATTCCGTTTCTGTTCCTGCTAAAAAAATTGATTACGTCATTAGCATACACCAATGAAAGTTAATGTTCCACTGCTGATAATTAATAAAACTAATATACTAAATTTAACTTCATAAGTAATCAGAAAGACATAAGAAATTGTAATTACATATTTGAAATAAAATATCCAGTAAAATGAATGTTCAAATAGTTACAGGAGTCAAAATAAAAACTGTAAGAAATTTTAGTTGTAGTTTATTGTTTTAGGCTAATAATGATCAAGATAAAAAGGTAAGTTGTGTGTTCACATTCAAATTTTAGTAACATTTCAAAATTGTAAATGTTATCTTAGTTCAAAACGAAAACTGTAGTTTGATGTCAAAAGGTGTATACTGCCCTCCTAAGCATTTCTATCATTTTTAAATAATAAATTAAGTCATTTTTCATTTCATTCCTTTTCAAATGTATGGGGATTTTATGGCAAATTGAATCATATAATACTTTCGGATAAAGGTTAAAATGAATGTAATATTGAACTAGTTTTCATCAACACTATGTTAAAATGTTACGTTGGTCAACAGTCAATTTTGGGTTTTAGATTATTTACGAATGATAATTTGTTGGAGATTCTCATCTCTTCGACTGTAAAAAAAACCACATACACAAAACGTTTTAACAAATATCAAAACTTCTGTTAATTAGTTTAAATACATTTTTTTCATGCTAATATAATTGTACTAACTCTAACACACCTAGTTTATTGGCATGAAAGACAAGTGAATAATACCAGCTTAAATAATAAACAGATCGTCAATCCGGTTAAAAAATGTAATGCTTCAATAGTCAGTTTTGAATATTTGTAATATTTAGTGACGGTGAAGCATATTGTTACAAATCACGCTGATAACAGCAGAAACACAGAACTGTTTCGAAATCGTTATTATTTCTAGTTGAATCAAAAATAGAGGGAAATGATTCCTTGCCTAAATATTATTTAATAAAAAGTCACCAATTTCATCATGAAAAGATGACTCGGGTTTATGATTCACATTTTTCCAATAGCCGGAATAAAATGCAAACCTTCCACCTACAAATGTTCCTTGTGTTAAACAATCCTATAAACACTGTTAAAGACAGGTGCTCTGGCCACATTAACTCTTGTGGCTCTGATGTTACTTTTATATTTTATAGTGAAACAGTCACTTGGAATAAAAGATAAGTTAATACAGTAGTATCACAGGAGTAAAAAGAGTGTTGTGCATGGAAAAGCCAAAGGAAAAAGAACGAAGCATCCGAAGTTTATACAGAAAACTTTCCGTGGAATACATTGTCAGGAAGCTCTTGGGAATATTTTGTATTATTGTGAAGGACCGTTTAAAAATCCGATGGACTTCCGTTTTACTTCAGTGAATAAAGAGATATTCAAGTAGATTTTAGATTTACGATATTTTAGGCGATCGGTTCTATGCTCAGCCCTCTTAATACGGAAATGGCGTCCACTCAATGGTTGCTATCAACGTGGACACAACTAGAGAAGTCTGGGATGTTGACGTTGGGTGATAGTCAAGATTCGATGTTGTTAATGGAAGAGAACTAAGAGTCAGGCTAGTCAGTTACCTAAAAATCAGACCAATACTACCTGGTTCGGATTCCACGTAAAGGTGTAAGTCCCTTAGTTGCCCTGGCCATTGGACTATTAATAAATAGTTCTTTCAAAGGAACAGTCGACCTTCGTTATTAACAATGACTAAACTCGTTCATCTACACTCATCACACTCATTCGCCCCTCATATTAGTCCATCTCAACGATCGGCGTTTTACAAATGAATAATGGATAGTTCAAATATATGTCAAATTTAGATAAATAAACTTCAATGTGTTTTATATGGTGGCAAATTTTAAAAATAAATACCCAATTGTTTGTAGGTTTAAAGGAGAATATTTTAAAGTGTTGAGGTACATGAAGGGCGTCATTTATACAACAATTAAATAAATTTACTGTACTAGCATTTGAAAACAGCAGCAAAATTCCCAATTTAGCATGTCTTTGTGTCATTCATGTTTAACATTGTTCCAACTAGAGATGGCAACGATATATCGATATCGGAAATATCGATGTATTAGTATCGATATTTTCTTTTGATTATATCGGTCATATCGATATTTTGGTCCGATATATCAAATCACTAAATATTGACATTCTCTCTCCTCAAAATCATCACGTTTCGAGTAAAAAAAACATCGAAATTGCCTCTTATGCGTAAGAAACATGCATTGAAATAATAAAGTAACTTTATTAGTATTTTTATGTGAGGTTAACGCACTAAAATGCAGTTTAATGAAGTATTTATTTAAATTTTTAGTGTTTATAAGAAACCTAGTAGCAATTTTACGTGTGAAAACAAAAATACCAATACTATTACATTATTCTTTATAATTAACATAATAATTGAAGGTATAATTATTCTTATTTCGAATCTTTCCATTCAACCCCAACAGACCACAAATTGTTTCGTGTAGATAAATATATTTAATTTTTACATTCAGTAGGCAGTAGTCTATTCTAAATATTGTCAGCAAAAAATGAATGTATTTTTGGTCATGACATAAGAGTTAATGCATAATTTTAAACAGATAAATCATTTACTATTCGATATATTGGTTACCCAATATATCGATATTTTTGACTTTCGATATTGTCGTTAGATCGACATTTGATCGATAATTTGATATATCAATATGTTGAGCATATTTGCCATCCCTAGTCCCAACATGGCTACTTGATTACGCCACTCGTCTAAAAAAAGAACTCAATAAATTTTTCACGAAACCACTTTCATATTCACACAACTTTATTGCCTCTACATTTCTACCGAGGCAGCTTTTTACGTGCCGTCACAATTATTAGGGCTGCAGCTATTGATAGGAACTTGTAATGCGGAAGTCACGTGGTATTTACAATTGGTGACATTTGCATGTCCTTGACACATCGATTGGTCGCATTCACGATACCGATCCTATGAATAATATATCGCGGTTGGAGTGGTGAAGGAGGTCCGTCATTATCTGGATGGATTGCACATAGTAGTGTATGGAGAAGTGGATTAACGAAATGAAAAGTCAACAAAACTGAACGTCGCGCTATTTGTGTCAAGTTGTCAGCTCATATAGAACATGGAACGTCAAAAACACGGAAAGTAATTCAATAGTAGATCTCATGAGGGTTAAAAAAATATTGCTATATTTAAGGAGGTCCAATCAAAAATTATTTTTGAATATTTCTTATTGCAAGGGTTCGCTATTCCCTCATTAAATAAGGGGAGCTATTCAATATTCAGCGCGGGGCAAATGGGGACAGAGAGGGAGACAGAGGGGAGGAAAAACGTATGTGTGTTAGTGAGTCAGGCTCTTTGCTACTCCTAGGATACGAATTTTAAACTAAATTTCTTGGAGCACTCAACTGGGAGGCTGAATGAACAGCCTTAACGAGAATGTTGTCAATGAACTTATTTTAAATCTAACCAGGTAAATAAACTATAAAGTAAGACGATCGTGACTTATTTCAAGCGATCTTAAGTTTACGATTCAAGCCAAGATGCAGCCATTCATTAACGCCTTTTCTTGAACTTGTTTTATCAACATTTTCCTTATTAATTAAAACATTTCTTTTTCTGACTGGTACCACTGAATTATTAAACTCTTTTAGAACGGTTCTATGTTACTTGCAGCCCACCATTTGTTGCACCCTGCCATTTGCGGCACCCTTCCATTTGCGGCGCTTGTAATAAATTGCAATATATTGTTGTATCGGTAAAGGTTAACAGCCATCACTGTCAAGGGTTGTGCCAGATTCGGTCCACTGAAGACTAACCTAAAATTGTATTCAACTCTTTCTTGGCAGTAGACAACAATTTTATTAGTATACCTTATGCACATACATATAAGTCATGTATATTGTGACAAAGCCAACGGTCGTCTTGTAACGATTTCTTTCATTACTCCTTAAGCAAAGGCTTAAGGATTCCCTTTTAAGGCTAGATTCGATCTCCTGAAAGACGTATGCATGTTTTAGGTTTCCAGCGATTATGTTTCCCTCTCTTTATTTTACCAACTGACAATAGCTCCTACGTTACCATAGTAACCGATAGGTTTTTCTTTGCAATTATGAAATGATAGCCACTTTGTCATAATTAATTGTTTAGTTAAGGTTACAGAGATTCCCTTTCACGAACTAAAGCGATAGAAATTTTTGTTTGAGTATAATCGATATTAATTTTAATTCCCATAGAATAATAACAAATTATTGTTTATTATTCTATATTTACAATACTGTATGAAGAATCAGCCGTACTCAATCAAATAGGACAATTAAACATTACTGATTTTCGGTTTATCTCATAGCAATACACGGTAAACGGCTTGTAACATAAATAACTGAAAATATTAACTGAGTTCATCAACTATTGGTAACTCTTAATATTCCGATGGGAATTTAGGCTGTTATTACAAATAATCCCTGTAAAAATAAATACGAATTTTGGATAAGTTTGTGTATGTTGAACATCCAGTAACATAGGAATCAATATTGCAGTAAGGACCGGGCCATAGGAGAAAATCATAATCATCTTAGCAAAAACTCACAAAAACAAATGTATTTAAAGTTAATTTATTTACGTTACAGAGATTCCCTTCCGTCACATCAGGAAATTTGTTTCCCTTCCATCACATCAAGAGATATGTTTCCCTTCCGTCACATCAAGAGATTTGTTTCCCTTCCGTCACATCGAGAGATAAGGGATTTGTTTCCCTTCCGTCACATCAAGAGATTTGTTTCCCTTCCGTCACATCAAGAGATTTGTTTCCTTTCCGTCACATCAAGATATTTGTTTCCATTCCATCACATCAAGAGACTTGTTTCCCTTCCGTTACATCAAGATATTTGTTTCCCTTCCGTCACATCAAGAGATTTGTTTCCCTTCCGTCACATCAAGAGATTTGTTTCTCTTCCTTCACGTCAAGAGATTTGTTTCCCTTCCGTCACATCAAGACATTTGTTTTCCTTCCGTCACATCAAGATATTTGTTTCCCTTCCGTCACATCAAGATATTTGTTTCCCTTCTGTCACATCAAGAGATTTGTTTACTATAACCAACACTATTCATAGCGGAAAATACAGATTGTTATGGTTAAATTAATGTTACTGCTTTAGCCTGAGTTCTCATGTTGCGTAGTAAAGAGAACTGCGTGTCACTCTACGCAGTTAGCTGAAAATAAGACCAACACTAAGTGGTTCGGATTCCACGTAAAACTTGTAGGTCCCTTAGTTGCCTTAGGCTATAAATAAATTGTTCTATCGAAGGAACAGCCAACCTTAGTTAGAAATAATGACTACACTCCTTCGTCTAAAATCATCACTCACAGTTAATTGCTCCTCATAGTAGCCCATGTCTCTACGATCGGCGTCATAATGAATATGCTTGACTAAACCTCTTTATTACAAAACACATTCATCGCCATACTCTAATAAAGTATTTTTTCTGGTTCTTATTACATTTTTTCTTCTTTCTTATGACTCGCTCTTCTTCATATTACACTGCGTGTTAATGTTAACATTCCTGTTAAAATGCTTTGTAACTTCTCTATGTATCAATCCGTGATTTTTTTTTTTAATCCTAAAAGGTGTTCAGTAAAGTAAAGTAAAAAGTACTTTATTGTGTCTACTCACTCTTTACAATCTCACGCCATATAAGCAGACGACTCAAAATTGTCTAATTGAATTAATTACATTTTTCAATTCATACTCACTAGTTGTTTCTGACTACAGAGAATAACCGAGGCCTGAAGAAACCTTTTAAATCAATTTAACCCTTAAAAACGATCATGTCCCAAGTATCCCCCACTTAAAAGTACACATTTTGAACAAAAACTGAAGTAAATTTAATCAGATTATATAAACAGCAGTATAAATTAATTAACGCTGTAAAATTGAAATAAAAATATGAGTACGTATGGGAATTCGGAAAAATATTTAGATTACGACTTTCTCCCCTACCTTAACATAACTAAGGGTTAGTCTATTTACCTGTTAGCTTCCAAGTAGCCCCCCTTAACAATATTCCACATTCATTATTAAAGATATGTAAACTGTATGCCTATCTTTGAAAGTAAAAAAATAATAAATAAATAAGAAAATATGTTGATATATTTTCACTTTTTTCCCCCGCACCTTCAGGTTGGGGATTTTACTCCTGCGTTACAAACAGCAGGGGTTGGCTTCGCCCTGGGATGTTAACTTACAAGTGTTTTACTCTTCCTCGTAACAATTAATGTGGTAACTCACTCCGTGGTTTTGTGTCCACTTAAGTGTCATTTTAACATCATTTTTATACTTGTACCGGCTATCAAAGGTAAACACGTAAATTTTAAATTGTAATTTTATACTTTAAAAGGGTTTTTTTGAAGAAAAAGTACGTTTCCTAATAATTTTGACATTATCCTAAATTTAGTTCTCAATTCCAATTTACTAATATACATTTGTAAATAGAAATTTTAAGTTAACTTTCAATATTTTTTATCTCAGGGCCAATATATTAGACAGTGATCTTGGTTTTGGGTTGGTTTAAAATACTAAAATCTTTAAACATTTTAGTAACAAGAATACAACGAATACAACTTTTAAATATGATAATCGTTTGTAAAGTCGAGGCAATCATTTATTGGCTATATGTAAGGTACTGCAGGAAATTAATCTGACAATATTTGCAAAAATACAAAATATGAACAATTTTAAATAAAATTAAACATTTTATTGTGTAGAATAACTTTCACTAGCACTTATTCCTTTTTGTGTCACTAAAATTCTGTTAGATAAATAATGGAACTAAAGTACGCGGCGATCCTTTGCTGATACATGAGTCTAGTAAAAGGGCTTCTTCACAAGACTTACATCTATCGTTTTTCGTAGGATGGAATTTTTATATAAAAGCCTTCAGAAATATTGAGTTAATAATAGTTTAAATCAAATACAGTTTTCCAGTCGTATATTTAAACAAATAAGTAATACAATTAACAATAAGAAATAAGACAGTAATGTAGCTTGGGACGCCCTTAAGCCGTTTAGTGACCTGTTCGAGAAGCCAACTGTATCACGTTCTGTAGCTGGTAATTTACAACAATGGTTAGCTCTATAATATTACAAGTACTACTGCTTTTATGATAAATAAAGAAGAAAATCGGTGGTTTGTGTTTTTCGTGTATTAAGTTTTGTTACTTGGTTTATCACAACTCACTACTAACAATTTCACCTCAAAAACACGGCGTTTATTTTAGTATTAAGAGTCAGCAGACGTAGTCACCACATTGGACTTATTAAGAGTCAGCAGACGTAGTCACCACATTGGACTTATTAAGAGTCAGCAGACGTAGTCACCACATTGGACTTATTAAGAGTCAGCAGACGTAGTCACCACATTGGACTTATTAAGAGTCAGCAGACGTAGTCACCACATTGGACTTATTAAGAGTCAGCAGACGTAGTCACCACATTGGACTTATTAAGAGTCAGCAGACGTAGTCACCACATTGGACTTATTAAGAGTCAGCAGACGTAGTCACCACATTGGACTTATTCCCATGAGAGCAACAAAAAACAGTGAGTTGAAGTAACTGTCGGAAAATTATAACTTTTTCATCGTTTGAAAGAGTGTAAACGTTTCTAGAGAAGCTACTTTTTAGCTTTAAAAAATATTAATATATGATTTATTTTAAAATATTTGTATGAAAATACATATGAAGAATCCAATTAAAAAGCGGATTATCTAGTAACTTTGACGTTCTTTCAAATAATGTAAAATATTATAACTTTCCACCAAATCATTTAGTCACATTGCTGTTTCATTATTAACATTCCTCTTATGGGGATAAATGCAAATAGCGAATACCCCCGAAGACTCTTAAGGAGCCGTTTTTACATTCATCGACAAGACAGTTTAAATGACACAGCATAACTGACTGTCTTGTCAAGTCAATGCTGGCCTGAAAACATTAGAGGCAGTAAATCTACTCTCAAGGTAAATCTTCCTTCACCCCTGGAAGAAGGGAGACTGGGCAGTTTTCTTTTTGGATAATAGCGGCCGAGTCAGAGCGCCGTGGCATACTGCGGGCAGGCAAAATAGGTACTGTATCTGTTTTGCGTTCGCCAGTATAAGGCGTTCTGATCCGTAAACAAGCCGGTTTAGAACTGTACGACTATGTGTTACCAAAAGTACAAGCAGGACGTACATAAATATATTAAAACTGTCTATACCTGGTAGTTACGTAGGAGGCCGTTTCACAAACTGCCAAGTCACCGCTGGAAGTCAACAGCCCTATTGGAGACACAATAATTATAATGTCAGTGAGATAAAAAATATGTTTCTATTTCAACTGTTCTGATCGTGTTTATTATTATCACGAGTTAATGAACACTGTATGATTATTTAAGTTCCAATATTGTGGACTATTTAGTGATATTATGTTTTTCGTATAAAAACCTCAATAACGACATTCAGTTAATGATTATTTTGGGCGATGTACCATGCTCACAACACAAAAGTAACCTAACAGGATATGTTCATTTTCAATCGTTAAAATAAAATTTCAATCCATTTTCATTGAAAATATTATCCAATATAAAATTATACAGTTTAATCCCAAACCAGATATTGTATACTTGTACGAAAAGGCCTTCGTATCGTTAAAGGAGTCCTCTTTCTTCAATACTTATTCTTGAATATATATTTCTTACATTCTTACATATGAGACGCCGACACAACGTTGTGCGTATTTTAAGGCGAATATGAATGGTTTTTTTTATGAGTGTAGGATGAGTGTAGTCTGGTTACTAACTGAGTTCAACTGTTCCTCAGAAAGGGCAATTTATTAATAGCCCAACAGCCAGGGCAACTAAGGGACCTACAGCTTTACGTGGAATCCAAACCACGTAGTGCTGGTCTGATTTTCAGCTAATTGACAAGCCTGATGCTCAGTTATCTCCCCCACACAACATCCGCACAATGATTACCACCCAACATGGACACCCCAGACTTCTCTAGTAGTGTCCACGCCGATAGCAACCACCAAGCGGACGCCATGTCGGTATTAAGAGGACCGAGCATCCAACCTATCGCCTACAATCTCCCAAACACTTTGTCCCCATGTAGCTGGGTTACAGCACTGCGCCACCAGTGCCGACAATATATACTGTATATATATATATATATATATATATACAGTATATATTGTATATATACTGTACAGGAAAAACCAATTAATTGAATCCTTTTTATTTGTTTAATCTTTACAACCCGTCCAGATATTAGAATTAGCATTAAAAGAATGCAGGATCGAACGTAATTTCGTTTCACAAATTAAGGTTAACTTTTCCTTAGAAATGCAAATTAATTAATGGCCAAATAACAAATGAACAATCAGCTGATCCCTTTCAACATTTTTTTGACTCTGATTAGGATCGAACTAAGAGCTTATAAATTACCTAGCTATTTAATTTGTTAGATGTAAAGTATCTTTTGAGCTGTAACAACCGTGTGTTTAGGGGTGATTGGTTGCCAAGTCTCATCTGGGTGGGAGAGGAAAGAGGAGCGTAACGGATTGTTACGGTGAAGGGGGGAGTAAATTGGTTTGGAACGTATGGATGGGAATGTGGATTTTGAGCGTATATTTAATTTTATTGCTTCAGTTAACACCTGGAACAAGGGAGTGACTGACAAATGAACATGTTGTCAAAGTTTTGAGGAGGTTGTAGGCGATAGGTTCAATCCTCGGTCCTCTCAATACCAACATGGCGTCAGCTCAATGGTTGCCATCGACGTGGACACTACTAGAGAAGTCTGGGGTATCCACGTTGGATGGTAGTCAAGGTTCGAATGTTGTTTAGGGAAGAGAATTGAGAGTCACTTAGCTGAAAATCATACCAACACTACGTGGTTCGGATTCTACGTAAAACTGTAGGTCCCATAGTTACCCTGGGCTATTGGGCTATTAATAAATAGTCCTTTCTGAGCTAAGTCGAACTCAAATAGTAACAATAACTATACGCGTTCATCTACACTCATCACACTCAATCGCCCCTCATATTCGCCCATATCTTGACGATCGGCGTGTTAAGAATAAAAAAAATAAAAAAGGGATCTGAACTCACTTAGTGTGAATCGGAAGAAACTCAATTTAAACTAATTGAAACGTAGGTGAGACTGATTTCAATTTTGTTGGAAGATGATATTTACCGTGCATAAAGAACTACTCTATAAATACGAAACTAACTAAATGAATATTAAAAACACACTGTTACTCTGCTACTGTCTACCTTTCATGTGTTTTATCTACTAGTTAAAATATCTTTATTCATTAGTAAGATCGCAGATGAGAAGCGAATGAGTGTGATGAGTGTAGATGTTCGAGTGTAGACATTGTTAATAACTAGGGTCAACTTTTCTTCAGAAAGACTTATTTGTTAATAACACAATAGCCATGACAACTAAAGGACCTACATCTTTACGTGGAATCCGAACCACGTAGTATTGGTATGATTTTAGCTATCTGAGAGGTCTTAACTCAGTTCTCTACCCTACACAACATGAAAACTCAGACTAAAGCACTAACATTAATTTAACCATTAAAGTCTGTATTTTCTGCTATGAATAGTTTATGATTTTTTAATTTACTGCCCCTAAATAAGTGTAGCTTTGGAGATTTGCAATTTGCGTTCAGAAAAAGACAAAAACTGTACAGTACTGTAGTTATACTTAACGTTTTTGATAGTTTATTTTGCACTAGATAATAAATATTTAGATTATCAAGGAAAAGATATTATATTCTATACTTTAACTGTACATAATATTATATATTATTGTGTAACATATTTAAACTAATTTATCAACTTTTTTAATTACATGAGAAGGGTAAAAATCATGTAAATAAAACGAGGAGTTCCATAAAATCTTTTACGCTTAAAAAGAGAAATTAAAATAATGTGCAAAATTCCAAGAATTAAATCATTTCGAGATTATTAAAAGATTTTGAAATCATTACATTACCTTCTATTTATATAGTTGAATGTTCAATCTAAATAAATAAATCAATATTGCAAGAAAGTCTAAAATATATATATATTCACAATGCTAGACAACGCTGTTTCTTTGAAATTCTGTCATGTAATTCCTCGTTTGATCAGAAACTAAATTGGATGAAAATTATACAATCGAATTTCAGAATTACAATACAAACATAAAAAATATTAGAAATAAAAACGAAAATTGACAGATATTTTATTAGAAAGAAGAATTTTTAATGACGTGTTATTTTTATCAACAACATAATATTATTAAATTAATATGTGATGTATGAAAGTATTTACCGCATTAATATTGATGTATCTAGAAAATAAAATACAAAAATCAATGTATAGTCCTAATTTACAAGACACTAATTAGAAACGACAAGCAACGGGAATTTTATACTTTATTTGCGTTTCTTTTAAGGAAACAGTTGAATTTATATCTGTTGATAGCAGTGTTAAAACAATGACATCATGATTACACTAAACAAGTGGTTAGGCAGATAATAGATTTATAATGGGACAAGAGTTCCGTTCCTGTACAAGTATTCGGTGGGACAAGAGCTCCGTTCCTGTACAAGTATTCGGTGGGACAAGAGCTCCGTTCCCTTACATGTATTCGGTGGGACAAGAGTTCCGTTCCTGTACAAGTATTCGGTGGGACAAGAGTTCCGTTCCTGTACAAGTATTCGGTGGGACAAGAGTTCCATTCCTGTACAAGTATTCGGTGGGACAAGAGTTCCATTCCCTTACATGTATTCGGTGGGACAAGAGTTCCATTCCTGTACAAGTATTCGGTGGGACAAGAGTTCCATTCCCTTACATGTATTCGGTGGGACAAGAGTTCCATTCCCTTACATGTATTCGGTGGGACAAGAGTTCCATTCCTGTACAAGTATTCGGTGGGACAAGAGTTCCATTCCCTTACATGTATTCGGTGGGACAAGAGTTCCGTTCCTGTACAAGTATTCGGTGGGACAAGAGTTCCATTCCCTTACATGTATTCGGTGGGACAAGAGTTCCGTTCCTGTACAAGTATTCGGTGGGACAAGAGTTCCATTCCCTTACATGTATTCGGTGGGACAAGAGCTCCGTTCCTGTACAAGTATTCGGTGGGACAAGAGTTCCATTCCCTTACATGTATTCGGTGGGACAAGAGTTCCGTTCCTGTACAAGTATTCGGTGGGACAAGAGTTCCATTCCCTTACATGTATTCGGTGGGACAAGAGTTCCGTTCCTGTACAAGTATTCGGTGGGACAAGAGCTCCATTCCTGTACTAGTATTCGGTGGGACAAGAGTTACATTCCCTTACATGTATTCGGTGGGACAAGAGTTCCGTTCCCTTACATGTATTCGGTGGGACAAGAGTTCCGTTCCTGTACATGTATTCGGTGGGACAAGAGCTCCGTTCCCTTACATGTATTCGGTGGGACAAGAGCTCCGTTCCCTTACATGTATTCGGTGGGACAAGAGCTCCGTTCCTGTACATGTATTCGGTGGGACAAGAGTTCCATTCCCTTACATGTATTCGGTGGGACAAGAGTTCCATTCCCTTACATGTATTCGGTGGGACAAGAGTTCCGTTCCTGTACATGTATTCGGTGGGACAAGAGCTCCGTTCCCTTACATGTATTCGGTGGGACAAGAGCTCCGTTCCTGTACATGTATTCGGTGGGACAAGAGCTCCGTTCCTGTACATGTATTCGGTGGGACAAGAGTTCCGTTCCCTTACATGTATTTGGTGGGACAAGAGCTCCGTTCCCTTACATGTATTCGGTGGGTTAAGAGTTCCGTTCCTGTACATGTATTCGGTGGGACAAGAGCTCCGTTCCCTTACATGTATTCGGTGGGACAAGAGCTCCGTTCCCTTACATGTATTCGGTGGGACAAGAGCTCCGTTCCTGTACATGTATTCGGTGGGACAAGAGTTCCATTCCCTTACATGTATTCGGTGGGACAAGAGTTCCGTTCCCTTACATGTATTCGGTGGGACAAGAGCTCCGTTCCTGTACATGTATTCGGTGGGACAAGAGTTCCATTCCCTTACATGTATTCGATGGGACAAGAGTTCCGTTCCTGTACATGTATTCGGTGGGACAATAGCTCCGTTCCTGTACAAGTATTCGGTGGGACAAGAGTTCCGTTCCCTTACATGTATTCGATTGAACAAGAGTTCCATTCCCTTACATGTATTCGATGGGACAAGAGCTCCGTTCCCTTACATGTATTCGATGGGACAAGACCTCCGTTCCCTTACATGTATTCGGTGGGACAAGAGTTCCGTTCCCTTACATGTATTCGATGGGACAAGAGCTCCGTTCCCTTACATGTATTCGGTGGGACAAGAGTTCCGTTCCCTTACATGCATTCGGTGGGACAAGAGTTCCATTCCCTTACATGTATTCGGTGGGACAAGAGTTCCGTTCCCTTACATGTATTCGGTGGGACAAGAGTTCCGTTCCTGTACATGTATTCGGTGGGACAAGAGCTCCGTTCCCTTACATGTATTCGGTGGGACAAGAGCTCCGTTCCTGTACATGTATTCGGTGGGACAAGAGCTCCGTTCCTGTACATGTATTCGGTGGGACAAGAGTTTCGTTCCCTTACATGTATTCGGTGGGACAAGAGCTCCGTTCCCTTACATGTATTCGGTGGGACAAGAGTTCCGTTCCTGTACATGTATTCGGTGGGACAAGAGCTCCGTTCCCTTACATGTATTCGGTGGGACAAGAGCTCCGTTCCCTTACATGTATTTGGTGGGACAAGAGCTCCGTTCCTGTACATGTATTCGGTGGGACAAGAGTTCCATTCCCTTACATGTATTCGGTGGGACAAGAGTTCCGTTCCCTTACATGTATTCGGTGGGACAAGAGCTCCGTTCCTGTACATGTATTCGGTGGGACAAGAGTTCCATTCCCTTACATGTATTTGATGGGACAAGAGTTCCGTTCCTGTACATGTATTCGGTGGGACAGGAGCTCCGTTCCTGTACAAGTATTCGGTGGGACAAGAGTTCCGTTCCCTTACATGTATTCGATTGAACAAGAGTTCCATTCCCTTACATGTATTCGATGGGACAAGAGCTCCGTTCCCTTACATGTATTCGATGGGACAAGAGCTCCGTTCCCTTTCATGTATTCGGTGGGACAAGAGTTCCGTTCCCTTACATGTATTCGATGGCACAAGAGCTCCGTTCCCTTACATGTATTCGGTGGGACAAGAGTTCCATTCCCTTACATGTATTCGATGGGACAAGAGCTCCGTTCCCTTACATGTATTCGATGGGACAAGAGCTCCGTTCCCTTACATGTATTCGATTGAACAAGAGTTCCATTCCCTTACATGTATTCGATGGGAGAAGAGCTCCGTTCCCTTACATGTATTCGATGGGACAAGGGCTCCGTTCCCTTACATGTATTCGATGGGACAAGAGCTCCGTTCCCTTACATGTATTCGATGGGACAAGAGTTCCGTTCCCTTACATGTATTCGATTGAACAAGAGTTCCATTCCCTTACATGTATTCGATGGGACAAGAGCTCCGTTCCCTTACATGTATTCGATGGGACAAGAGCTCCGTTCCCTTACATGTATTCGGTGGGACAAGGGTTCCGTTCCCTTACATGCATTCGGTGGGACAAGAGTTCCGTTCCCTTACATGCATTCGATGGGACAAGAGCTCCGTTCCCTTACATGTATTCGATGGGACAAGAGCTCCGTTCCCCTACATGTATTCGGTGGGACAAGAGCTCCGTTCCCTTACATGTATTCAATGGGACAAGAGCTCCGTTCCCTTACATTTATTCGATGGGACAAGAGCTCCGTTCCCTTACATGTATTCGATGGGACAAGAGCTCCGTTCCCTTACATGTATTCGATGGGACAAGAGCTCCGTTCCCTTACATGAATTCGATAGGACAAGAGTTCCGTTCCCTTACATGTATTCATGAACTTGATTATTTACTCAATGCTTAAACTTATCTTTATTGATTTGGTCAATTCCTTTCTTCTTCACTTGACTATCTAACTGCTGGAGCTTACTGTGGGGTGAGGGGTTGACGATCACCGCTAATGTAATTGTTACAACATGAATTATACCGATATTTAAAATTGGGGGTAGAAGAAATACATTTACCAAGGCGAAGTCTAAAGGGAACATTTGGGTTTCATTACAAAACTGCAGAAGGAATGATTTTGTGTTTATTTATTTGGTTGGAATTGGATATCAAGGCTGAAATACGACAATGAGTGATCTTTGCTTTATTTGCTAGTTAAAATTCTATTCTGTATTTTAAAATTGACATTACCGAATATATTCATTATAAACTAATTTTGAAGAGTTACTTCTAATATTTTTTTCTTTAAATATTAGAGTTTATTTTTTCCGGTTGTATTAGAGAAAGATATTACCTACAAAAGAGGATTAAATCACATGTTATAAAAGGGGGAAAACACTGTATTTTTTCAAGCTTTTTAAACTAATTAATATATTCTGGTCTTAATTGATGAATGGCATGTTACTGGACCTTTAATGTAACTACACTTAGTGGCTTGTCGTGGTTCTCAACTCTAAACTGGTGCTATATTTGGATAATGGATCTACTGAACCAGTCCTAATTACAGGGTATTGTCAAATACCATTATCTAAGATAAATAATTAGTTAAATTGCAGGATACATCAGTGGAGAGTTATTGAGAAAGCGGTGTCCATCTTGGTAATCTGGTTAGTGTGGGTGAGGGTTGGGGGTGTGGGTGGGGCGCAGGCGCCCTCCGTCAGTGGCAGTGGCAGTGTCAGTGGTCGGCTCTGTCACGGCATGGGAACATGCGAGGGGGCAGCTCCGAACTCCTCCTCGACCCGCAAGTGGAGCTGAGGAAGCGAAAACTCCTTGAACTGGCTCATCCTAAGAAAAACAAAGTTGTCAAACGAACGTGTCGTGAACGGGTCTGGTTCTACGCCACGTCTTTCTTCGCGATGACCGCGGTGTCAGCTGGGTCCTCACTTCTGTTCCTAGTGCCTCTGTACGTGGACCCCGCGATATCCACGCTGGTGGCGGACTTCGCCCCGCGGCCTGTCACCTGTGTGACGTCACGCCGCGAAGACCTCAGTGGCATCTTCAACTGCTCCTGGAGCTCGTGCCGGGAGGGCTGCACCAGCGACATCTACCGCTGTACTCACATCTACGTCACCTATACGGAACTGCAGGACAACAAGTCCCTGACCACTCCGGCGACCGTGGTGGACGCCGTGCTCCTGGTCAACATCAAGGGTTGTGGGTACCCTCCGGACGTTCACTGCGCCAACTTCACCCGTGCCTACGGACACGAGGGCACCGAGTTCCCTTGCTTCTACTCCCGCGAGAACCGCACCGTCGTCATGACCCAGTACGACCGTGACTCCCAAGTGGAGGTCATCATCAACTTCTTTGCGATCCCCTTCGTGATAACGGTGGTGACCTCTGTCGTGCTGTGTGTGATGCACTGTGACTGTCGCTGCTCGCCACCACACCCCCACCACCATCAGGCACCCAGAGGGTTTCGTCGCTCCAGGGTCGAGGACGCGAGGTGAGTCCAACACGTGTCAAACACACCCTCCAAAACTAGATAGATTAGAAAGCTCTAAATTAGGAATATGCATTTTTTAAAGAAAAGTTTAAATTTATAAGTTTACATTTTAGGCCTTATATATACAATATTGAATGTTTACTAACTAGTAAATATGACAATTTCTTTTTTAAAGCACGTATTCTTAAATAAATTGGCAGAGCGTCAAAACACACAAACCCACCACATCCTCAAATACCAAACACAACTTGAGTTTTGTTACTGGTAAGTGACATTCAATAGGGGCGTCTTGAGTCAAAATATATTTCCGTCATGCATTGTGGAAACGAAATCTCTCCATATAAATTTACAAAACAATGCTTTAGTAATATTGAATTTTTAAGTTATATTTACTTTAGAGTTACTATAATACACTACTAAAAATTTCAATTAATCGATTGACGAAACTAATTGACGTACGGTAACAGTATCTCTATCTTGTAAAATTTGGACAAGTGTTCAGTGACAAATTTGAAGTTTTAAAAATGTACACGACAGTAAAGTATATTAATCCTACGATTTAGTAAAAAATATCAACAGATTTTTTTGACATTCGATTATAACTATAAAAATGAAAACATTTTTCTACGGGGTCATGTGTGAACGATAATATCATGCAAATCTTAGAAGATATTTAGAGGAATGCTTAGTGCACTTTAACGTAATGTAAAGGATTTAATAAGTGATATACCACGCTCAAAATGCAAGCTTCAGAAGATGTTGTCTCTAACTATGGAAAAGTCATAGTAACATAATCATAATTTATGTCCAATACTACTTTACATGGAAATTAGTACCATAATTCGTTAATAATAATTTAATTTTTAAAAGCTATTCTTCATTGATTACGGTAGCCTGACAGACCATTAATTACTGTGTTACTAAGCGTTCCATTGATTACATCATGGATAACTTTAGGAATAGTCGTCAAATTGGCTTTAGGTACCGAGAAAAATTGAGTAGGAAACTACGTCAACAGCCTTTCAATGCGAATTTTCGTAATAAGTAAAAAAAAAATAAATAAAAAAAAATAAAAAATACCAGAACACTTTATACTCTGTAATAAAGAAAGCAAAGTATGATTACTTCTATAAAAACAACATTGAATGGGCGTCAGGGGATCCCCGTAAAGTCTGGAAAGTAGTTAACGAGGTATCAGGTCGGCCAGGGTTTGGGGGTGCTTGCTGCTAGCCCTGACAAAGTCAAAGAAATTAGCAATTATTTCAACGCATGTTTTTCATCAGTAGGGTCCGTATTGGCTGAATCAATCAACCCTCTGGCCTCTATGGATGTGGAGGACGGCGACCGTGCGTGGAGTCTGTGTTTGTGCTGCGACCCGTCTCTCGGCAAGAGTTGCTAGATTTTATTTATTCCCACAATCGTTGACTGATATTAACAATGACCTAACATAGAACAACAATTAATTCAAAATAAAAACAACAAAATGCAACAAAAGTAAAAACAAGCCTTTTCAATACTAAGTAATAACAATAATATCACAAATATAAGAGGAGATTTATGAATCAATATGCCGATTCACCTAATTTATGTAGGTGGCAAACATAGTAGAAAGCGAGTCGACCATGCACTCAAAGCGCACAGATGGCCTTTAAAGTCGCTATCAAGAGGAGCCTACCACTTGAAACTCGTTGGTCCAACTCGCAGATGCTCTTATTAGTGCCCCTTTACTTGTGAATTGTGTAGAATTATGCGTAAATATTGTGAACTGAAAAAACATAATGTATAGTTATATATTTAAAAAAATTTTTTAATCTTCTTTTACTGTTTTAAAAATCTTACGACTACTTTCACGTTAACAACTAAATGTAGGAACACTAGTAAAATTGAAGATACAAATAGTTCTTGTTACAAATTCACTGAATATTTATTTAAATTTACACTTTACGTGGATACTTTAGAAAAATTCTATTCTTTCAATAAAATAGTACTAATTTTCTAGGTATATCATTTCACTCGTATACAAACCACATAACTTCACATAAAAAAGTGTAAAGTTATAAGTAACTAATTGTATGAGTAACTATTAGATAACTGGTTCTGAAATGGTTAAACAGTGACAATATATTTACGCATAAAGCTGTTCAAGACAAAAAAACCTTTAGTTCATTAACTAGACATGCTGTATTAATAAAAATACGTAGATACAAAAATACAAAATTGCCTCTACAACGTTTTCTATACATTTTTTAAAACCTGTCGTAGAATTTGTATGAACAAATCTACAACCTCATTATTTTTAAACTTAGTTGGACTTTTCCAACGAGCCATTGTTTTTAACTACATGACGTTTCAAGATGTATGAAACTCCTACCGTCCTCAAGTGGCCTACTTTCATACCTCTCAAAAGGTCATGTAGCTAAAAAAAATTGAATCATTTAAAAAGTTAAACTAAATTTAAGATTAATAGTATATATAACGATATAATGAATTCCAGTCAAACTGCTCCCTTATGCCAATCAAACTGCTCCCTTATGTCAATCAAACTGCTCCCTTATGTCAATCAAACTGTTCCCTTATGTAAATCAAACTGCTCCCTTATGTAAATCAAACTGCTCCCTTACGTCCAATCAAACTGCACCCTTATGTCAATCAAACTGCTCCCTTATGTCAGTCAAACTGCTCCCTGTTGTCAATCAAACTGCTCCCTTATGTCAGTCAAACTGCTCCCTGTTGTCAATCAAACTGCTCCCTTATGTCAGTCAAACTGCTCCCTTATGTCAATCAAACTGCTCCCTTAGTCCAATCAAACTGCACCCTTGTGTCAATCAAACTGCTCCTTTATGTCAGTCAAGCTGCACCCTTATGTCAACCAAACTGCTCCCTTATGTCAATCAAACTGCTCCTTTATGTCAATAAAACTCAATTCGACAATTTGCCTACTTCATTAATTTACTACTGATGTATTTGGTATTTAATATGAACTCTTTTTGGTTATTGTGCAACACAGTAATTTGTGTTGCCAGATGATACATTGCTGGTGAGATTCCTGGTAGAAAACCTAATTTATTGGTGTTTATTTTTTAAATTTCAATAACTTAGTGTTCAATACTACCTTGGTAATGCCATTTATCTTGGAGACAAAGTGTTCAAAGGTCATTTGCTAACTTTGACCCATTCACGCACTGGTCTTAGAGAATCAGTTTACTTCATCGATTTGCTTATATCTCTATATTATTCTCTTCCCTTGGGAGGCAAACTTTCTTCGACAAATTCGCCTACACTGTCAAATATACCCATTGGTCTTGAAGGACCAACTCATCTCGTCTATTTGCCTACATAGTCAAATTACACCCACAAATACTTGACTAACCATTTGTGTATAGATTAGAGTCACGTTCTGTAATACTGAATGAAAATTTGCACTTGGTGGCTATAAAAAATAAATCGAAAATTCAGGGACAAATTAGAAAAGACCCCCCACTTCTCTTGAAGAGCAAACTCAGTTTGACGATTTGCCTACCATCTGATATCTACTCCCCTAGACAACAAATCAGCTTGACTAGTTTGATCAGCTGTAACTAATAAACAAAATTGAAAACGAATATAAATATGGCACATTTTTTCTATTGGACAGAAAAATTTATCTTGTTATTATTTTTTTAAATTAGGTGTGTTGTTTTGGTAATTTTCCTTTCTTGTTTTTTTCGAAATGAAAAGCTGAAATTAATTAACACAGTACATGTATTTCATCATTACCATATGTTATTCAGAAATTCTGACTTTGTTATTGCTACACTCTCGTACAGTTGGTTTATCACAATAGTTTTACGAAGATTACTTAACTACATTATTACCAACCAGTTAATAATAACACTGACCCCCTCCCCCCCCCCCAACACGGTTAGTTACTATCGGGAACTGTTTTCATTTTACACTACTTAAATACTCTTTAAGAAGAAATTACTGTCACAAAAAGTTATAAAACATTAAACCACTCACCCATACACGGACGGTGTGTGAGTACGTCATATGAGTTTTAAAATAAAATGTAAATATTTTCAAAGCTACAAATCTTTCCTTACTACTAACTATTTCTAATAGGAGTAATCCATTATCTTATGGCTAAAACCATAAGTATAGTTAATGCTACTATAGCCATCATCACACGAATATTATAGCATATTCACATTTAAAATGGTAAACCTTTCTAATAAATAAATAGCAAATTAGTTTTCTTCTGCCAAAATATAAAAAATAAAAAAATGTATAAGCTAAATAATAAAGGGTATATAAGCTAAATATAGACATGAAGGGTGAAGGTAGGTCGTGCTCCAACCTTTCGCCAAATTCCTCTTTTAATTTTGCTGTCTCATACTTCCCTCTGATCCTTACACTGTCCGCCATCTAATATCTTTCGCACCCCTTTTCTCCTTCCCTATAACTCTCTTCTCTATCTCCTATAGCTGTTCTCAAGGCACTCTCCTCTCATCATATGTCCTTTTCAATTCATTTTTATTCTTCTTACAGTTTTCAGTATTTCACTCTCTCTCTCCCTATTCGTCCACTCTCCTCAGAACTTATCATTTCGCACTCTCTCTTCCCATCCTAATTTCACCATCTCTCTCAAAATCCACTTCTCCATTGCTTCCAATCTTTTACTCGCCCTCTTTCCTCAGAGTTCATGTTACCGCTCCATTTTTATGAAATAAAATATTTCGCAAATCTCTTACTCAATTCCTTATCCAACGGTCCAAAAAGGGTGAAAAATAAAATAATAATAAAAAGGCTATAAAAAATATTAAAATAACATTTCCCGGATGAATTGATTGATTCATTTACAATTTTATTTATTCAGTATACAAAGTTATTAGACGAAAGTGAAATTTATTTGGTGTATTTATATTTTAATCAAAGTTAACAAATTTACCATAAATGTTAAATTGTAATTAAGAATATATTGAAATATGACTATGTGGGTAAAATAACCGGTGTGCTGACCAGCATGTGGCTTGGCAGAAGTTTCAGCCAGCACTTCTGTCTCGCCTGAATTAGGACCAATTAATTGTGAAGCCTACGCCATTAATATCAACCACTCTTGTCTAGAATAGAAGACGATAGGCATAAAGTACATCTGAAATGACGTCACAGAGTTGAGGCGGCAGCTGGGTCGAACAAAAAATAACAAATAAACATAATATTACTTGTTTTAATTCCCGTTATTACAATTAAATCGGTAAATAAATAGCTTGCTTAAAAAATGTATCTGAAGAATTCTATGTGTTAAGTAGATTTATAATTGGGTTATACAGTAAGCAGCGTGCGCGTTATATTTAGCATATGTACGGGTTTCATCAGCGGAGGGGAAACGTTCCATACGTTAGTACGGACGTGACTAACTTCCGCCTTCAATAGTTTAACGTCCACAATAGTTTGTTTTATTGTTATTTATTGCGTTATTACTAATTATTATTTCAATAATGATTCAATTTAATCGTTGTAAGCTTGATTCGTTAATGTTCATCAAGCCAACCAATGGTCACTGCTGCTAATGACGTGGTGGGTGAGGCTTTATACTGTACTGCCAGCACGTAGCCTACCACAATTATTTAGTGAAATTACACAGTGGGAGAAGAGTAGTTCTCTATCTCACTTCCACCACTCAGTGCATCTTTATCACACTGATACTTTCAGAAGGTTACTTTCTAAGCGGACTATCTGTGTTAGTTAATAAAATAATAAACCCAGATGATTCTCCCCTGTGACGTTAAAGTCTACAGCGCATCTTCACCGTGATATCTACAGTCCATTGTTTTAGATAATGGGGTGTCTACTAAAAACTGACAAGAATGAAGACGTTGATTGATATACTCCACGTTGGTCGGTGCATGCTGAGTGTGTTATTACATATATTGCTGCTCCTTCAGTCAGGGGCTGATGACAATTTGTAAAAAATACGCATTTTAATATAATAATTATTTAAGATTAACTGGTTTAAAATAATTTCGAGAAACGTTTTACAAAGATTTTTTTACTTAAATAATAAATGGTACCAGGGAACTGGCACATACATTCTCCCTTTCCTTTTGTTATGTTGGATTTTTAATACAAACAGATGTTCAATTAATTACATTTCTAAGGAATGTACAGATGAAATACTTATTTTATTTAAATAAAAGTACGGATGAAAATATTCTTCAAAAACAGCTTTTGTTTTGTTATGTAAACAACCTTCAACAACTTGAGTTGTTGCTTCCGGCCTCTAGCCCCAACTTATTGGGATGGTAACAGATAATAAATTTTTAGTTGTAATTTGCATATTTACTAAAAATGTAACTTATATCGCTAGAATAAGCTTGGCAATTTTGTATTTTTAATGTTTTTGCCTGTATGAAAATGTTATAACTCAAAAACTATTAAAGTTAGGGACTTTCGGTTTTTACTTAAATATTTCAAGTTGCAATTCACATATTTACTGAAAATTAAAACAAAATTTATGAGCCTTTTTTGAGAAAATTCAATTTGTGTATGTTTTTTGGCCATAAAAATTAAATAAAACTAAAATTTCAAAAAAGTGAAAACAATGGTCTAGAGATATTGGCTAAATACACCTAGATACCGAATTTCATACAAATCGATCCATCCGTTCGGTCTTCAGTGAATTGAATATACAGACACTAGATAGACACCAACATTAAAAATTAAAATAAAAAACACTTTTTTGGGTTCAGGGGGCTTTAAAACGGATTGATCAAAATACTTTCTCTATACTAACGTATAAGGGAGAAAGTAAAAAGAGGTGCTAGGTGTACATTAAATTGAAATAAACAACTTGAAAACTGTTTGAAAGGGGAAATTAAGGTTATCGACTCCAGATAATTGCGGATGTCGATAGGACACGGCGTACAGAGCGTGCCGACTGACTGACATGCGAGTAACAATGGAACATTAACCCCTGGTAGAATGGACTGCGCAAAACAACCCTATTACTGTCAGTAAAACTGAAATGTAATGGAACAACTAATGCAAGATCTATAGGATAGTTGACAAGTGGGCAGACTTTAAATTTTAGCGAAGATATTATTAAGAAAAGATACTATGAGCATGTCATTAAATTTTATTTTACCAACAACGAAACTCAACGTTCTAGCAATAACGTGGGAACCCTGCAGTCAAGGTCACTGGAACCTAACTTAAATATTAAACAGCAAGCAGACCTTAACGGTCACGTAATTTTTAAAGCAATATGAAATTGTATTCGGTCTTGTATCATCACGAACTATAAAAGGAAATAAGATGACGTTTTAAAAGTTTAACGAACTGAAATTTGTTTAATAAATTATAGTTTTTTTAAGACACAGTTTATAGTCTACTGTTTGAAGCAGACACCTGTTTGAACATGTCAACAAAATTACGACTTTTATCTTCTAATCAAATCTAAACTTACTCCAACAGTTTAATCTAGTAACTGTCTAGTCATTCTAGGAGTTTATGTTATTCTTACAATTTAGACATCGTTTATTCGATTGAGTAAATTTACTGAACAATTTAAGTACATAGCCTTAAGCAATACACAGGCAAACGCAAAAATGTACCTTCCTAAATAATTTACTTTTTTGTTACACTCGGTTTACTATGAATGGTTAATCGTTTGTAATTACTGAGTAAAAACCATAAAAGTGCAAAATCGTGAGTAGTTTTATATATCCTGAAGTCTTACTCCTTATACTATGCAATTCAAATTCTTTATTAACATATTGATTTGCATACAAAGTTATTTGATACAAATATAATGTTTTGTCATACAATGTGAATCTTAAAACTAACTTAAACACGAAATTAAGTCCAAATAAATCAATATAGTGTTAACAAAACCCAAACTCCAAGAAGTCCCTGACATAATAAAATTCACTGTTTATTAAAAATACTTTCAGCTTTCGTTTAAATTGGTGTTCACTATGACTCAATTTTAGCTCTTTTGGCAACTTGTTTAAAAGTTTTATACCCGTATAAAGAGCCCCTTTTTAAAATTTGGTTGTATTGTGAGTGGGATAAAATGATGATTTATCCGATCTAGTTATTTTTTGGGATTCTCTCACTTTGGACAAAACTTTGATATTTATAAAAACTATTAAAAGCACCGAGAATATATAAATTGAGGGTACTATAATAATTTTGCTCTGCAGGAAAGTTCCTCGACATGACTGTGACCAGCCTAATTTTAAAATTATTCTTTGCATATTTTTCTGCGCCTTAAAGGCTTTATCCAATAATGGTGAGTCCCCCTCCCCCCAAAGCTATCCCATACCTAATTAGACTATCGTAATATCCCCTGTAGACATCAAGCAAAACTTCCAAACTGCACATGTCTTTTAGGAGGTTTATAGCATATGCAGCAGAACTTAATTTTTTTAACAACTGATTAATATGGGTTGCCCATGATAAGGTTTCATCAATAAAAACTCCAAGGAATTTAGTATATGGGATGGTTGATATTTTTGATGTAGGTGAAAGATCTATTTATTTGATTGAGTTTTTATTGCGGTTAGATATTTAGAAATTTATCGAACTTATCAGAATTAAGTAGTAGCCCATTTACTCCAAACCAATTGCTACATTCTTTTAATGTTGGTGAAAGGTTTTAAAGAACTTGTTGGCTTGTTTCACCTCTCACTAAGATGGATACATCATCTGCGTAATACATAGTTTTGATTGTCTGTTTAAGTAATTTAAATAATTTATGTACATCAGAAACAGGACTGGGGATAGAATACAGACTTGAGGGACACCTACTTTTGTTTCGAGCCAAGATGATCATAACCAAGCGTAAATAATTACCGCTTAAAATTATTTTCTATGTATTTTTTTACATATATTTTTAACACATAAGAGTACTTAAATGGTATCTTTTCCGTTAATTCACTACCAAAAGAATAACTTAGTTCATAAACAAACCTAACCTAAACTAAACAAACCTAACGAAACCTAAGAAAGTAGTAGTAGTCAATTAAGGAAAGAGATCCCTAAAATGTTTATAAAAGAACGTATGCTCGAAATTTGCGGTAAAAACAAAATTTTTTGTATAGTTTAACTTGTAGTACTGAATGTAAGTTAAGATTATAAAACAATTACATTTAAAACATTTTATAAATTAACTTAGAGCGATAAATGTAAAGCATGTTTTACATCAGTAAATAAAACAGAAATGTTTATGTTAAAAATTGTATATGGTATTTTAGTAATGCAACTAATGGATTATAACTCATTTATAAAACAGTAGTTTGACACCGAGCAGTGCTGGAGAATTCCAGCCCATGGAGAATGGCGTGTATGGAAAGTGCTCAAGACATTGCGATATCACGCGTGCAGTGAGTGTTGCGTGCGGAAGAAATCTACATCATGCACTACACCGCCTTTGGGACAATTGAAAAACAACTGCCTTCCCCACTTAATTCCACTTTCGTACTATAAAATATTTCTTAAACATAGCAATAACAATATTTCTTTTCTTTCATTTCTATTATATTCTCATTCCAATTCTTTATTTTAACACGTTTAATATCACTTAAGAAACAGACGGTCTCTTTTGTACACAACTTTGTTATTTTCAAAAATTGTATTAAAGTTAAGATGAAAAACTTACCGATGAGAGAAAACAAAATCCATCTATTTGATTTATTGACAGTTAAGCTACAATCTTTTAAAATGACAAACGTAAATATAAGAAAAAAGTCTAACTTTTTACTAATTATTGTTATAATATTCTAAATTAGAGCGAAAGTAAATAAACATGAAAAATATGTTGTTTATCGACCGTAAGCTCTGTTTTGAAATGTTCTATCTGCATGTTTTATCTTAATTTGTTTAAACAGTCTGGAAATAATACTTATTAAAAAAAATGTTGCATTTTTATTTTTTTAATAAACCTGAAAAAATAATGAGGCAATCATTTCCGAACCAGTAGTTACATTTTTTTTAAATATAGCAAACTCACGACGAGCGAATACAGTATATGTCGTTCAAATATGTTATCAAACAACAACAGCTTTATAATCCAATCACAAATTACATACATTGTCTAAGGTACCATCATACATTGGCCTACTTACAGGACTATTGGAAAACGGTGGTAAAGTTTAATAGTGGGCCATTTAAAATCTGTTGGACTAATGTAAAACAGCTGTTTCCAAAGCATGTAATGGAAGTGTCACACGACTGGATGGTCGCCAATTGGACGGTTGTTGCTTAACACCCTCACATGTGGCACCACACAATCTGAGTCTGGTGAACCAATGTACCAGACCTGTTCAAAATCATGCAATGCATGTGTCACACGACTGGATGGTCGCCAATTGGACGGTTGTTGCTTAACACCCTCACATGTGGCACCACGCGATCTGAGTCTGGTGGACCAATGTACCAGACCTGTTCAAAATCATGCAATGCATGTGTCACACGACTGGATGGTCGCCAATTGGACGGTTGTTGCTTAACACCCTCACATGTGGCACCACGCGATCTGAGTCTGGTGAACCAATGTACCAGACCTGTTCAAAATCATGCAATGCATGTGTCACACGACTGGATGGTCGCCAATTGGACGGTTGTTGCTTAACACCCTCACATGTGGCACCACGCGATCTGAGTCTGGTGAACCAATGTACCAGACCTGTTCAAAATCATGCAATGCATGTGTCACACGACTGGATGGTCGCCAATTGGACGGTTGTTGCTTAACACCCTCACATGTGGCACCACGCAATCTGAGTCTGGTGGACCAATGTACCAGACCTGTTCAAAATCATGCAATGCATGTGTCACACGACTGGATGGTCGCCAATTGGACGGTTGTTGCTTAACACCCTCACATGTGGCACCACACAATCTGAGTCTGATGGACCAATGTACCAGACCTGTTCAAAATCATGCAATGCATGTGTCACACGACTGGATGGTCGCCAATTGGACGGTTGTTGCTTAACACCCTCACTTGGGGCACGACACAATCTGAGTCTGGTGGACCAATGTACCAGACCTGTTCAAAATCATACAATGCATGTGTCACACGACTGGATGGTCGCCAATTGGACGGTTGTTGCTTAACACCCTCACATGTGGCACCACGCGATCTGAGTCTGGTGAACCAATGTACCAGACCTGTTCAAAATCATACAATGCATGTGTCACACAACTGGATGGTCGCCAATTGGACGGTTGTTGCTTAACACCCTCACTTGGGGCACCACGCAATCTGAGTCTGATGGACCAATGTACCAGACCTGTTCAAAATCATGCAATGCATGTGTCACACAACTGGATGGTCGCCAATTGGACGGTTGTTGCTTCACACCCTCACTTGGGGCACCACACAATCTGAGTCTGGTGGACCAATGTACCAGACCTGTTCAAAATCATACAATGCATGTGTCACACAACTGGATGGTCGCCAATTGGACGGTTGTTGCTTCACACCCTCACTTGGGGCACCACACAATCTGAGTCTGGTGGACCAATGTACCAGACCTGTTCAAAATCATACAATGCATGTGTCACACAACTGGATGGTCGCCAATTGGACGGTTGTTGCTTAACACCCTCACTTGGGGCACCACGCAATCTGAGTCTGGTGGACCAATGTACCAGACCTGTTCAAAATCATGCAAGGTATATGTCACACAACTGGACGGTCGCCAATTTGACGGTTGTTGCTTAACACCCTCACTTGGGGCACCACGCGATCTGAGTCTGGTGGACCAATGTACCAGACCTGTTCAAAATCATACAATGCATGTGTCACACAACTGGATGGTCGCCAATTGGACGGTTGTTGCTTAACACCCTCACTTGGGGCACCACGCGATCTGAGTCTGGTGGACCAATGTACCAGACCTGTTCAAAATCATACAATGCATATGTCACACAACTGGATGGTCGCCAATTGGACGGTTGTTGCTTCACACCCTCACTTGGGGCACCACACAATCTGAGTCTGGTGGACCAATGTACCAGACCTGTTCAAAATCATACAATGCATATGTCACACAACTGGATGGTCGCCAATTGGACGGTTGTTGCTTAACACCCTCACTTGGGGCACCACGCGATCTGAGTCTGGTGGACCAATGTACCAGACCTGTTCAAAATCATACAATGCATGTGTCACACAACTGGATGGTCGCCAATTGGACGGTTGTTGCTTAACACCCTCACATGTGGCACCACACAATCTGAGTCTGATGGACCAATGTACCAGACCTGTTCAAAATCATACAATGCATGTGTCACACGACTGGATGGTCGCCAATTGGAGGGTTGTTGCTTAACACCCTCACTTGGGGCACCACGCGATCTGAGTCTGGTGTACCAATGTACCAGACCTGTTCAAAATCATACAATGCATGTGTCACACAACTGGATGGTCGCCAATTGGACGGTTGTTGCTTAACACCCTCACATGTGGCACCACGCAATCTGAGTCTGATGGACCAATGTACCAGACCTGTTCAAAATCATACAATGCATGTGTCACACGACTGGATGGTCGCCAATTGGACGGTTGTTGCTTAACACCCTCACATGTGGCACCACACAATCTGAGTCTGGTGGACCAATGTACCAGACCTGTTCAAAATCATGCAAGGTATATGTCACACAACTGGATGGTCGCCAATTGGACGGTTGTTGCTTAACACCCTCACTTGGGGCACCACGCGATCTGAGTCTGGTGAACCAATGTACCAGACCTGTTCAAAATCATACAATGCATGTGTCACACAACTGGATGGTCGCCAATTGGACGGTTGTTGCTTAACACCCTCACATGTGGCACCACACAATCTGAGTCTGGTGGACCAATGTACCAGACCTGTTCAAAATCATACAATGCATGTGTCACACAACTGGATGGTCGCCAATTGGACGGTTGTTGCTTAACACCCTCACTTGGGGCACCACACAATCTGAGTCTGGTGGACCAATGTACCAGACCTGTTGAAAATCATACAATGCATGTGTCACACGACTGGATGGTCGCCAATTGGACGGTTGTTGCTTAACACCCTCACTTGGGGCACCACACAATCTGAGTCTGGTGGACCAATGTACCAGACCTGTTCAAAATCATACAATGCATGTGTCACACGACTGGATGGTCGCCAATTGGACGGTTGTTGCTTAACACCCTCACATGTAGCACCACACAATCTGAGTCTGGTGGACCAATGTACCAGACCTGTTCAAAATCATACAATGCATGTGTCACACGACTGGATGGTCGCCAATTGGACGGTTGTTGCTTAACACCCTCACTTGGGGCACCACACAATCTGAGTCTGGTGGACCAATGTACCAGACCTGTTCAAAATCATACAATGCATGTGTCACACGACTGGATGGTCGCCAATTGGACGGTTGTTGCTTAACACCCTCACGTGGGGCACCACACAATCTGAGTCTGGTGGACCAATGTACCAGACCTGTTCAAAATCATACAATGCATGTGTCACACGACTGGATGGTCGCCAATTGGACGGTTGTTGCTTAACACCCTCACTTGGGGCACCACACAATCTGAGTCTGGTGGACCAATGTACCAGACCTGTTCAAAATCATACAATGCATGTGTCACACGACTGGATGGTCGCCAATTGGACGGTTGTTGCTTAACACCCTCACTTGGGGCACCACACAATCTGAGTCTGGTGGACCAATGTACCAGACCTGTTCAAAATCATACAATGCATGTGTCACACGACTGGATGGTCGCCAATTGGACGGTTGTTGCTTAACACCCTCACTTGGGGCACCACACAATCTGAGTCTGGTGGACCAATGTACCAGACCTGTTCAAAATCATGCAATGCATGTGTCACACGACTGGATGGTCGCCAATTGGACGGTTGTTGCTTAACACCCTCACTTGGGGCACCACACAATCTGAGTCTGGTGGACCAATGTACCAGACCTGTTCAAAATCATACAATGCATGTGTCACACGACTTAATTGTCGCCAATTGGACGGTTGTTGCTTAACACCCTCACATGTGGCACCACACAATCTGAGTCTGGTGGACCAATGTACCAGCCCTGTTCAAGAGCATGCAATGCATGTGTCACACGACTTTATTGTCGCCAATTGGACGGTTGTTGCTTAACACCTTCACTTGGGGCACCACACAATCTGAGTCTGGTGGACCAATGTACCAGCCCTGTTCAAGAGCATGCAATGCATGTGTCACACGACTTTATTGTCGCCAATTGGACGGTTGTTGCTTAACACCTTCACTTGGGGCACCACACAATCTGAGTCTGGTGGACCAATGTACCAGCCCTGTTCAAGAGCATGCAATGCATGTGTCACACGACTGGATGGTCGCCAATTGGACGGTTGTTGCTTAACACCCTCACATGTGGCACCACACAATCTGAGTCTGGTGGACCAATGTACCAGCCCTGTTCAAGAGCATGCAATGCATGTGTCACACGACTTTATTGTCGCCAATTGGACGGTTGTTGCTTAACACCTTCACTTGGGGCACGACACAATCTGAGTCTGGTGGACCAATGTACCAGCCCTGTTCAAAATCATGCAATGCATGTGTCACACGACTTTATTGTCGCCAATTGGACGGTTGTTGCTTAACACCTTCACTTGGGGCACGACACAATCTGAGTCTGATGGACCAATGTACCAGACCTGTTCAAGAGCATGCAATGCATGTGTCACACGACTTTATTGTCGCCAATTGGACGGTTGTCGCTTAACACCTTCACTTGGGGCACGACACAATCTGAGTCTGATGGACCAATGTACCAGACCTGTTCAAGAGCATGCAATGCATGTGTCACACGACTTTATTGTCGCCAATTGGACGGTTGTCGCTTAACACCTTCACTTGGGGCACGACACAATCTGAGTCTGATGGACCAATGTACCAGCCCTGTTCAAAATCATGCAATGCATGTGTCACACGACTTTATTGTCGCCAATTGGACGGTTGTTGCTTAACACCTTCACTTGGGGCACGACACAATCTGAGTCTGATGGACCAATGTACCAGCCCTGTTCAAAATCATGCAATGCATGTGTCACACGACTTTATTGTCGCCAATTGGACGGTTGTTGCTTAACACCTTCACTTGGGGCACGACACAATCTGAGTCTGATGGACCAATGTACCAGCCCTGTTCAAAATCATGCAATGCATGTGTCACACGACTTTATTGTCGCCAATTGGACGGTTGTTGCTTAACACCTTCACTTGGGGCACGACACAATCTGAGTCTGATGGACCAATGTACCAGCCCTGTTCAAAATCATGCAATGCATGTGTCACACGACTTTATTGTCGCCAATTGGACGGTTGTTGCTTAACACCTTCACTTGGGGCACGACACAATCTGAGTCTGATGGACCAATGTACCAGCCCTGTTCAAAATCATGCAACGCATGTGTCACACGACTTTATTGTCGCCAATTGGACGGTTGTTGCTTAACACCTTCACTTGGGGCACGACACAATCTGAGTCTGATGGACCAATGTACCAGCCCTGTTCAAGAGCATGCAAGGTATATGTCACACGAGTGGATTATCGCCAATTGGACAGTTGATGGTTGTTAGACTAATGTTAAACAAAGGATTCTAAAGAATTTATAGTAGCCTAAGTGTCACACAACTGGAGTGGGAAGTGAGTGAGGAGTGATAGTGGAAGGGAGATGTGAGAAAGGAGAGATAGAAGGGGGATAATGAAGGTAAGAGAAGTGGTAGATGGGGAGAAAACAGGGAGACCTGGAGGTTGTCCTTCGTTCGGTTGAATTAATATAATTTCATATTTGTATTTATTAATATAAGAAATAAATAAAAATGTAACAAAGTAAAAAATCCACAATGTCTGCAATTTACGAAAGTCAATTGTAGGGTCCTAACATCAGCAATGGTTAATGATTACTCAACGGTTTGTTTGGAATGTGTTTTGTATCTTCGTGTTTGTTTCAAAGTGTGAAGAGTGATGGCCGACGTCAAAGGTGTAAGCCCTTCCAATAAATTGATGACATGACATCGACAGGTGATCCATATCGTAAATAAATTGCTGGAGCCAGTGACCGTGAAGACTGGTCACGTGATACCTCACAAAGTACTCAATGTACCTTAAACTTGTATGACGAGGAAGTTATCAAAATAAAATTAATTAAAGTTTAATTTGAAATGGTTTATGAAATTCATTTAAAACTGAAACACAAATTTTAAAATAATGTCAGTAAAAACTCAACACAAATAACTGTTTACTTCTTCGTAAACAGTCGTAATTACTTTACTTTGATACACAGTAACTATCCTGGATTTGGATCAACTAGAATGTGTGTAGATGACAGGATTTTCAGTCTTCAACCCTACAGGTGTATATACTGTATATCATCATATCCACTGCGTGTGTATATGAGAAGGTGGTAGGATCATCACCATTGAACGTGTATGGACAGGTGAGAGGTTCATAACCCCTGCATCTGTGTAAGAGCGTCGGTAAAAGATTTATCACTACTACGCGTGTATCGGTGGATATATAGGTCACCACAACTGCACGTGTAAGTGTGAAGGTGGGAGCACATCACCACTACACGTTTGGGTGTATGGGAGGGTGGGAGGGTCATCACCACTGTATGGGAATATGGAAGGTGGAAGGGTTATCACCACTGCACGTGTATGGAAGGGTGGGAGTGTCATCACCACTACACGTGTATGGGAAAGTGGGTGGGTCATCACCACAGCACATGTATGAGAAGGTGGGATGGTCATCACCACAGCACATGTATGAGAAGGTGGGAGAGTCATCACCACTACACGTGTATGGGAAGGTGGGAGAGTCATCACTACTGCACGTGTATGGGAAGGTGGGAGGGTTATCACCACAGCACATGTATGAGAAGGTGGGAGAGTCATCACCATTGAACGTGTATGAGAAGGGGGGAGCCTTCACTATTGCACATGTATGGGAAGGTTACCATTGTACCATTGTACGTGTATGGGTGGGCAGGTGGATTATTACCATTGTACGTGTATAGGTGGGTGGGTGGGTTATTACCATTGTACGTTTATGGGTGGGCGGGTGGGTTATTACCATTGTACGTGTATGGGTGGGTGGGTGGGTTAGTACCATTGTACGTGTATGGGTACAGTACCACTGTACGTGTGTGGGTGGGCGGGTGAGTGCCACCAGACCATGTTTTTATACTAATTCTACCAGTATAATTAGTAAGTGTTATTAGTATTTTGTGGTGCATAGACGCACACTCACACACACCACATACGAGCATAAGCGTTGCACGTGTATGAGAAGGTAGAAGAGTCATCACCACTACACATATATGGGATGTCCAGAGAGTAACAAGTAACATCCAATAATTTTGTTGTAGCATCACAGCTAAAAAAAATATAACGTAAACTATATCCTTAAAGACCAAAATACAAGAAGACAAGAATAAAATTATCATACACAGCATGTACTCTCAGAATACAATTTATTTACCAAGACAGCTGATTAAAACAGCCTTTTGTAAGAGCAACAGTTGTTGGCTGTGCTCCAGAATGTGCTCCACTCTTCTCCTAACTGATATGGCGATTTTTATATCTCTTTACTTCGTAATAGAGATTGTGAAAATACATTTTTACATACTCAATGGACACTGTAAGTTTCCGCTAATGTATTGTGAAATAGTTAAACGATGGTAAGAACAATGTTTAAACACACTGAGATGGCAATCAACACTTGCTTAATGTAGACGAACATGGCAATATTGTTAACTGTATAATTAACTCATTGTTAATAATCTGTATTTGATAGACAGAATATCTATAAATTAACTTGAATAAATAAATTAACTTCCACAATTTTTTTATGTACCGTTTGAACAAAAATATTGCAAACTACACACGCTCACTGAATTTTTAATTGACTAGTAACCGAAACATAATTGTCAACCCCTGATAAGATGAGCATTTGACTGTCAAAGGAGTATGTCTTGGGAGGGTAGACCACTAAACACATCACTGTCTGCTTCTTCTCTCTCGTATAACATGCCAATGTTGCTAACGATGTAAATATTGTCTAATGTTACAGATTTTAATGTTACAGTGTTATTTCAATAGTTAATTTAAGTACAAAGTAGTTCCCTCAGTCAGCATTAACATTCCCTCCTGACAAACACTATCTAGTCTACCCAGTTCTAGACTAGCAAACGTATATATTGTCTTGTTATATACAGTGATATTCACATTGGCAGCTCATTATACATGCAAAAATAAACATGAAAGCTTGTATATAGATAGGTCCGGAAATTCTTCTTCAGTGAGTTGCGGCTAGAAAAGATATTAGGTAGAATTTGTACCTTAGATTTAAGTACTAATCTTAAAAGTAAATTAAGGGGTGAATTATCTGTTGGAGTTTACATAGAATTACGTGAAACTGGACAGAACCGGAAGTTTAGAAGTTGTTGAGAAAATCATTGACAAATCCAAACGGTGGAATGAACAAAACAAACATTTCCCATTTTGAACAACATCAACAAAAATGAGAAAATAAAACAACGTTTAGACACACAGCAAATATGTATGTTACTTCAATCATTTCTAGTTTTTCTCCTAAATACAAACATGGCCTCAAGTTCTTCTTACGACGAATAATAACTAATATATTAATTTAAAAATGGGTTAAGTTAGTTTAGTATATGTTGACTGTGAATACTTATTTCTAACTTAACCCAACTTGACCTAACTAACTTAACCTAACTTAACCCAACTTGACCTAACTAACCTAACCTAACTTAACCCAACTTCACCTAACTAACCTAACGTAGCTTAACTCAACTTGACTTAACTAACCTAACCTAATCCAACTTGACCTAACTTAACCCAACTTGACCTAACTAACCTAACCTAACTTAACCCAACTTCACCTAACTAACCTAACGTAGCTTAACCCAACTTCACCTAACTAACCTAACGTAGCTTAACTCAACTTGAATTAACTAACCTAACCTAATCCAACTTGACCTAACTTAACCCAACTTGACCTAACTAACCTAACCTAACTTAACCCAACTTGACCTAACTAAACTAACCTAACTTAACCCAACTTCACCTAACTAACCTAACGTAGCTTAACCCAACTTCACCTAACTAACCTAACGTAGCTTAACTCAACTTTACTTAACTAACCTAACCTAATCCAACTTGACCTAACTAACCTAACCTAACTTATTCCAACTTGACCTAACTAACCTAACCTAACGTAACCCAACTTGACCTAACTAACCTAACCTAACTTAACCCAACTTGACCTAACTAACCTAACCTAACTTAACCCAACCTTACCTAACTAACCTAACGTAGCTTAACTCAACTTGACTTAACTAACCTAACATAATCCAACTTGACCTAACTAACCTAACCTAACTTAACCCAACTTGACCTAACTAACCTAACCTAATTTAACCCAACTTGACCTAACTAACATAACCTAACTTAACCCAACTTTACCTAACTAACCTAACCTAACTTGACCTAACTAACCTAACCTAATTTAACCCAACTTGACCTAACTAACCTAACCTAATTTAACCCAACCTGACCTAACTAACCTAACCTAAATTAACCTAACATAACCTGTTATGTTAAATATCTGAGTTTTTATTTGTCATCGGAAGAAATGGGAGTCATATTCGTGTTCTAATTATACAATATACTCAGTGTTTTTAGTACAGACGTGCTTTGACAATTTTTTTGTCAAAAATCTGAATTTATGTGGAATCGTGTACGTTGGGATAGTATTGATTAGTTATCGGGTGGGACCTCTATATTCAATATTTACTACATTATTCTCTTATAGTTAATTATTTTACAGAACTCAGATTATTAACATTTTTAATAAAGATAGAGCCTATTATAAATGTCGAAGACAAACTAAATAGAAAAAAGTAGCAACAATGCATATACGATATGGATAATCAAGTAGTTCTCGCTCCACATAGTCAAAACTATCCAAGCTTAATATTAAACACAAATGGTATTGTGTCCGACCACCCACAGATGTGTTACAGCGGTTTCCTTGTTCAGGGTAGTCACACCTGGAGTCTGACCCATTTATACTGTATCAGTTATTTGGAACGTAGTGAAAATATAACACTAAATTACAATCATTTGCTTATAAAGGGTATTTCGGCTTAAATCCGTTGGATATTGAAAGCCGTTAGGGAGTTAGTGGTTACACGCTGAGCTAACCCACCTTTATTTTGGTTTAACTCAGCTGGTTGGACATTGAGAATATGTTAGAGAATTACACTTAGCTAAACGACCTTTGTTCTACACCATCCAAATATATCGTTTGAATTTGGGTATCAGCTGATTGCGTTCGACATCATTTATTACGTGCTACAGTTATTGGTTTATAGCACAGTTAATTTGTAACTTGTGTGTTTAGTGATCATCGTCAATATCTACGTGTCAAGTAGGGTGGGTGAGTTGTCCACCTAAATCCAATCTTAGTCCTTTTTCTTTCTAAATCTTACCAAACGTACATCTTCACTTACGCTTTCAAATCGTTAGTAAGGTTTAAAGGATAATATTGCAAAACACTTTTACTGAATTTATCTGTACACTTAAACTGTACAAATATAGGTCGTCTATTTATACAACCTTTGAATATATGAATAATTCATTAATAAGATAAGAATATATTTCTAACTCCACGTTTAGTTTTAGATCTGTTTTGACCTTGGCATTTTTAAGATTTAATTAACCACAAGTTAGTTACAAACTAAGACCCTTATTTAGTAACAAAGACTACGTTTCCAACCCATTTTCACTCACATTTTGCTGAAAAATTATCGATTTGTTTATTCATAAGCGTGCGGTTAGAAAACTATAACAATTAAAAGAAGTTGAGAAAAAAGCGTCAAATTGTCCTGAAACCTGAATTGGAACTCTAAACGTATTCAGCTTATATTCCGTTTGGAATCTAGATGAATAAATGGGTGACTCAGAGGCCACACTGCAGTGAGGGGTAGATGTTGACACATTAAGAAGGTTAATGGACTTAAATACTCGAGTGAAGTACACCCCGCTTTGTTTATAACGAAGTGTAGTTAGTGGAGAGGGGGATGATGGAAGTCTTCTTGTAGGAAAGTTTACATTAGAGCGTTTATTTTTATCAGAGAAATATAACAGTTTGGTATTTTTATTTATTGACACTCAGTAACATACAAACATTTTTCCACCTCTAAACTCAAACTGACAACTCTTGGGGTGGATTCGCCCTCTAATTAATGATACTTCAATATATTCAATCATTCTACTTCATTCAATACCAAAGTTTATTATGAAACTTAACGTAGGTTACATATAGTATGGTAGACCACAGTACAAGTGAATGTCACATAGCAAATTTATGACAGTAAAAGTACAAAAAGTGGTAGATTTCCTCCGTGAATCTCTCTTTATGGTGACTAATAAACGGTAAATGAATCACCACAATATTAATGAGTGTGCTTAGTGCAATTTAAGGGAAGCTCTGACGAACGGTGTTGCCAAGATTACTGCATTTTATTCTTCAGAAGATATAAGCTACATTTATATCTTCAGAACCTAATATCATAGAATTCAAGCCAGTTAGTCAAAACTGCAATTATTAGTTTTGTATTAAACTTGTATTAACTGCCAAAAAGAAAGTGTTTTCATAAATTATCAAACTAAAAATATTTACTAAAATAAAGGTGGGTAAAAAATCTAAAATATAAATTCAACTATTTATATACAAACTGCTCGAAGTAATCGAACATAACAGCTGGTAAATCAAAAAATACTATTCCTCAATTATGTGACCATTGTTAATGCTTATTGTTATATTATTAAAGTATAAATATCAATTTTAATCAGTTTCCGGTTGAGGGCAGTTATGGACCCTTGGGAGGGCGGGGCTCGGAGGGCACAACGGTTTGTTTTATGATTTAAAGCTTGGTTGGCATCGCCATTAGTAATCCAAAACCCTGTGGAGCAAAACCGTTTAAGCCATACTTAGATGAAGTGTTTTCACTAATATTTGGACTAATGCAAAGTGCAAGTGTTCAGTAACTTATACAATCTAAACTTCTGTTTTTTTTAATTTTTAATATAAGCAGTAAAAGCTATTAAAAATTGTTAGCATATTACTGACGTTTCTTATTGTTAATTATATAAACGTAAAACTATAACTTACCGAAAATGATTTGTATATAAAATTCTAATATTCGTGCTTTGGCCCTTTAAAATGTGCTAATTTATTTGAGTTTTTTTCATTTCGAATATTCTTAAATAAATTCAATCTTTTGTCACGATTTTTTATGTGCTATTTTTGTTTTTAGTGATATTAATAATTACTTAGTTATTTAATTGTCTATGTATTAATTAAAACTAAATAAGTATTGTTTATTAGCGGGAAATTTAGTTCAAACATTATGAAACAATGGGTTGGTTTAAAAGTCGATTGTAAAAAAATTTGGTGTCGTGACGCTGACAGTGTTACCTAAATTAGATTAACTTGTTTATTATTTACAAAAAAAGTAACAGTTCATTATTAGGAATAAAGTTTTCTTTTATTGTTTTATAATATATATTTTGCTAACTTAAATAATAAGTTTATCACTTAAAAAAGGATGTTTGAAAATAAATACAGTTTAATATAGTTTTCTATACTAAATTCAGGCTATGTAGTAAACTAGAGCAGATGGTCAATTTAGTTAAAATTTGTAAATGAATACTTATTATTTTTTTCTAATTACAATTAACAGTATTTTTAAATGTTATAAAAGAACAAACATTTTTATTTTTTACAATAAATTTTATCAGAAGTCAAACATAAAAAAGTTTATGATCTAATTTTATTCATGAAATTTTTAAAAACTAATCATAACTAACTACTAGTTACAAATATTTATAATTTGCGACCTTTTGCTTCCTCATCACTTTGTTAAAATTGTGTTAACTAAGTACTAAGCCACGATCTCAGACCTTTTAACAACATATTTAAATTTGGTTTGCACAACTTATAAATTTTGATTGTTAACTAATTGAATTAAACACATAAAACTACTAAATTATTTTAAATATGTGTATTTGTGTGTTCAGTGAAGAGGATGTAAAAAGAAAAAAAGAAATTTTTGAAAGTACAAATTCTAAACATGGATCAGTGTAAAATATTTCAACCCCTTGGATATACGCCATTACCTGACAATGGTGAATCACGTTTAAGACGTTATTCTACAATTGCAAACAGTGATATTTTATTGAAAACTGAAGTGCTAAAGAGTGAAGTAGACAAATAGAACGTTTATAAAAGCTACTTCAACGTAAATTTACTAATTTTATTATATTTGAAAATATTGTTGGTATGAAGAAACGTTTGTCAAGTCCATCCAAAAAATTGGATCACATAGTTACAGAGTATCCCCTACGCTCTTTTATTAGCTAGCAGAAATAGAATCAGTGAGGGAGGTCTTGAATGGTTTCGTAGATTAGATTTAGCTTTGTGACAGGAGATCACTTTATATCGTTATTAAAATAACATAACTTTTGGACCTTTCTCCAAATATATATTACAGCTGTTTTTTTCTTGCACCCTCGAGTGTTTTTAAATGACGTACCAATCTATTCCCTACCTCTATGAATGGTAGATCGTAGGGGGTACATATATTTAATGTAAGATTTTTACAATAAATACATGCATGACGTAACCCGCCTCAAGGAAAATTCTCCAGATAATCCACTTCCTCACACAGGAACAAAGGGGATGAAAGCATCTGGAAGCCACGTGTTCCACCCTTGTTAGGTAAAATTAGGTAACACTCCTAACACAAAGGGGAAAACAACCTGTTTACCTTGCCATGTTGGCATTTCTATTACCAAGTATGTGATAATATACATATGAAATACTACTAGATGATGACAATGTATTGTTTAAGGGATGCACATTTCCGAATAGTGCCCATGTTTCACTTCCGGTGTGTAAATTAGTGTAACACGAGGCTATGTACACAATGAGGGTGATTTGAATGTAAATACTTCGAACACCAATTGTAACGCAGATTGCTATTGTTGTACAAGTCGGTGTAATAATATCTATATATTTAGTTCCATTAATGAATCAACCCCCTTGATATTTAGACAGCTTGATTTTACAGCTTAAGGGCCTATGACGGTGGAAAAATATAAAAAGTTAAAAAATTACGTATTGTCTTGCCCACGGACCCTAAAAATCCAATGATTTTCTATCAGTACAGTGTTTTTATTAATACACATAACAGCTATTTATGTATTTCTATCGCGAATTAAAAACCATTTGATTTTTTACATGATTAGCAATATTATACGTTAGTTATGTTGCTTTCATAAGTTCCACAGCCTATAACAACGTAGTCACGGCTCTTCCATTGCACCGATGTTGAGACTAATACGACAATAGCGCTCCAAGTGGCCAGCCAGCAAAACTACGCAGCCATACCGTTGTATTGCATTGTACCAAGTAAAGAAGTGAAGTTTAAATTGATTTATTCTTTCAGCGGCATCCGCCAATATACAATAGTTAAAATAATATGACAATAAAATTGAATAAAAAACTACTATTATAGAATAATAGACTTTATATAATATAAACAGACAACTTGAAATTATTGATTCTATTGCAGTTTATTTTTCAGTTGATTAGACCACTATTAGAGAAAAGTTCGACATTTTCAGGAACCTCATTAACAAACCTATGAAGACGGTTGATAGGACCAAAGTAACTATAGTTGTTCGAGTGGTGGTTGATAGCAAATATATTTCTAGATCTAGTTCTTCCAGGAACTGAAAAGCATATGCGTTGGAGAAGTTCTGGAGAACCATCCAAAAAATTTGATCACATAGTTACAGAGTATCCCCTACGCTCTTTTATTAGCTAGCATAAATAGAATCAGTGAGGGAGATCAGTTTATGCAGCAAAACTAGGTCGAACACCGTTCTTCTGAAAGCAAGTGTAGAGAGTTGAAACACTGTCCTGCTCAAGTGCCGATACAGAAACTTCTCGATAAGGCACACCTCTACGGGATCCCTGGAGCCTACAGAATTTGTTTTGCACACACTGAAGAATATGGATATGAGATGCATTGTTAGGAGACCAGACTAGGGTACAATACTCCAGATGAGGGTGAACTTAGACCTTGTACCTTAATAGAAAGTGCATAACTGATTAGTAATCACAAGTCTTTTGACAGCTACTAATCACTGCTGTGTATGTAAACAGTGAGGATGTACGCACTGCTGCAGGCTGGCCGCTAGGATCGCTAGTGTCGTGCTTGTCACCAAAATGTAACGGAGTGTTGCGACTGTATGTTATTACAATGTAGTACTCCTGATGTTGATGTAGTCATGGTTCACAAGCCGAGGTGACTCGAGTGCAGCGAGTTACGGGGGTGATTTTTTACTGATCTTTATAATAGCTATGCCATAAAGTTATTCTTTGTCCAGGTATACTGCTGAGGCGTATACATAGTAATCTAACTTGGAAGTAAATTATCTCTGTTGGTACGCCTGGCTTTCCAGCTAACTGACCTTTGTGTCTGAGATAATTTTCATTGCTGTGTTTCAAATTTACCTCATGATCCATAACTTGAAAGGTTTACAGTTTTATCGACGCTTTTATACTGCAAAAAAAAACACATTTTCAAGATACGTTATCAAATTGATCGCTGTCAGTCAATTTTAAATTAATTATGAGGGTTACTTATGCGATTTATTTTAAGTAACTACTATGGATTTACGACTATAAGTATTGTCGAACTTTATGACTTGTGGTATTCCTTCACTAATTCGTCCTTATGTACTAGCCCGCTATGAGGTCTGTAAACAACCACAAGATCCTTCAGGCTCTGTTTCACTTTTCTCGTACGGTACCCAGAAGATAGAAATGTATGTTTTTATGTTAGAAACACAGATATATTTCTCATCCAATGTTAAATTTTTTTTCTCAAATGATCAGCTTTTTTTTGTTTTTGTTGTTTTTTTTTACCATCGCTAGTCTAGTCCCATTTAAATGTACTGCAGTTTAATACGACTGTGATAGCAGGCCTCACTAACTAAACAAATTACTGGCACAAATATTCCTATTACATAAGACTTGTTTGTAAGTAATAATGTAATAAAAACGGTTGTCACTTAAAAAATAAAAATTAATGTTATAAATCTAAGCACAGTGTAACTACGTCACTACTCTATCGACGCCGGGTGGCAACGACAATCAGATAAACCTTTGTGACCATCATTACTGGTAATTGTTTCGTTTAACTACAATCATTACATTACTGCATCTCTTTTTAGTCTGTAAACATTTAGTATGTTTTACCTCGACATTAGATTGTTATCGCAAACATTAAACAATATCACTTTTATTAATGTCTGTAAAATATGCACCAGACTTTTGGAAAATTATTATTGATAAAATATAATATTTTTAATAAAATAGTATTAAAATTAATTATTATTAATGAAATATAATTTTAAAAGTTCATAAATAGTAGTTTTTATTTAATCTATAAAACCATTTTATTATTTTTTCTTTCTAATATTGTACATAAACATATCTAATTCACATATTTTACAAGGCTGTTAACACTATAAAAGTAACTTAATTAATAAATTATAATGTTTACTATGTTAAATACCACAAATTAACGTAAAAGTGTGCAGATAATTTAACAACTCTACAAAGTTTTCTGGAAATTTAACTCAGTGTTACTAATTCTAAATATTTACTGGAAACATTTTTTATTCCAAGAGGAACAGAAGAAGGATTTATTTATTTATATAAATATATGCAAAAAATACACTCTGAAAAAAATAGTATACTGTTTTTTATATTCACAAACACAGTAGAAATTACAATTGATAAACTTATTTGCGAGGAATGTATAACAGATCTGAAGAAGTTATATTTGGGTCTATTTGTGCTTTCAACCTATAATATACGAGTAGTTCACCCTGAAGTATATTTCATCGTAGCTGTTGTGATATATGATATTAAATACATGAACAATAATGCAAAGTTTGATAAAAAAATGTTTGTCACCTTTAAAGGTATTATTATATAAAAATCACTTTTCAAATTAAAATTATTAACAATCTGATTTATTTAAGGTTTACATTAATGAGCAATCATACATCCAATCAATGAACAAATATATTTGTTAATCTACTACATACATATTATTTTTTTTTATATTACTTTCAAACTGATATTACTGTAATACCATCACGATCAAAACAAAGTTATAGTTTTATAAAAGTGGTAACAAAATGGTCTCGAAATTTTAATTTTAAATACAAAATTTAATAACTCAAAATAATGTTTAAATACTTAGCATAAGAGTTGCAACTTTGACGAAAGACTAACCACTACTTTACTAATATTACTAAGCTCAAGTCCCGTAACAACCCCTCCACCCCCCCGGTCCCCCTCCGCCCCCTCGCCGTACCCTCTAGGCACTCATTAACTGGAGAGAAAAATCACTTTGGAAACATTAACTAAATACACATTTAGAAGGTCCCAAGTGTGCGGTTAGCTCTGGTCATAATGTTTACATTAAAATGGAGTTTTATCCCGTGTACTGTCACAAAACGGACACTGGACGTTAGCTTGATTTTAAGATTGTTTTTTAGCTTGTATTTTGTAAAAAATACACTTGAGCTAGTAACGAGTGAATATCAAACTAAAGAGAAAACCAACAGAGCAAGTACGTAGTTGTAAATAACTAGGAAGTGTAAATGAAGGGGGACGTGAGTTGCAGGAAGGAAATAAAAGTAAAGTTGGCTATGAAAAAAGAAACATTTAGTAATAATACATTGTAGATCGATCCTAATGGAGCGCAAGTATGGACTCTTAGAAAAGAAGACGAGAAGAGATTGGAAGCAATGGAAATGTGGATATGTAGAAGAATGGAGAAGTTAGGATTAGAAGAAAGAGTTTGAAAGGAAGAAGCACTGAGGAGAGTGGTCGAGGGAAATATTGACAACTGTAAGAAGAAAAAAAAAGAATTGGTTACGATATGTGATGAGAGGAGAGCACCTGTGGAGAACAGCTATAGAGGGGAAAGTTAGAGGAAATAGAGGAAACGGAAGAAGAAGATATCAGATGGTGGACGGTAGAAAGATTGGAGGGAAGTATGAGACAACAAAAAGACTTGTTAAAAACAGAGAGTTTCGGCAGAACATACTTAATGTTGAAGATGTGATGGTAAAAATATCTGCTAAAAATTAGATTAGTTGAGATTACGTACTTGCTGGAGGGTGTAATTTCTAATTAGTTATTCCAAATTTACTTAAAGACCAATGAAAGGCCACTAAGGAACTTCAAATTTAATTCAGTGTGTAATGCATTTCTTATCTGTAGTTTTGAATGAGAAATGCAGTTCTACATAATATTAATTGACTTTAATGATACTAGGAAACTCCCCGTGTACTTTGCATGCCAACCCATTCGCTACGCTGGTGTTCCCTTCACCTTCGTCTATGATTAGTGATTAACCAGAACTGTTAAAAACAAAAGAACAAATATTCATAGATAGGCCGCTTAGAAAATGACCTAGTGACTGAGAGTGATATGCACTGAGTGGTGGAAGTGAGAAGGAGAACTACCCTTGCTCCACTGTGTGATTCCGTTTCAAAATGTTCATGGTAACCAGGATTACGGAAGGCTACGTGCTGAAGACGCAATAGCAAGTTCCGCCCATTACGTAATTAGCAGCAGTGACCTTCGGTTGGTTTGATTAACACCAACTAATAAAGCTTAAAACGATTAAAGTAAATTATTATTTTGTATTCGAATAGCAATTTATAATTGCAGTAACACAAAGAATAATAATGTAAACAATTAAAACTTATTTTTAGTTATTTTATTCAACTATAAACTACTATAAAACAGTAGTTATTTTATTCAACTAAATACTGTTGTGGAATTTGAACACTTGAAGGCGGATGCTAATTACTAACATACTTCACTAGTTAGTAATGCTAGTGAAGTAAGGCAGCTCAGTGGTGGAACGATTCCCCTTTGCTGCTAAAACCTCTACGTGCGCTAAAACTAACACGTCGCTTACTGTTCGCTCCAATAAGTAAAAAATTAGGTGGTTTTTAATATAACACTATTATGTTATAATGATGAAAATGCTGTTTAATGATGATGGTTAACCATTGAATCTTTTAGAGCCAGTGGGGCAGATCCAAGATTATTTTTTACAGTTCTGATATAATCACGACCGCCCCTGGCTCTCAAGCTTGAAAATGGTCCTAATCAAGCTAATCATATCTTTTTCCTAGCAAATCTTGGGGACCGATTTGCTTATGGAATTAAATTTATAGATGCTTCAAACTTCATATTTTTTATTTTCCTTGGCAATATGTGTTACGTTTTTGCATTATATTTCACGAGAAAGTGACTAAATGGGGCTCAAAAACTCATTCTGCTGGCCTAATTTTCCCAAAAACCACTACCCGAGAAGTTATTTGGAAACGGCTTGTGCCTGTGATCTAAGGAAATATACAGATACCTGTTTCTTGGATGCTTAAAAATGAGTTATTGCTAAACCAACAGAATCACCTTGGTACAAAGGGCTCCTATGACCCTCAATTTGCAAACGAGTCTTGTTGTATTGTTACACTAAGGGTTCACCACCCACCCTACGAACTCACTTTATTTAACGACCAAGTACTACGTATGTTGAGTGACCTCTCCGTACTTCTCTACCTGTCGGGGTGTGGTCGCCACTTACAGGGTAAATATTTAACATCATTGCCATGGCGTGGGGCTTTATATAAACTCATTCCATATGCTTTGGGGTCACTGCATTATAAATGGATCTGCCGCTCCACACAGAGTTAACTAAAAGTATCAGACTTTGTGCTGTCGTTTGTTATTTTGTGTTATTTTTGTGTTACTTTCAAACCATATTGAAAACAAAGTAGGATCTCAAAAAAAAAAAAATACAGCTTTTAAAGATATCATTTGACATTAAAAGGGGGTCGTTATATTTTAGTACATTTCTGTATATGAGAGCTGTGTTTGAGATTAAGTAAATCAGTTTTCACACTCAAAACACCTTTATCAGTTTCTTCCTAAATATGTTGTCCATTAAGGGGCACTGCTGCCCTCTGTCAAAAGACTGACAGAGTGTTCAGAATCCAAAAAAGGGCATTGATGATTGTATGGGAACTCATGGTGACAGATAGTTGAAGAGCTTCTTTTAAATCAGATGGAATCAGAAATCTTGCCTTAAATTATAGTATTCCCCATTTTTCCATTTTAGAAGAGTCTCACTATGTTTTCGGTAAATGTACACAGTCACAATACACGAAATAGGAGTAATGTTTCCACCCCCTGTGCAAGATTACCTCAGTAAAAAGCAGTATAATTTCGTTTACACCTACTATTTATAATAATATACCTTCTAAAATAAAGACTGCTCCATTCACAAATTTGTTCAGAAAGAGTTACTCAAACCATCTCTATTATGTAGAACATTCATTTCATATAATAACAGACTACTATTTAACTGCTAAACCTACGTGAATATATTTCTAAAACTTAAAAAGTAAATTTTTCTATTACTATTTATCTTATATTAAGTAGTATAAGACAGTTTTTTTTTTTTTTTTTTTTTTAATAATGTAACAAAAATGTCAAGTCTAAAGAGTATGGATTTGATTAACCTGAAATATTGTCTGTTTTATTAACCAACTGCCGTGAGAAATTGAAGCTTCTAACTTCCAAAATAGTACAGAGCTGATAATAATGCATTATTTTAAATTATTGCTTTTAGAATCATATAGGTCTTTAGAGTTTCAATTTCAATTTCGTTTAGTTATTTTATTCATTCAATATATCAGTCGATTTAGGTAGCAAGACCGAGGGAAGTATCAGCTGTCTTTAAATTATTAATGATTTACATTACATATTCAGGGGTTTCCTCTAGAAAATACAATGTTAAAAATTAATCCCTTTGGACTAGTTCGTTAATTTAACGAAATTGGTTAATTTTTATACGAGGATTTTATTAAAAACCCAGCCGACAGCCCTTCTGTACGCTTACCTTTCCTTCTGTGGTCTCTCTAAACCATCGCTTCAATATAAACATTCAGCCAGCTCTTCTAGATAATAAAGTTTTATAGTATAGGAAGCCCTAATAGTATACATGTCAGACTTAGAAGAAATGACCTTGAACATCTGACACTGAAAACCAATTTTAACCCCACACCAATTTTACTCTTATTAAAAAAATTAAACTATGAGGGGCTGTTTCTACTCCTTAGGAATGGAATTTCGTTCGATAAATTATTTTTAGTGGATCTCAATGATACAATAGTTAACTTCTCTCCAAATCTATTCAAAATCTTATCAATGGTTCTGGATATTTCGTGATGAACGAGTTCGGCGTTTTTTGTCACTAATACATTAAAATATACTATTTTGTACCGCTTTAACTTTTTTTTCTCTAACAAATATATATATGGATATAAAATAAAGTTGATGTATTAGTGACATCCTCTATTTTAACTATTGTTTTCTCCCATTCGACTCAGTTAACATCGATTGGCGTTTACAAAAAGGGGTTCTTTTCCACATTAACTACTTGTAAAAAATATACGATATTTTAAATGAATCAATCACTTAAGAGAATGAAATATCTTTTGGAAAAAAGAAATGAATTCAAGACTAAACCAAATCAGACTTTTTCACGCTGTAGTTCATACATTGAAAATCAATTGGAGTGTCAATGAATGCCAAGGGGAGAACAATCCACAAAGGACAGGCTTTTGCATTCATTGTCCAGTGTACTGATTTATGCGATCATGTTTAACGTAATAATATTTTTAATTCAAGGGGCGTATTGTAATTAAAACAATTATATTATTACTATGACAATTACTCGTATTATGTGCATTAATAGTGTTATTTTATTGTAAAATAACAAAAATATCCTCTTTTATCTTTTTACTATTGATTGAATAATTTGAGGTATATTAAACAGGGATATTTATAAGCATACAAATTTAACCTCAATACAAAATTTCATTTATATATGATTTAATGTATATACAATTATTTGATGATTTGATCATTATGTTTTATTAAATAAATCATTGCAGTATAACAACTACAACCATGCTTACATTGAGGCACGATGTAAGAGGGTTGGGGGGGGGGTTAAAAGTGTGTTTAATGTTTTGAAAGAAGCACTTGACGTTTTGGCATATCTAAAGTAAATATGAGCTTAACAATTCTACAGGTTTTCTAAAAAAATTTCTTGTTTGAGCATCCACTCGATTCTTCAATAGATGGATAAATAGATAGATATTATCTATTTAAAACTCGTCATTTATCTATTTCATAAATTTTTCATAACCCTGAGTACATACATGAAAAACAATATAAAACCCTTTTAGTATTTGACATTTTTTAACTATATTTTCTTTTAATATGAATAAGAGAACCGGTGGGATGTACCCACCACCTCTTTAACTATAAGTCTGTGAAAAATGGTTTTAATAAAAATTTAAATTTTAAAAGAACAAACTAAAACATTTTAAATCCAATCGATTTAAGGCAAATGGAAATGTACTATTTTATAACACTTTATCTATTTGCTTCTTTAAAATAATGTTTTGTTTTCTATTTTATTCTTATTTGAAAGATGGCCTGAATAAAAGTTCCAATTTCAAAAGACTTGAACAGGAAAACAGTTTAAATATAAGATCCAAGTGATTTAAGGAAAATTATAATATACTATTTTGTAGCACTACCTTTTTTTCTTATATAACAAATATAGATAAATATAAAATAATGTTGACGTATAACACCTATATTTTTTAGAAAACCCTTACTATTCCACAGAAATTATAAAAAAATAAGATAAAATACATCTTATCTTCTTCAATACTAATAAAGATCACTCTTACAAAATGACTATAGAGTGATAACACCCACCCATACACATACAGTGGTAACATCTCTCCCATACACCCATACACATACAGTGGTAACATCCCTCCCATCCACCAATACACATACAGTGGTAACATCCCTCCCACCCACCCATACAAACATACAGTGGTAACGGCCAACCCACCCCCCCATACAAATACAGTGGTAACAAATGTGTAGTAATAAACGTAGTAATTATTACTACACATGTAAGAAACAAAGGTTACTTTCTTAGGGCTGGCAGTTACAACATAGATTACTTCTAATGTACATATTTACAAGTAACCCACCCGCCCACCCATACATGTACTGTGGGTGCAATCATCCTCTTTTTTAACACTACATTTTCTAAATATAACGCAAAACAGAAATTACTAATGAACTAAATAAGTTTCAATTTTTGTATGAATTAAAAGATATTATAACCCGTCTTAACTATTTATGTACATATACAATATATATCACCACGTGAAAGATTTAATTAATACAAATTTTCTTCCTGGACAGCCTCAATATGTGTTCGGAGGTAACTCCCTCTGGGGACGTTCAGGGCGAGTTATATCTAGAAAACATATTTGACTAGCTTACCAGTTAATGTAAAAGAATTTTCGCCAATATCCAACTGTGCGATAATTAGGATATGTTTGACAGCCGAAACAATATTTTAGTATCACACCCTATGACCGCCAATGGTGAAATTTTTGGAATTAACCTTTCCCGTAAGGACTATGCTGAGTTGCTTTCGCACAGGTGTGGGAAGATGGAACTACTGGAATTACAAGTGGGAAATGGCAAATGATCAGTCATGTGATTGCAGATTCAACGTTTAAACTATGGATCACATAACTGTTGTCACATAATTTTCAAGATTTTATTAATTTGGTAGCTATACAATATACAACTATGCAAATTTCAAATTATTTAATCATTTTGCGATTAGGTAATGCAATATATTAAACATATTATCTGATACATTTTCAATATTCACAGATCTGAGAAGTTTGTCCCTCATGTTATGCACATATGTTGGAAAACCCACAGAAAAACCCTGCATTTATATTCCTCATTGTGGAGTTGTCATCTTCAGCCAAGTTTCCCACAGTTTGGAATACGTGACTGTGGAACTGAGTTCTCATTTTTGCTGAAAATTTAAACACCTAATTACCTAGATCCATATAGGAACGGATTTTTTCAAGACACAATTCTCACTTACTCACGTAACATTTGTAGTAAATTTACAAAATGGTGTGTCATTTGGTAATATTGTAATACTCTCAAATGGTAAATATTGTCACTTTCCTGTATATAAAAAAAATATAACTTTTTTAATGTGCACTATGTAAAGACTAAATCCAAACAGTTCAAATATAAATAAATTAAATGTAATCAATAAATTAAGCAAAACGTAACCATAAAAAAATAATAAAGGTAAAAATGCATTATATAAAACTTATAATCTTTCTTTTAATGATGTAACATGTAAATGACACATCAAATTAGAAATGTATCAACAACAAAAGTGAATTTGAAATTTGGAAATTGAATAATTGGAAGAAAAACGTTTGCTCCAAAATTATACATGTAGAGTTATGTTCAAATCATATCTTGTAAGTGTATTACTATGACCAAATGTTTGTTTATTTATCTAAACCACTGTAAATTATAATATAGTAAAATTAAATTTTTAGGATGTAATAAACTTCAAACTGAGTACCCTTTAACACTTTTATTTGAATTATTTCACACAAAATGTTCAAGTTAATAGTCATTTTCAAGGGTAAATTAAATAGTTAAATTAAATTTATTCTTTAAATAAAATTTTAAAACATGTGGTTTTTGTAAATACTGATGAATAGGTTGGAGATTTTTTTAATAATAACTTTGAATGTTTCGAATCTTATAAAATATTGTAGATTTTCTTAATATATAACGAATCTTATAAAAAATCTGTTATATTATAATGATGTACTATATATATGACATTATGTCCAAATGTGATGTAAACATGCTATTTTAGTTTTTATGATCTACTATTAAGTTAATAAATGTGTGAATGAGCGTCCAGTTGAAGAGAGTGTGTGTGAGGCTGTAAGTGGAATTTCATAATTTTATTTTTAATTCTGTCTGTTAATTTATTTTATACTTGTAATTACATATATCATTTCACTATGATTATTAATATTATTTACTTTATGATAGTTAATTATTTTTTGTATTATAATAGTTATTGTTACTTGTATTCAGTTGTAATTACTATATATAAAACATATTATATAAATATGCACAGCTTTCTATCTGTGTTTTTTTACATAATACTTTTTTCTCAGCAACCATGAACGGTAGAGTGTAAATTCGGCACATATGCTATACTAGTAATATTCTATTACAGAACAAAATTTAACAAAACATTGTTGGAACATTTCAAAATGACGGCTAGTTAAAAACGTTGACGTTAGATTCCATGAAAACTACACCCTGTATAAAAGAAAAGCACAAAAGTAATAAACTGTAGGACATTTTATTACAAAACTAACGATACCTTATTTATTGAAACAAACAAGAAATGGATAATTTGTGGTATTTTATTTAATCTAGGTACATTTTAAGAACAAAAATTCAAGTTGAATTAGAATAAAGAAAATACCACACATTATGCATTTCTTGTTCGTTTTCAATAAATAAGGTATCGCTAGTTTTACATTATAATATTCTACAATATATTACTTTTGTACTTGTTTTTATACAAGGTGTAGTTTTCATGGAATGTAACGTCAAATTATTTAAATATCCGCCATTTTTAAATTTTCAAAGGAATCTTTTTTTATTTTTTTTTTCAAATATAATTTTACAAGTATAGCATATGTGCCGAATTTAAACACTTTACCTTTCATGGTTGCTGAGAGAAAAAATATAATGTAAAAAACACAGACGGACAGACATATAGAAAACTGTGCATATTTCTGTGCAGGAATATGCACAGTTTTTGGCAATATGCACAACAGATGCGGTAGTGTTTGGCAAGCATCTGGAGGATACGCATGAATGTGGTTTGTAAGTTTTTTTTTTATTTTAGTTTTTATGATTTACTATTAATTTAATAAATGTGAGAATGAGCGTCCAGTTGAAGAGAGTGTGTGCGAGGCTGTAAGTGGAATTTCATAATTTTATTTTTAATTCTGTCTGTTAATTTATTTTATACTTGTAATTACATATATCATTTCACTATGATTATTAATATTATTTACTTTAAGATAGTTAATTATTTTTTGTATTATAATAGTTATTGTTACTTTTATTCAGTTTTAATTACTATATTTAAAAACAAAACCGTTATAATTGTAATTATTTTTGTATCAGGTTAAGTGGAAGAAGGGACTTTCTAGTCCCAACTTCGCCTGGTTAAATAAAGACGTTTCATATTAGGACATATGTTTATAAGAACTTTTTGGTTCGTTTTGACCCCAGGAACAACGTCCTGTAGTTTGTCCAAGATCTCAGTTAGGGAAACATAACGACTTACAGTTATCAGACTAAGCCACAGCAAAGCGTGGCCGAATTTATTTAGTAGCTTATAAAAATCAAAGAATAACTTAACGCCAGTAAAAATATAGTGAAAATATTGTCTTTTTTAAACTAGCCACATTATCAAATTAAAACACATACATTACAAGTTTCTTTTTAAAAGTATATATTCGCAGTTTATGATCATCTGCATCTAAACAATGACAGAATCTGTTATCACATAAAAAGCAGTGGTTAGAATTCACAAAACAAAAGAAAATTTAAATAAAAAAGATAAATGGAGATAGAAATTTCTTTCCGTTTGGGGACTGCCAGGGGTAGTGAATAATGCAGTAGTTTGTATGCAGCCCGGTTGGTAGTTCACAGAACACTTGAGTAATACTATTTAAATAGTAAACTAACTATAAATCGATTATTCTCTGAATTCTTTAGATAGATACTTTCTGTAGATTATTTTTCATACTCTCGGTTTTAAATTACAGTTTAATTCTTTGGAATCGTTGGCATAAAGATTTTCAATTCAATCATCTAGTTTTAGAATTACGACTTAATTAATAATGTTCTTGAGTACAGTTGTATTGTTTTATGTATAATGAAATCAATTTTTGTAATATTGGCATTTTTATGTAAATATTGAAGTAAACTGTTTTTCCTAACGATTCACAATTTTATCACGTAAAAATTCATGGGCAAATATAACATTTCTTATGAAAGATGAAGTAACATAATTTTTAAATGTATTTTAAGAGTAATAATCAGAAAACGTGTATATATCAGACTTGAATACTCTTAGACTCGGTAAGGAAGTTGTACTGGTTAATATATTATTTGATAACAAAAAATGTAATGTGAATAGCATGTGAGATAAAATCTTCGAAATATCTCTAAAATTATCAATGTCATACAAAAAAAATAATAATAAATCTTACAGTACAACTTATAATTCCCTAAATTACATGTTACACCATGTATGGATGAATACTTCTCAACAAACTGGCTTCACCACCGGCCACTCTACTCACCCTACTTACATGTATCTTTCCCTTGAACTGTAACAAAGGTCGACTGTTCCTCAGAAATAGCTATTTATTAATAGCCAGGGCAACTAATGGACCTACAGCTTTACGTGGAATCCGAACCACGTAGTATAGGTCTGATTTTCAGCTAACTAACTACTCGGACACTCAGTTCTCTTCTATATCTGAACAATATCTGAACCTTTACTAGCACCCAAAATGGACATCCGAGACTTGTATAGTATTGTCCACATTGATGGCAACCATTGAGCAGACGCCATGTTGATATCAAAATGAGATAATGATCGAAGTTACATGGTCGTAGCGAATGACGAGAGTGACACGTGAAGCGTGCAGGGATGTCCCCTAGTAGTATTCCATCCATGTTACTATCGTGTGGTTTTTTTAATATGAGATCCCATTTTGTGGGCAGTTACATATATTTGATGTTACCAACAGCTTAAATTTAACATTCCAAAATACTTAATATTCTGTCGCATTTAACTTAAACAGGAATAAAAAGATTGATGCAGATTGAAACTTCTTGTCGTGTGGGGCCCGGCAAGGGCTGGGGATAATGCAGCAGTTTGTATGCAACCCTTGTAGTTCACCACGGCCGTGCCTTATACTTTCTATTATAATAATAACAATTGTTTCCAACCGAAGATAATAGTCTCCTAAGTTATTTAGGTATATTAGTATTTTGAATGATATCCATAAAAATAAATACTATAGATCAGAATTTTAAAACATTTCGTCAATAACGATTTATTGCAATTTTAAAGTTATTTATATGTTGAGGTATCATACGAATGAGTCTCCTAATTTTGGCTGTGGTGTTAGTGAATTTTAATAACACTTTACTATAGTTACATTATGCGTTTTCTCGTAACACTTGTAAATACTAAATTTACAAAGTAAAAATCAGTTTCCTTATTCTGTAAATGCGATTCTTTAAATATTTTATAATGTCAAACAAAGTTTAAGGGTTTTATGATATTTTTATTTCAGTTATCTTAAAATAGGCTCTTAACGCTTTGAACAGTTTAACAAATATTTTGATTTTGGTTTGTAAAAATAGTTGCATGTAGGTAGAGTTTATTAGTAAAATGCCAATCGTAGACATAAGGGCGAATGTGAGAGGAGATGTGTACGATTAGTGTAGATTAACGAGTGTAATCATTGTTACTAAGACAGATTTTTATTTAAAAATAGCCATTTGTTAGTAGCCCAATAGTCATTGCAACTAAGGGACCTTTACGTGGAATCCGAACCACGTAGTATTGGTCTACTTTCAGATAACTGACAAGCCTGATACTCATTTCTCTTCCCTACACAACGCTCGGACCTTGACTACACCACACTGGACACCACAAACTTCTCTAATAGTGTCCCCGTCAATGGCAACCATTGAGCGTACGCCATGTCGGTATTAAGAGGACTAAGTACAGTACCTACAATCTTCACAACAATATGTCTCCAAGTATCTTGATCATAGCACTCTACCAATAATGCCGACTATATCAACAATTAATAGTAATTAAAACCTTTGTTATTCACTAAAACCAATAATTATAGGTTAATTATACTATAGGTTATATTATAGGTTAATTAACCTATAATATATTATAGGTTAATTAAATATAACTTAAAGTGAACCATTAAAGGACTCTCATTTAAACAACTGAGGATGGTTCTCATAATAAAGGTGAAACGTTCGTAATATAAATATCAACTTGACGAGATAGATAGTTGAACGTAAGCATGATCACGCTAGACTCAATTATAATGTTTAAAACGAAAAGTTATAAAGATTAAATCTTTTCATAAACAATTTAAGTTGAAATTAACATAATATATGTATATTTAAAAGGGATAAAATAATTGCTTTGCCTCAAGATAAGATTTATTTCACTTTGCAAATAAGCAGTCCTTTTTACTTTGCACCAAACATCTTCTTTAATGGCCTCAAGGACTCTTAAGAAGAAGCGGAGAGCTTTTCAAAACTATTGGACTCGTCGTTGGTAAGGGTAGCTGGAGGCGGCGTGCTCCAGGCGCTCTGAATACCGCCCCTTGACGTCTTGTCACCGCTCCCTGTACGATCACGAGTATCCACACGGATCAGTGCCATTCAATCACTATTCACTACCGATATAAACCACTAGTTCTGGACCTTTTATATAAACTCGTTTGAATGAGTATTTGGGAAAACTAGATGATGAATTTTTTTTATATTAAGTCAGTTATGGATTAGTTTTTAGTATAAATAGCAAGCCAATTTTAATTTATTAAGGTGAAAAGTCGAAAAAGTTCTTACATAATATTCACTGTCCATTTAGCCCCTTCACACTCACCAAGTACTCAAAAAATATTTACGTATTACGTAAAACGAAAACCAAATTAGCCAAGCTTTTGTGCCATCCTTATGTTTTTTACATCAGCTGTTTGAAATAAATTAATAATGAATTAAATAATTCAAATGTTACTCTTTTGGAAACATTGATAAATGTTGAGAGGCTGTATCTACCTGTTAAAAATTAAATTTGGATCAATCTTTTCTTAGTGGGTATCTATGATACAACAGCTAACTTCCCTCCAAATTTCATCAAAACCTATTCAGAGGCTCCAGAGTCTTCGTGAGGAGTGAGTAAATAGTTTTTTTTTTTTTATTTATGTAACCTGGTCGCCCACACTTCCATTTCTTAAGTTCATCACGGATGCTACCAAAGTTGATAAGGGTGGAAAATATGGATGGAATAATTGATGAAAGTTCTTTAGTGGAGGCGCACAACAAGATGCATTGAGAAATTGAATTTCCGAATTCCAGGCATCTCAAGGATATTTCATAGAACTAAACTTAAAAATTATTTCCACTGATAAATATTCATAAATAACCAATGCATTTTCCACATACATATACCCACTCCATGTGGTGTAAACGAATTAAGGGCTACTTTGGTTGGTTTATGGATACTTAGTTACAACCTAACGCTACATTACACCTTTCATATTAACATCCACAGGGTGTAACTAACTTGAGTTAACACTTAGTTTCCTAATGCTGTCTTTGTACTGGTAATCCCTTTCAGAAACTGTTGCAACATTTAGCAATGGTATTACGAGTTTGTGGTTAACAATACTCCCACGTGAAATATTCGCACAGATGAGATTTTGGCAAGCTATTTAAGAGCTATATAGAATATTCATAAAACTAACTGTGTAAGTTATAAAATGATACATACAGTACTTACTTACTCCCGTAGCCACTGATACCCAAGGAGGTATTTGGCCTGGCTAACGATTTGTCTCAACTTCCCTCGATCTTTCGCGTTTTCCTGCTTGGCTGTCAGCAACTTGGTTCTTCGACCCTTTATTTGGTTGTTCAGGAGGTCTTTTTCTATCCTTCTAAAGTTGCCTTAATCAGGGCTTCGCTCTCCCTTCTTATGCCTCTTATTCACTTATATATTAGGCGCCGACACAACTTGTTGCGTATTTTCAAATAAACTTTAATACATGAGTGTACGATGAGTGTAGAACTGCAACCCACCCTCGCACAACCAATCTGGGCCCATCGAAGGTAGGTGCGAAGGCACCAGACTCAGGAGGTCACAGATCAAAAAGACACAAGTTACGACCAAAATATTGTCAACGAAAATAATTAAAAGATTTAAAAAAATTAAATTTAAGTTGAACAAAACAAGACATTGAAAATAGAAAAGGCCAGTTTACCGTTTTAAAGTAAATAAATCATTTTAAGCCTAATCAAAAGGAACCATTATCATTGTTGTTAAACAATGAAAATAAATAACAACAATAAATTACATGACAAATAATGACTAACAAAATACATGAATAAATAATAACAAAATAACACGCAACAAATAAATAAACTACATTTCGGCCGCAACTGTGAATAAAAAGCAAAATTATGGACACTAACTCAAAAGAACTTATAAAGACCTGAAGAATAAGACAAGAACAGAAAACACGTAACAACGGAATGAAACACAGAGACACACTAAGTAAAACAAACGAAGAGTAATTCGGGCTATCCCAGAGACAAGCCGACTCTGTGCTACGGCACATATCTGAGATCGACTTGTGCTCAAAATGGCCGATTACTAATAGCCCATTAACAACTTAGGGACATATAGCTTTACGGGAATCCGGAGGACGTAGTATTTACTAGAATCTGTATTTACAGTATTGCAACATGCTATCTACTCTATTTAGAATATAACCAGATATTTCGCCCACGTTGTCACGTGACATCCTCAGTGGCTTGTAAATAGAGTAGATAGAGATTCTCTATGTACTAAACTGATGATTAGTAGGTCAAAAAATGATTAGTAGGTCAAGATTCTCTATGTAAATAGAGAATCTTGACCACATGTAATCAAAAGTGTTGATTCTAGTTATGACACCGGTCGCTACAGTTCTAAGATCACGTATTGGTTTGATTTTCAGCTAATGCCAAGACTGATTCTCAGTTATCTTCCTCACACAACACTCGTACTCTGACTTTTCTGGTAGTGTCCACGCCGATAGAGCGGACTCCGTCGGTATTATCAGGATCTAGCATAGGACCTATAGAATTGTCCAGTCCACCCCTAATGTCGTCTTTGGCTTTGGATTTAATGTATTTCTTATATGTTTTTTCCTCTTTTTACTTTCACTCATAAGCGTTAGCATAGAAAAAGTATTGTGATCGTCCAAAAAAAAAGGTTGTTTACAAGTTGGTCTATAAAACCATTTTAGGGTCCCTTGAACCCAAAAAAGTGATTTGTTCGAAAACTAATTTTGGTATCTGTCCGTATGTGTATTGGATGGATGTATGTATCAATATGGATCAATTTTTTTTATGAAATTTGGTATGTAGGTGTATTTAGCCAATATCTCAAGAATAATTTTCCACTTTTTTGAAATTTTCGTTTTTTTTATTTTTATGGGCAAAACATAAAAATGGAATTTTCTCAAAAAGGTTCTAACTATTTTGATTACATTTTTAGAAAATACGTGAATTGAAATTTAAAATGTTTTAGTAAAAACGGCATGTCTCTAACTTGACTACTTTTTGAGTAATGGCACGAAAACATATTTGGGAATCAAACTGGTAATTTTTTAGTGTTTAATATGGGGGAAAGTTTGTGCCAATTTTTCGGAACCATTTATTAAATAACAAGTGCATAAAACGTGTATATAACCCTGCCAATAACAAAAGCTCGTAAATACAATTCCGATGTTAACCTCACCAAAGGTGTTAATCTGTGCAAAGTGCGGTAATGTAATGACGTAATACGGTTCCCGAGGGAGAGCGGCGTTATTACGGGATACAGATGTGAGACTGGGAGTTCCACGTGGATCGCAGATCCTATTCACAGAGCAAATCTGCATTTATATTGGCAATTATTTATTTGTACTTCGTTGGGATACGATTGCGGGTGGGCTAGCTCTGCAAACATTTATAATTCGATGTTTAGCATTTAACTTTATTGCTTTACTATTTACAAGTTTATAAAGAATTTAAAAAACTCAATTATTACAATCTGTCTCTCAAGATTTATAAAGTATTCACTTTGATCGTAAACGTCTACATTAAATTAATGCTACCTTTGTTTAGTATGGAAGCAGGCTATTCAATACACTTTAATAGAAAGTTTTGTTTAATTTATTGACTTTAAAAAGGTTTGACCGGTTCTGTGTTTTAATCTACTTATAGATTTTTTGTATCGTATGTTACTTTGTCATTTAATGCAATGCTATGCTTGTAAATTATTTTTTTATTTAAATAATACTTCAGTGGTGACAATAAGTAAGATTTTATTACTTTAAAATTTTTAAAGTAATTTTCAATAACACTTGACTTATTTGTACCTTTACATTCAATTAAATTCTACAAATGATGTTACATGGTGCGTGTATATTATAATATTGTAACACAATGTACTACAGAATACAATGTACTACAGAATACATTGTACTACAGAATACATTATACTACAGAATACATTGTACTATAGAATACATTGTACTACAGAATACGTTGTACTACAGAATACATTGTACTACAGAATACGTTGTACTATAGAATAAATTGTACTACAGAATACGTTGTACTACAGAATACATTGTACTACAGAATACGTTGTACTACAGAATACAATGTACTACAGAATACATTGTTTTAGAGAATATATTGTACTACAGAATACAATATACAACAGAATACATTGTACTACAGAATACGTTGTACTACAGAATGCAATGCATTCTGTATTATCTAACGTTGAAATAACCATATATTTCAATTAAAATCCAGTTGTAATCCAAATGAACGAGCAACAAGGATGAAATTAATTACTTAATTGTTTTGGCGTTATTAAAATATTCATCCGCGAAGGGACGTTGATGAAAAGTCTCTATAATGTAGGGGTTCGATGTAATTTATACGTCAACTAGTTAATTAATTAGATTTATTAAACATTTACTAGATCTGGGTTCCCAAAATGTTTGTACCACACCCCCTCCTGTAGAAATGGAAGCCTCCCGCACACTTACTATACAATAAATTATATTGAATGTTTGGGCATATGAAAAATAAAAACAAGAATTGCGTTTTTCTCAATAATTTATTACTACTTTCATAAGCAACATGATATAACATTTAAGTTTTATTTTACTAATTAAAGAAGTACTGGTAAAATTGTCCCCCCTCAACTTGTTCTATTACCGGAAGTCCAGGTAAAGCTGTAGGCTCCTTAGTTGGTCTGGATAATGGATCTTTCTAAGCTCAAATCGAACTCAGTTGAATTCAAGATGGCCAGACTACACACTCATCCCACACTAAAGCAATCATTCATATTCGCTTTAAAAATATGCATACAGTTGTATAAATGGCTCATATCTGAGTCTCTAAATATTGAAGAGTATCAATGTGCAAGTTTGACTTAAGCTCAATTTGTTTGTTTACATGTTGGCCGGAAAGCGTGTACCATACATATAATGTTTTCTTTAATGACTATTTAAAATGAACCAGATTAAGAGCAAGGTTAAATAATACCCGCTACAAACTCATAATTACAATAACATTCATTATACACTTGCTTACTCGGGACTGGAAAACGTCAGTCAGCAGTTGGTCGTACAGCTGAAGTTATTTTTTGGTAAAGATAAGAAAATGTAGGTTTATGTCAATCCATCCAGTAAAATTAATATTCTAAACTTGTTTTATGCTTAAATGAACGTTTAGTGAGAACTTTAAAGCCGCTTTGAATAAAACCCTTCAAAACAAACATCGTGTATGTAATTAAATCACTGAATGTATTCATTTCCAACTCATAGCCCGGACATATTCAATCCCTTTTTATTATCCATACAACCATGTAAAAAATAAAAATTTTACTTTTTCAGCGGGTTTATTAAAATTGCTGTTTGTGTTTATCACTTGTTGTAATCAAATTAATATCGTTAAACTCTGAAAACTAATTAAATAAAAAGTGTTCAAAACAAAGTTGTTGAGGAAAAGGGAGGAATTCAAAATATTAAATCCCTTAGAGTAATTGTATGATTGATTTCTTTGCTTAAAGACAGCAATATTATTATTGCTCAATAAATAATATATTAAACTCAAAAGTATTATTATTTCTATAACTTCAAAGTTATTAGCTATTCAGGACTCCACCTAGTGGTTACTTCACTCACCCTTCACATCTCTCCCCCAACCTCCTTTGTCCTATTCAATTTGCTTTGCTTGTAATAAAGGAAATCAAAATTCACAAACTGAAAAGTACAGACTGCAAAATCCAAATAAATAAGCAAAAAACAACCATGTAACAACCCCACAACTTTGAAGAATATTTTTATTCAAGTGAATCTATAATATAATATTTCTTCTTCTTAATCTTTTTCATCCATGTCGTTTACTCGTAAAAAGTAACCTATGTGTTGGTCCAGGTTATCTTTGTGTCAAATCTCATTTAAATCTGTCCAACAATGTTTTTCGCCATTGAGTTACTATATCTAAACATTCAATTTTAACATTTATGATAGTAGTAGGAATAATTGTATTTTATTTTATTACTTTTAGAAAAAAACTTTACTTGTGCGCTCACAGAGGTCAGAGGCATGTTTTTAACTGTATTAAACGAGTCCATCAGCCATCAGCTCAGTAGGGGATTCGAACCTTAGCCTCCTATCTTAGTCACTGAGCCACCTCACTGTCTTATTAGTGAGTATTACAATTTACAAATTACAGAATATTAAAATTTTTTCCAAAGAAAGGCCAGGATTCATTGCTTCTCTATAGTTTTTCTTGTTATACACCTCCAAATCGTTCCTTGTTCATTTGTTTGATCTTACTAACATAACAGATGGTTGATGGTTATAGATAACCATAATAGATGGTTAAGTAACGTACCATGATTAAAATTTATCGGTGTAAAGAGAAAAAAAGGTTACACTTAATAATGGTCTTTCTCAGTGGTCCGTTCTCGTCCTCATTTTATTTAATGTATATTGCTGACAATGCACCCACAGAGTGAGTAAAAATAAAATGTATTTATGGTAACGGTATTGCTTTAGCTTCTTGCTATCGTCCAAGAATTTTTATAAATAAAAGTATATTTATATAATTTTGCTATTATTTTTAATAATAAGTTAAACCCTAATCCATTTATTTTACCATTGAAATAGTCAGTTCCCCTCTAAGTAATAAGCTAGCTAATCAAATGCTTAACATCTTTTTCTATGGCTGCTTTGACACAAGCAGTGTCCTGAAATAACAATGTTAATGCATTGTGCAGAAGCGACTTGGATAATAGATGTACATGTTCTGTGTACAACAGTCCTGTACATTGATTTACCCAAAAGCTTGCGGTCTAATGTGGGTAAGTACTGCTCATTTAACAAATATCGATGTCCAATTATATTTATTCATGAGACCTATTTATAATTTCTATAAATAAACCTCTGATGTTGTGGTCAACTGCATATGCATAAATTTATCTATTTAATACGTATATTATTTACAATAAATTAAAACTCATATAGATTCATACTAATTAGATTGGTTAGTGTATTATTAATTTGATCTCTCAAGGATCATTCACAAAACTCATTAAAGGTAATGCCTCAGCGTACTACAGGTAAAACTAAATATTGAGTTACCCACTTGCCATACTGAGGAAGTATCAGTATTAAAGTTTACGACAGTTCTTATTGTGTTAATGTAACGAACATCCCTTGAGAAACAACAGCCGCTCTGTGGAGTGGAACATTATTGAATTACCTAAAGATGAAATATGCGGGTCGCCAACAGCGGGGTGGTTCAGCAACAAGTGAGGTATGCTGTGACCACTGCTCTTTCCTCACTGTTCCTCTGTTGAGTTCCACAGGGCAACTGAACGGTTCGCTATAAGCGGGGTGGTTCAGTTACAAGTGTGATATGCTGCTCTTTCCTCACTGTCCATCTGCTTAGTCAAAAAGGGCAACTAAACGGTTCGCCATCAGCGAGTTGGTTGAGAAACAAATTTGGCATGCCGTAACTATTGGTCTTCCCTCACTATCTCTCTGGTGAGTTCCACAGGGGAACTGAACGGTTCGCCATTGTCGGGGTGGTTGGAAACCAAATTTGGCATATAGAAACTACTCGTCCTCCCTCACTGTGCCTCTGGTGAGTTCCAAAGGAGAAGTGAACGGTTCGCTATCGATGAGGTGGTTGCGAAATAAATTTGGCATGTCGTAACCACTGGTTTTTCCCTCACTGTCCCTATGGTAAGTTCCCCACAGGGCAACTAAACGGTTCGCAATCAGCAGGGTGGTTCAGCAACAAGTGTGGCATGCTGTGACCGCTGCTCTTCCCTCACTGTCCCTTGGTGAGTTCCACAGGGCAACTGAACAGTTCGCCATCAGCGGGGGTTTCAGCAAAAAGTGGTTGCAATATATAACCTTCCCGCTCTTCCCTCACTGCAACAGCGGGAAGGTTGGAAACCAAATTCAGCATGCAAAAACTACTCGTCCTCCCTCACTGTCCCTCTGGTGAGTTCCACAAGGGAAGTGAACGGTTCGCCATTGAGGGGTGGTTGGGAAATAAATTTGGCATGTCGTAACCTCTGGTTTTCCCTCACTGTCCCTCTGCTGAGTCCCAAAGGGCAACTGAAAGATTCGCCATCAACAGGGTGGTTCAGCAACAAGTGTGGCGTGCTGTGACTGCGGTGCCTCTACTAAGCCCCCAGGGGACTCAATGGTTCGCCATCATTGAGGTGGTTCAGCAACAAGTGTGGCATGCTGTGGCCGCTAAGCCTCTACTACGCCCCAAGGGGACTCAACGGTTCGCCGGCATTGAGGTGATTCAGCAACTAGTATGGCATGATGTGACCTCTGTGCCTCTACTAATCCCCCAGGGGACTCAACGGTTTGCTGGCATTGAGGTGATTCAGCAACTAGTGTGGCATGCTGTGACCGCTATGCCTCAACTAAGTCCCAAGGGGACTCAACGATTCGCCATCATTGAGGGGGTCAGCAACAAGTGTGGCATGCTGTGACCGCTGTGCCTCTACTAAGCCCCAAGGCACTCAACGGTTCGTCGGAATTGAGGTGATTCAGCAACTAGTGTGGCATGCTGTGGCCGCTATGCCTCAACTAAGCTCCAAGGGGACTCAACGGTTGGCCATCTTTGAGGTGCTCCTCCCACACTGATTTCGTCCTGTGTTCTGAGGCCGGATGTTGGTATTTCAATATATATGATGTTAAAAAATCTTTTCTGAAAGCGGTGTAAACTGTTGAAGTAATCACTTAACATTGCCCTAGTAGCTAGTCCCCTGTAATACTAATATGTTCTTAGGATTGTTGTTTTGGAAGATTTATATCCTCAAATGATACTAAATATCTGTTAGCACGAACATTTAATGCCTAATTTCATTTTTCAGGTGGCTTTTCAACCTAATAAAATGAAAAGTGACTCAGATAGCCTTAAAAGTGTAGATTGGATGAGTGGTAGTCTGGTTAAATATAATTTATTACGCTTTCATATTAATACTTAAACATTATATGCTGTATCATACATAAGGATCAGTCTTTTCTGTAAAGTATTTTTTCCGTTTCGTGACAAGAGAATTCCATCACGCAGAACTCAAATTGCAAACTGCAAAGTAGCGCAAATTCGGTACATTATTATAATTGGTTACCTCGACTTACGCTGGAACACCGTACGGGTGTAGTAGGAAAAGTGAATTTAAAGAATGACAAATGACTGCGGGGATGTGAGGAGGATCACGCCAAGGTCACCGCGGCATGCGATAGTATGTACAACGTGCAGCCAGCTACCCATGGCTGCAGTAACTACCGTAGGTATTGTACAACGTGTGCCGCTAGCTACCCATGGCTGCAGTAACTACTGTAAGTACTGTACAACTTGCCGATTGCTACCCATGGCTACAGTAACTACTGTAAGTACTGTACAACGTGCCGCTAGCTACCCATGGCTACAGTAACTACTGTAAGTACTGTACAACGTGCCGCTAGCTACCCATGGCTGCAGTAACTACTGTAGGTACTGTACAACGTGCCGCTAGCTACCCATGGCTGCAGTAACTACTGTAGGTACTGTACAACGTGCCGCTAGCTACCCATGGCTGCAGTAACTACTGTAGGTACGGTACTACGTGCAGCCAGCTACCCATGGCTGCAGTAACTACTGTAAGTACTGTACAACGTGCCGCTAGCTACCCATGGCTGCAGTAACTACTGTAGGTACGGTACTACGTGCAGCCAGCTACCCATGGCTGCAGTAACTACTGTAGGTACTGTACAACGTGCCGCTAGCTACCCATGGCTACAGTAACTACTGTAGGTACTGTACAACGTGCCGCTAGCTACCCATGGCTGCAGTAACTACTGTAGGTACCGTACAACGTGCCGCTAGCTACCCATGGCTGCAGTAACTACTGTAGGTACTGTACAACGTGCCGCTAGCTACCCATGGCTGCAGTAACTACTGTAGGTACTGTACTACGTGCAGCCAGCTACCCATGGCTGCAGTAACTACTGTAAGTACTGTACAACGTGCCGCTAGCTACCCATGGCTGCAGTAACTACTGTAAGTACTGTACAACGTGCCGCTAGCTACCCATGGCTGCAGTAACTACTGTAAGTACTGTACAACGTGCAGCCAGCTACCCATGGCTGCAGTAACTACTGTAAGTACTGTACAACGTGCCGCTAGCTACCCATGGCTGCAGTAACTACTGTAAGTACTGTACAACGTGCCGCTAGCTACCCATGGCTGCAGTAACTACTGTAGGTACGGTACTACGTGCAGCCAGCTACCCATGGCTGCAGTAACTACTGTAAGTACTGTACAACGTGCCGCTAACTACCCATGGCTGCAGTAACTACTGTAAGTACTGTACAACGTGCCGCTAGCTAACCATGGCTGCAGTAACTACTGTAAGTACTGTACAACGGCATGCCGCTAGCTACCCATGGCTGCAGTAACTACTGTAAGTACTGTACAACGTGCCGCTAGCTAACCATGGCTGCAGTAACTACTGTAAGTACTGTACAACGGCATGCCGCTAGCTACCCATGGCTACAGTAACTATTGTAGGTACTGTACAACGTGCCGCTAATTACCCATGGCTACAGTAACTACTGTAAGTACTGTACAACGTGCCGCTAGCTAACCATGGCTGCAGTAACTACTGTAAGTACTGTACAACGTGCCGCTAGCTAACCATGGCTGCAGTAACTACTGTAAGTACTGTACAACGGCATGCCGCTAGCTACTCCTGGCTGCAGTAACTACTATAGTACTGCACTACTGTATGTCGCCAGATACTCATGGCTGCTGTAACGCTTTGAGTTTAACAGCAATGTGACGCCAGAAAACAATACCTACAGTAACTACTGGAGTTGTACAACAATGGCATGCATTAAGTAGTGGAATAGTTGCACAACAGAACGACTAGCTACCGTTAAGTTAGCTACAGTACCGAAGTTATTATGTAGGTAACAACGGTGTGCCGCTAGATACCAACTCAGCACCTTGGTGTTAAGTAGAGGAGAGGACTTAACGGTCCTAACTCCGACCCAATAAAGCCAAAACAATTTGGGTTGGCTTTTTTTTAAAAAAGAGCCACCATTCTTTTAATAGATCAATGTAATAAATGTAAAGTTTGTAAAATTATGTTATGTTCATTCATACGATTATTTCACACTTACTTGCAAGTGTTTGACTTTTAAAAAAGAATTTTTTTAATGTAGTGACTATCTGTAAAAATAAACACCCTAATGACCGATTTTGAGCACTTTCAACTATCCTAGGAAGAGACTTATTATTACAACGAATATACACATATAGAGGTGCTTTCTAAGTCTGGCGGAACATGTTAGTGTGCGTGTGTGTCGTTGAGGGGTTCGTCGAGGGTTGCGTGTAGGTCCTTTGAGAGTTTGTGGCTTCGGGAAGGGAGAGAGAGAGTAGTGTACCTTAGAATGCCACACCAAGTATTGTACGAGTTGTTTTTACTCAAAAACATTATGCCTTGTAAAAACAGAACCGCTCGTCACTGGAAAACGCAATATAGCGTCATATTCGCAAGAACTCGCGGCGCTCCACCCTTGTTTATGGACTTATTGCGTTGTCAGAACAACAGTCCTTATGTGTAGCTTTCCTCAACATAAGCTTAACGTATAAGCTTAACATTCTGTGGCCTTAAGCTTAACGTAACGTATTATTCATTAGTAAGACACCAATCTTATAGATATGAGTGAATATGGGGGCGAATGAGTAGAGTGAGTTTAGACAAACAAGTGTAGTCATTGTTACTAAATAAGGTCGACTATTCCTCAGAAAGAGCTATTTATCAATAGCTCAATCGAACCACGTAGTTTTGGTCTGATTTTCAGCTAACTGACAAGCCTGATACTCAGGTCTATTTCCTACACAACATCCAGACACTGACTAACATCCAACATGGATATCCCAGACTACTGTACAACTAGTGTCCACGTTGACCCTGCATGTATACATGTACACCTACCCACCCGCCCATACATGTATAGTTGTATTGGCACCTTTGCCGAATGTCCGACATGGGTTCATTGATCGGACGCCATGTCGGTATTAAGAGGACTTAGCATAAAACCTATCACCTATAATCTCCACAACACTTCAAGTAGCAGGTTTACATCTTCAAATAAACACGCACATTGTATCGAAAGCTAGGAGGAACTTCAGACTTCTTATGTGGATCGCCAGTTATTCCAACAACAAGTAAGCTTGTTTAACACTGTACAAATCCTCGGTTTTAAGGACATTTAGTTTTGGACACTAGGTACACACACAGATGAATCGATGACGTTCAGAGAAAGTTTCTCTCATGGGCTATTTTGAAGTTGCCAGGTATAGTCCTCCTAATAGAGGGCTTGCCATACACCTCTGGTACCTATGATAGCAGTGACACTGTGGCTGACGTTTTTTTCAGTCCTGAATTTATTTTTTGCTCAAGAGATCCATTTATTTGCTCATACTTTGAGCATGACACCTAGTTTGCTATAGTTGAAAACATACTTAATAATCTAGATTTTTTATCAATAACGATTATTACACGTTTTTAAGGATGCTGGCAGCAGCAATAATTCTGTGTCACTAAACTGACTCACTCAGTTAATTAGTCTCATTTCTCGTAAGTTGCCTGTCAAGCCTCCGGTATTTTTTGGACAGTCGAGAATTCAACTGGATGACGTCATTGGCCAGTGGCAGATCGTGGGAGTGTAGTGGTAACAAATGCGAGCCATGAAAAAAGGTAATTTTAACCTGTGTGCAAGCTGTGGGGAGGAATTAACGTCAAAAGAGTAAAATTACTTAAAACTGTTAGTTTTATATTAGCATAATACGTGTTGGTAAAAATACATACGAGTGAACGCCTCACTGCGGAAATACATTACAATATAAGCACACATTGCACAAATATGCTAAATATAATTTCTACTTGTACTATAGTATACTCGTACTTGCGCATTTTGTGCTTATATTTTAATATATTTTTGCATTTCGTACTTGTATAGTAGTAAAAATACAGTACAAGTAATGAAATGCACAAATATAATGCAAAAATATAGTATATTTGAGCATTTTGTGCTTATATTGTACGATATTTGCGTTGTGTGGCGTTTACGTGTACTTTAAAAAGTTACTTTCTTAGATATACACAAATGTCGTTTGTTACCGGAATCAAATAAAACATGAACTAAAAATATTTATAATTGTATTTTCTGATAAATAGATTTTTAGTTACCATTCATTATTCTTTTGTGAATTCCTATTGTCTGAGGAATATAAACGTGGTTTGCAAAATCGATCACAATGGTGTTTCGTGTACTTTGTACATGTGTGTGTTTTATTATGCTAATTAAAAAACTACATGTGTGTATCACAATAGTGTTTCGTGCACTTTGTACACGTGTGTATTACAATAGTGTTTCGTGCACTTTGTACACGTGTGTATTTCAATGAATTTGTGTTGTGTACTGATCACTTGTTTTAAATTCAGTAAATATGTTCTAATTATTGCCTCTATGTCGAGAAATTGTGACGATAGGTTATGAAATTATGATGAATGTAGTAATACCAGTCCTTAGTTCCACAGGACAGACTCTAAGGAAATGCAATTTGTAATTTAAACACATTTACATAAAATAATACACCTACAATACACGTGTCACTAAAACAAAAATTATTTTATTTTCCTTTAAATCTATTCAAAATCTTATCGCACTGCAGTTTCACAGCTGCAGTCAGTGTAAGAATAAATACACACTTGGAAAGGTAATTTTAACAAGCTCAGAGAGGTACACAAGGGCCCTTGCAGCCCCCGTAATACTGAGCTGTGTTCAAAGGAGCCCTTCAAGTATAATTATTTTGGATTCGACTTCAAAAGTAAGTTTTCTTCATTCAGAGGTATTTACAGCTATTTACGTATTCTGTTCACAATCAATTTTTAATTGAATTCTTTCAAATTTAGTGAATTAAAGAAAAACAAATTTTCCCAGTAAATATCTCATTGAAATCTACTGAAAATCTTTCCCCATAGATTTAACCCAGATCTATGTTTAATACAATTCTTTAGTAGCCAGTTTGAATTTAAATCAAAATTACTTTAGTTTTATCTTCAATTAATTGGTGAAATCGAGAAAGGGTGCCTTCAAAATGAGATCTGAAATAGATGTTTAAAACTCCTAACGTTCTGAACAATACATTTGAACTTCTTTTTCCCCAATTTGATATCAATTAAGTAAAGTTTTAACCACTGCTTATGCTAAGTATACACGGCGCACCAAAAGTACCGGAATGTATATCTACAAACTACGGCACTCGTGGCGCAGTGCTCTAACCCAGTTACTTGGGGATAAAGTGTCGTGGAGATTGTAGGCGGTAGGTTCCTATGCTCAGTTCTCTTAATACCGACATGGTGTCTGCTCAATGGTTGCCATAGGCGTGGACAATACTAAAGAAGTCTAGAGTGTTAGTCATGGTCCGGATGTTGAGAAGGGAAAATATGTCAGTTGACTGAAAATCAGACAAATACTACGTGGTTCTTATTCCACGTAAAGCTGTAGTGTCTCTGGCTGTTGGGCTACTAATAAATGGCTCTTTTCAAGGAACACTTGACCTTAAAGTAGTTAGAAAAAATGACTACAATCGTTCATCTACACTCATCACACTCATTCAGCCCTCGGCTACATGTACGATTGGCGTTTTAATAATGAACAAATAAATATCAAAATATATTTTTTATTGTTAAGGTTACAATGTGGAAAGTTGATGATTAAATTATAGACAAAGTATATTACTTTTAAATATCGACATAACTATCACTAAGTTGGGACGGCCAACTAAGGAAGCCTTGAATATGCAAATTTAAGCATTTTTATGCTTACCTCATTTAAAAAATTTTGTCTAACAGAACATTCACTGCATACCGTATTTAAAAGAACTGTTATATATATATAAAACTACTTCGAAAAAAGTTAGGCTTAGTCCTGACAAAACTAAAATTATTACAGATTGTTTGTCTCCCCATTTCTATAAACAAAATAGAGGTATTGATTTAAAACTATAGAATATTACAAATTTACAGAATTATAGAAGTGTAAAATATACGGCTACAGTAAACATGTTATGGAAAGCCCGATACCAATAAATAAACGTAAAATTACAAATAAATAAAATTAAATTAAAAAACTCAGTTTACGTTAATGTGGCGAAGTTAGAACTGTGTCCTTTCTACTAATTAAACATAGAAACATATATGTAGCATTGAATACAGTAAGAAATTAAAAGCAAATATAAAAAGAACTACAAATACAAAACCAAACCAAAATAAATGTTTATATTTTTAAATATATTACACAACTAGATTCACTTCCAAAAATACACAGAAAATATTCAAAATAACTCATCCAAATATTCCTTTAAAAACATTCAAATTAAGATACGTACATTCTCCTTAAGTGCAAAAATTAATAATATTGAAAACATAACAAAATACGAGTAAATGTAGAAGAAATAGCAAAAAAATAACGGTATACTAAATCAGCCTCAGTGTCGGAGAATACAAGGTTGATTGTCAGCCCGACGGGTCTGTACGTGACCTGCCTGTGACAAGGTTCTCCCTGGGGAACCGATACTGTCACTGTGAGTTGGAGAATTTCATACACAGCATGCATACTGTGGCTATTACCAGCCTAAATACGTCAACCAACCGTAACTGTGTTGTCCCTGGAGAACCCCTTCTGTCATTGTGAGTTGGGAGTTTCGTATACAGTACGCATACTGTGGCTATTACCAGCCTAAATATGTCAACCAACCGTAACTGTGTTCTCCCTGGAGTACCCCTTCTGTCATTGTGAGTTGGACACTTTCATACACAACATGCATAATGTGGCTATTACCAGCCTAAATATGTCAACCAACCGTAACTGTGTTGTCCCTGGGGTACCGCTACTGTCACTGTGAGTTGGCGAGTTTCGTATACAGTACGCATACTGTGGCTATTACCAGCCTAAATACGTCAACCAACCGTAAGTGTGTTGTCCCTGGGGTACCGCTACTGTCATTGTGAGTTGGACACTTTCATACACAACATGAATAATGTGGCTATTACCAGCCTAAATATGTCAACCAACCGTAACTGTGTTGTCCCTGGGGTACCGCTACTGTCACTGTGAGTTGGTGAGTTTCGTATACATACTGTGGCTATTACCAGCCTAAATATGTCAACCAACCGTAACTGTGTTGTCCCTGGGGTACCGCTACTGTCACTGTGAGTTGGCGAGTTACATATACAGTACGCATACTGTGGCTATTACCAGCCTAAATATGTCAACCAACCGTAACTGTGTTGTCCCTAGGGTACCGCTACTGTCACTGTGAGTTGACGAGTTTCATATACAGTACGCATACTGTGGCTATTACCAGCCTAAATATGTCAACCAACCGTAACTGTGTTGTCCCTGGGGTACCGCTACTGTCACTGTGAGTTGGTGAGTTTCGTATACATACTGTGGCTATTACCAGCCTAAATATGTCAACCAACCGTATCTGTGTTGTCCCTGGGGTACCACTACTGTCATTGTGAGTTGGACAGTTTCATATACAGTACGCATACTGTGGCTATTACCAGCCTAAATATGTCAACCAACCGTAACTGTGTTGTCCCTGGGGTACCGCTACTGTCACTGTGAGTTGTCGAGTTTCATATACAGTACGCATACTGTGGCTATTACCAGCCTAAATATGTCAACCAACCGTAACTGTGTTGTCACTAGGGTACCGCTACTGTCACTGTGAGTTGACGAGTTTCATATACAGTACGCATACTGTGGCTATTACCAGCCTAAATATGTCAACCAACCGTAACTGTGTTGTCCCTGGAGAACCCCTTCTGTCATTGTGAGTTGGGAGTTTCGTATACAGTACGCATACTGTGGCTATTACCAGCCTAAATACGTCAACCAACCGTAACTGTGTTGTCCCTGGGATACCGCTACTGTCACTGTGAGTTGGGGAGTTTCATATACAGTACGCATCGTGTGGCTATTACCAGCCTAAATATGTCAACCAACCGTATCTGTGTTGTCCCTGGGATACCGCTACTGTCACTGTGAGTTGGCGAGTTACATATACAGTACGCATAGTGTGGCTATTACCAGCCTAAATACGTCAACCAACCGTATCTGTGTTGTCCCTGGGGTACCACTATTGTCATTGTGAGTTGGACAGTTTCATACACAGTACGCATACTGTGGCTATTACCAGCCAAAATACGTCAACCAACCGTAACTGTGTTGTCCCTGGGGTACCGCTACTGTCACTGTGAGTTGGGGAGTTTCATATACAGTACACATACTGTGGCTATTACCAGCCTAAATACGTCAACCAACCGTAACTGTGTTGTCCCTGGGGTACCGCTACTGTCACTGTGAGTTCGCGAGTTTCATATACAGTACACATAGTGTGGCTATTACCAGCCTAAATACGTCAACCAACCATAACTGTGTTGTCCCTGGGGTACCGCTACTGTCATTGTGAGTTGGGCAGTTTCATATACAGTACGCATAGTGTGGCTATTACCAGCCTAAATACGTCAACCAACCGTAACTGTGTTGTCCCTGGGGTACCGCTACTGTCATTGTGAGTTGGGCAGTTTCATATACACAGTACACATAGTGTGGCTATTACCAGCCTAAATACGTCAACCAACCGTAACTGTGTTGTCCCTGGGGTACCGCTACTGTCATTGTGAGTTGGGCAGTTTCATATACAGTACGCATAGTGTGGCTATTACTAGCTTAAATACGTCAACCAACCGTAACTGTGTTGTCCCTGGGGTACCGCTACTGTCATTGTGAGCTGGACAGTTTCATATACAGTACGCATAGTGTGGCTATTACCAGCCTAAATACGTCAACCAACCGTAACTGTGTTGTCCCTGGGGTACCGCTACTGTCATTGTGAGCTGGGCAGTTTCATATACAGTACGCATACTGTGGCTATTACCAGCCTAAATACGTCAACCAACCGTAAATGTGTTGTCCCTGGGGTACCGCTACTGTCATTGTGAGTTGGACAGTTTCATATACAGTACGCATACTGTGGCTATTAACAGCCTAAATATGTCAACCAACCGTAACTGTGTTGTCCCTGGAGAACCCCTTCTGTCATTGTGAGTTGGACAGTTTCATATACAGTACGCATACTGTGGCTATTTACAGCCTAAATACGTCAACCAACCGTAAATGTGTTGTCCCTGGGGTACCGCTACTGTCATTGTGAGTTGGACAGTTTCATATACAGTACGCATATCGTGGCTATTACCAGCCTAAATACGTCAACCAACCGTAACTGTGTTGTCCCTGGGGTACCGCTACTGTCATTGTGAGTTGGGCAGTTTCATATACACAGTACACATAGTGTGGCTATTACCAGCCTAAATACGTCAACCAACCGTAACTGTGTTGTCCCTGGGGTACCGCTACTGTCATTGTGAGTTGGGCAGTTTCATATACACAGTACGCATAGTGTGGCTATTACCAGCCTAAATACGTCAACCAACCGTAACTGTGTTGTCCCTGGGGTACCGCTACTGTCATTGTGAGTTGGACAGTTTCATATACAGTACGCATAGTGTGGCTATTACCAGCCTAAATACGTCAACCAACCGTAACTGTGTTGTCCCTGGGATACCGCTACTGTCATTGTGAGCTGGACAGTTTCATATACAGTACGCATAGTGTGGCTATTACCAGCCTAAATACGTCAACCAACCGTAACTGTGTTGTCCCTGGGGTACCGCTACTGTCACTGTGAGTTGGAGAGTTTCATACACATCATGCATACTGTGGCTATTACCAGCCTAAATACGTCAACCAACCGTAACTGTGTTGTCCCTGGGGTACCGCTACTGTCACTGTGCGTTGGAGAATTTCATACACAGCATGCATACTGTGGCTATTACCAGCCTAAATACGTCAACCAACCGTAACTGTGTTGTCCCTGGGGTACCACTACTGTCATTGTGAGTTGGACAGTTTCATATACAGTACACATACTGTGGCTATTACCAGCCTAAATACGTCAACCAACCGTAACTGTGTTGTCCCTGGGATACCACTACTGTCATTGTGAGTTGGACAGTTTCATATACAGTACACATACTGTGGCTATTACCAGCCTAAATACGTCAACCAACCGTAACTGTGTTGTCCCTGGGATACCACTACTGTCATTGTGAGTTGGACAGTTTCATATACAGCACGCATACTGTGGCTATTACCAGCCTAAATACGTCAACCAACCGTAACTGTGTTGTCCCTGGGATACCACTACTGTCATTGTGAGTTGGACAGTTTCATATAGTGCATACTTAATCTGAATATCATTTGCTTGAAAGCTATACACTCGTAATACGTGAATGTTTGGTGCCCATTTCACCCCAGGGATCAACTGTTATGGACTTTCAACTTGGCCAAGTTCAAACTGTTTGGTGGTTCAATTTCCACTGTCGGCCTACTTCATGTTTTCATGAACGTCATTTTACTTATATAGCGTGTTTAGGATTTCTTTATCGTCTTAAGTTTGTTTCACAGCATTATTTAAATGTTACAAGAGAAATAGTTTTGCTATGATGATGTAACCAGTGCTCTTCTACTAAATCTGTAAATTTAATCGGTATGATAATATTTGTGGAATATCTTTTTTTCACTAGCCTGAATTAGTGAAGTTTATGAATAAGCTATATAGCCAGTTAACATTTCTACTTATGTCATATTTACTTGTAGTGACCAATTAAAAAAATAATATACATATTTAATTCATATTTAAATATATCATACATTGTGAGTCTCCGAAGTAGTTTTTATTAATATTTTTAATGAGACGTTTTTATTGTAACAGTCCGGCGACAATATTGTTAATAATACTGTTAACAGATTTATTAACAGTAACACAATACTGTCAGGCACAATTAAGTACAAATAAATTATTGGATATAGCTTTAGTTAGATTATATAGTTTACTGAAACAACTTTTTTATTTATCTGTTAAAATATTACCTTTGGAATTTCATCGAAATCAATTTGGGCCAGTCGGTGGCTGAGCCACCCAAAGAATCAGGACTTTGAGTCTGGAATAGCGCTGGTTCGAATCTGGCCAAAACTCAAAGGTTTTTTAAGTAAAATTCACCTTCTAATGTACTGTTTCACACCCTTACTCTGTCTGAATAAGTTCTCCGCACAGATTCTGTGGGAATGGGCAGAGTAAGGTTATGAAGGAGGATCGGCCTCTACCTAAACTTAAAAAAATAAATAAAATAAACACACACTGACAAAATAAACAATACTAAAAAACACAGACCTTATTTAAACACCAGTAAACTGTGAAGTATCATACAAAGGTTTGCCTTTGTACAATAAAGTCGTCATTATTATTATATATTCGGTCCTGCCAGGACTACGAGACTTTTGTACAATAAAGTCATCATTGTTATTATATATTCGGTCTTGCCAGGACTACGAGACTTTTGTACAATAAAGTCATCATTGTTATTATATAGTCGGTCCTGCCAGGACTACGAGACTTTTGTACAATAAAGTCATCATTGTTATTATATATTCGGTCTTGCCAGGACTACGAGACTTTTGTACAATAAAGTCATCATTGTAATTAATTATATATTCTGTCCTTCCAGGACTACGAGACTTTTGTACAATAAAGTCATCATTGTTATTATATATTCGGTCTTGCCAGGACTACGAGACTTTTGTACAATAAAGCCGTCATTATTATATATTCGGTCCTGCCAGGACTACGAGACTTTTGATAACCTTAATAATATAAGACTTAAATAAGTTTGAAGTTTTAGAATAAGGTTAGAACTATCCGTTCAATTGAAAATAAGATTTTACTTTTTTAACGTTTATTTTTGTTTATATAAATCATTAGTGTAGGCTACTTTTGTTCGTTACAATAAAAAGTTAAGAATATCTTGATATAGCTTTTAATTTTTAAAATAATGTTTAGTTTCGTTGTTCTTAGCTGTGTAAGTTATTGGCCTAAGATGACAATAAACTGGATTGCGCAATCACTTGTGTTGTTATTAGATATTTGATTCCTCCTTAGACCGTTATGAAAAACAACAGTTTGCCTCTTCTATTTTATATTTACAAAATATTTATTGATTATCTACTTATTCTGGAAACACTAGAGAATGAGTCTAAAGTAGGACTGCGCAAGGATAGCAAAAAAATTTAATCTATTGTTGAAAATATTTGTTAAATTTTGTTATATTCGCAGTTCTTGTTTATATAGATTTTTAAACTGAAAGATATTGAATATTTTTTACAAAAATCTATGATTATTGTAAACAATTACCAATAGGTGTACATATATGCACCTATTTATAACTGTTCGTTGAATGATTATCTTCAATTTAGTCAAGGAACTATGCGTGTAGTATGTATGAATTTTGTGGGTATTTGTTTTAGTTGACTGGAAAAAATTTTGTTTATCACATTTATGGAAATGTAATAATTAATAAAACTAATCTATCGTTTAGAAAATGTGCCGTTGTAATTTTAATGTAAATTACAAACACTGCAAAACTGTTTTCTAAAGAAATGTAAGTATGAGCAAATTTATTTTCTACTCATCCCATAATATTTACACCACTCTCAAACAATTAAAATTGGGCCTCTTGCTAGCCAGTGTTTAGCACTTCTGCTCCATATACCAGGTAGACGTGGTCACAGGTTCGAACTCCGGAAACACTTAACATTTGCTTAAGGGTTTTGGATCGTTGTCCCATAACAATGTTTGCAGACAAGAAAAAAAATGCCACTGGCATAAGTGGACAACAAATACTGTTTACTCGTATTTAATGATAAACTCCGAAACAATCAATTGCAATGATCGTTTATCATTACATATACATTAGACTGTCAGCTAAACAATGCGAAATAGTCTCAGTCGTACTTGTTAGAGTTCTTTCATACATACAAATTGTAACGTGGGTTAAAAAGAGTATATAATGAAGACAAATGAGAGAATGGGAGCTAAGCGAACAGCTGACTGCCCGCATTGTTATGAACAACAGCTGATTACAGCGGGGGAGGGGGGCAGTTCGTAATATGTGGATAAAGAGCTCACAACAATGAGTACCTGGCAATAATGAATAAACTATGGAAACCAATTTCGCTAATAATCTAAATGAATGCTTTAACATCTTCTTTATTTCCTTTTATTTTACCAATTTGTTGTTTTCTTAATCTATAAGACACAATTTTATATTGTCTAAATTTGTTTGCTAAAGTTTATTTTAATAAAGTCCTTTGCGCTTTTTATTTTCTAAATAGCGATTAATAGAAATATCAGCACTAGTGGGACGAAGTATTATGGTGATTGCAATCGATACATTCCATGCTTGGTAAATACAGACATGGCACCCGCTTAATGGATTCCATCGGCATGTCCACTGGAGAAATCTGGGGTGGTACTCAGTATCAAGATGTTGTGTAGAGAAGAGAACTGAGTATGAGGCTTGTCAATTAGCTGAAAATCCAACCAATACCACGTGGTTCGGATTCCAAATAAAGTTGTAGATCCCTTAGTTACTCTGGTTATTGGGCTTTAAGTAAAAGGCCCTTTCTAAAGGGGGGTGTTGTACCCTTTTAGGTTACATCACCTGTTTTGCTACTTTTTACTTATAATAAACGGAGGCGAACACTTTTCTTTTTTGTTGATTGCATATTGATTTATTTTTAAAAAGTTAAAAAAAGGAAATGGTTATCTCAAACAACAAGTCAATAACCTGTCAGTAAGACAAATTTAAAATTGACATGTGAAAAGTGGAAAATAGAAACAAGGACATAAAAAAGCAATGAAAACATAGAAATGTAAAATCATAAAATAAAAAAATTGGGCATACATGGGTAAGTGGTATTTTAGGAATTCATATAAAGTCAAAAAATCAATTTATAGAAGAACAAACGAATACCTTGGACCTAAACACTACAACCACCTTCCTGAAGAAGTCAAACATTGTCCTTTTATAAGCGAATAATTAAATGGATAATTTTTAGTTTGAACTACGTATTAATCAAAAACTCAGTACAACTAAACGTTTCCCAATGAAATAAGTAATTAAATATCTTTCAAAATTGTTTTATGAAGTTTTATTTTAAATGTGAAATATCCAACTAATCTATATTTATAAAAGAGGATTTTTGTATATATATATATATATATATATATATATATATATATATATATATATATATATGTTTGAAGTTTATGCGCTGCCAAACCATCCAACCGATTGCCATGAAACTTTAGAATGTTGTCCTGTATACTCCCGAGATGGTTTCTGTGAAGTTTGATGCAGATCCGTCCACAGGGTCCCACCCAACGGGCTCCTAAAGATCCCATGTTATTCAAATGGAGAATCTGAATTGTTTACAAAAAACATATGACTGTGTGGTTTAATGTAGTTTCACATGCCATAAGCAGATTGAATTTCTTTCAACAACAGTACTGTATATGTTTTGATTTATTGTAGTTCTACATTTCACCTTGAGAGTGTAGCACACACTACTTTTACTTGATCAGGTGATCTGTATTTGGTGTGAACCTTTTTTCCTCGGTAATTAAAACATGTGGTGAAACGTGAAAATAAAAAATAAATAATTATTTGTTTTGCAGTTTACTTTTTATGACATGCCTCCTAAAAAATCTAATATTGGTAGAAGAAGCAAAAATGCTCGAATTCTTTCAGCTATTAGGTTCTAAATCAAACTCAATATTATGACCGGCGAAGCGGGCGGGTACAGCTAGTTTACTATACATAAAGACTTTCTATAAACACAGTACAGATAATTATCAATGTACGTAGACATGCACTATCCACTAAATAATACTGAGTATTAATGTCAATTTAAATAGAAGTGCTGCAGAAGGGTCGATTATTATTTGTAATTTGTCAAAACTGGGCTCTAATTCAGTTGTTTATATACATTATTGGATAAAGTGGCCAGTAAATTTCTCTGTTTATAAATGTTTGCACAATATAGGCACATTATATTCACTTTGTAACTTTTAATCCTTAAAATTAATATTTTAATTCATATTTTGTTAAGTTCTATCTTTAATTGTAGATGAAAATAAAAAATCTATATACAGTATATTCCTACTCATAATAGTTTATGCGTAATAGCCATATGAGCATGACTACTATTAAATTTAGTGGATTTTGTAAAAAATAATTGATTACAACGATAAGAAAATAATCATTTTAACACTCGTACTTGTACAATTTGACAGAGGAACGAAGTTACGGAAGCGGTGATGTTGAATTAATTAATCTCTCCCCATGTGTTTGTTCGCCCCTCGCAGGATGCGTGCTACTCGCAACACTTCCACAGCTGCAGTCACAGTAGGAATAAACACACACTTGGAGAGGCAGTTTTAACAAGCTCAGAGCGTAGCGTGAGGATGCTTGACAGTCTACAGTATGTAGGAGTGAGTTTAAAACTAAGCTTCAACCACTTCAGTAATATTTCCTTATTTATATACTATTTTAACAACGTAGAAAATCTTAGAACTTACCTAAGCGGCTGGTGTTATAATTCGCATCTATATTTCCAGTGACAAACAACCGCGTCAAAGTACTATATACATTATATATATATATATATATATATATATATATAAGATAACCAGACGTTTCATCCATACTGTGATGTGGCATCCTCAGTAGTATCGCTGAGACTGAGACCGGCGAATGACCTTCCAGCCTATATAATAAGTGTTGGGGTTGGGACTGGTTTGGCAGGTACGCTGAAGAGGGGTGGGACCGACAACCAATCACCACCCTACCACTTATTATGAGCTGGAAGGTCTCAGCGATATCACTGAGGATGCCACATCACAGCATGGGTGAAACGACTGGTTATCTTGTATGTATGGGTATCTTGTATGTATAGACACGGTTGTCACCGGGAAATATAGATTCTAATGTAGAAAATGTGCTAGTTTTGTTTGCACTTCCATATTTGAATAAGTCTACACTTAAATTCAAATAATCATCTGCCATAATAATGAAATGAAAATTTTCTTTATTACGAGGAGTTAGGACTATTAAGTCCTCTCTCCCACAGACAAGTATTCAGGTGGCCGTTCCCCAAATTGCCGTCACCGCTGGAACGTCAACAGTCCTAGACATACAAACTTACCGTCAACGGGCCAAAACGTGCTTTACTAATTCGACTGACGGTTTCAGTTTATTATTAAAATGAATTACGTTGAATACACCATGATTATCAAAAATCCAATCTAGTGGACTAAAAGTTGTTTTTATGAGTTTGTGTTATGTAAAATTGTCATTTAAAGGTTCACATATTTAACTTGAAAAAAAATTAAAATACTTGTTTTTTACAAAAACCAACTTACGGTCCACTGTCAAATTATAATTAAAGTGCGATACGGTCACTATTACGGACCTAATCCTTGAAGTAGGACCCCGTGTTTTGGCATTTTTCGTGGAGACGGCTCCCTTAAGTTCAGTTGATAAGAGTACATTTTTATCACTGGTAAACATAAACTGATGGCCTGTTAACTTATAACTATAGTATTGACATATTCTTCCAAACATATAATGTTTTTTCGACATTTTTTCTCAAGGAGGTTCCGATCTCCTTCTTAGTCTGTACCGGGTCTTGGACCGGTACAGTTTCGTTTTTTTTTTGTCGTCTGCCAGGCTGCCTGAGATTCGCTTTTGCCTTGCGTTTCGCGTAGTTGGTGGCCGTTGGCCCGGTTCCGTTTCGTTCCGGTTTCCAGCAGCTTCGGTCAGGTTGACCGTCTTCTAGATTGTTCGAGTAGTTCTAGTTTCTCTGGAGCCTTCGTCTGTCAGGTTGGCCGTCATTTGGTCTTTGGCTCTGCCTGCTGAGATTACTATGTTAGGCTGAGAGACTCCTAAACGTAAGTGTGCATTTGTAATTTCTGATATTTAATCACCCTTTTGGTGAGAATATTTTGTTTCCATCATATTAATCGTTCTTGCTTGTGTTTTAGGGTTTTGTTAAATTTGTATTTTCTTTGTCTAGTTTAGTTAACCTATGTTTGAGCCATGTGCTCCAGGTTACAGGTTTACCAGTAATTGCTTTATTATATCTTGTTTTATTTTTCAATTGTAATTCTGTATGATGTTTATTGAGCCTTTTTACAGTTGTAGTTACCGATTTACCATATTTTTGTTCATTGACAATAACCTAGCCTATCTTTAGCTTTTCATGTTAATTCCTATTGCTCATGTTTCAACAGCCTAGTTCTCAGTTTGTCATTTTTAGTTCCATATACGTAATTAATTCTTTTATATTTTGTTAAATTGTAATTTTTCTTAAATCTGAGTTTGCCAACATAATTATTCATAACCTAAAAAAAAAATAGATCTTTTAGTTTTTCTGGTGGGCTAATCATGTATAATTTCGTCTGTTCTGGTTTTGTTTTGCCATTTCATGTATTAGGGGTTATGTGTAATATATTGTGTTGTGATGGCTGGACTGGTTTTAATGTGCTGTGGTGTTGCCCTACAGTCCAGGGTCCTCGAGTGGGACTTTCAGCCCTCAGCCTGCCGTCCGGGGGAATTTCGATCTTCTGCACTGCTCGCCTGGCCTGAGGACCATGCTGGAGCCTGGTTTCGCCCGCTACCCTCCCTACAGCTCTGGGTATAATTCTTCAGTCCTCAGGTCAGTGTGTTCTTTTTTGTTCCCGGCGGCTGAGCTGGGGGTTTTGATGTGGATTTTTAATTTATAAAAAGAAAAACAGAAAAGAAAAGGGCAGTGAAATATAAGAAAAAAGAAGAAAAAAAAAATCTGTGGAACTTTGTGTGGCCTAGGCCTAAAACCCAGAAAAGTGATTTTTGCAACACAGCCATGGGGACTTAATTTTTTTTTTATTAAAGAGGGAAAAACTTTTAAAATACCCAAAGATTTTTTTGATGTTAATATTTATTTATATCTATATTTATTGTTATTTAGTTTACTTAGTATTTGGTTGTTATATTTTTTTTAGATTTTATATTGGTTAGGTCCCCATTGTTAAGTTATGTTATTTATTTATTTAAATGTTTAGGCCTAGTGATCGTTATTTATTTTTGTTGTTGTTAATTGTATTATAGATGTCTTGAAGTGCATTTTTACTCGAACGGTACCGTGTTAGATTTTCTTTTTAATTGTTTAATTTTTTAAACTTTCACCAAAAGGGGATTATTGTTCTTTTGCTTAATTTTTAATTCGGAGCTGCCCAGGGATTCCGGCTTACTCCCTGGCCCGGTGGAATCAAGGGATATGTGGGCTGAATTGCCGGTTTAATTGTTGTTTTCCAGACGTTTTCTAAATTTTCACTTTTATTTGGGGTTATCTAAATTTGTTTCTAAGTTTGTCACCTTTTAAATTTTTGTTAATAAATTTTCCTTACGTTTTGGGAGTCTCAGGCCCAACTGCAGATAGGCCATACATTTGATTAATTGTTAAACTTTGGTATTTGTAGAGTTTGTGGTATTTATAGCGTTTGTTGTTATTGTGTGTTAATTTGTTAATGTTAGTTATCTTGTTATTGATTTAAGTGCTAATTTTATTGTGGCCTTCTGCCGTTTTGATTAATTAATTATTTTGATTTTGGTAATAAACTAGTTTTGCTCAGCTGCCGAGGGTTATTTTGACCCTCCAACTGCCACCCGTGATCCCATCGCTCGACTTGTTTTGAGCCATCCCCCCGGTTGGCACGCTTTCCAGCTTTGGTGGGGGGGATGGGTCTCAAGTCTTAGTCTGCCCATTTCCTACAGAATATTGTTTCGATCTGTGCGGGCAAGCGCGCGAATAAGTAAAGTACAAGGTGAACATAACTAAAAATTACTTCCAGTCCTGGCCAGGATTCGAATCTGTTCCATATCCAACCCAGGCTCAAACCTTAGACCGCTTGTCTACTGGCTCGCCCAAATAGTCATCTACATTACAATACCTTTTTTAATAGTAAAATCTTTGTCACATTGAAACTCTTTTATGATAAACTGCTTTTAGATTTTTTGTTAAGTTGTTGAAATTTGTCCTCACATATAATAAGTGGTAGTTTCATTAGTTGTGTCACTGGTATTAAACTATTTCTGTGCTGGCTATTATCAGAACACAGTTGATACTTAAACAGTTAACATTTTGATAGACAGCCACGATACCTTTAAAAATAAAAAGAAAACACCCAAGGCAAAGAAATCTATTTTTAAGTGTCCTAAGAATGGTTTGAATGATTCTTTATTTATTATTTATTTTGTAAATATTTTGATAATTTAATATTTTATACAAACCTGTTGTTAATATAAACATTGAATGTAATTAATACAAAGTATAATTAATTGTTACCTAAAGGATTATAATCATGAGGAGGTTTGGTTATAGATGGGAGGGGAAATAAGACAGCCTCCCCTAACTTGCCTAAAATGTCAAATTTTGACTCAGGAGTCCGTCACACTTACATATGCATCAAGAACTGTACAGCATTTACTCTCACTATGTACCTACAGTACACTTTACAATCGAGATACAACCCTTGTACCATAATACTGGCGGTAGGTACTATGCTCGGTCCAGTTAATACCAACATGGCGTCCGCTCAATGGTTTCCATCGACGTGGACAGTACTAGAGAAGTATGGGGTGTTATGTTGGGTGGTAGTCAGAGTTCGGATGTCCGAAGAAAACTGAGTATCAGACTTCTAAATCAGCCAAAAATCAGACAGAATACTGAGTGGTTCGGATACCACGTGAATCTGTAGGTTGAGGTTAGAATGAGCTATTTATTGGTCTATCAATAAATAGCTCATTCTAAGGAACATTCGACCTTAGTTAGTAACAATGACTACATTTATCTACATTCACCACACCCATTTACCCCACATAAGCCTTTATCTTCCTTATCTATATAGCGTCTTATTAAATATTAGCGTCTTAAAATTTAATAATGAATACTGAATCGATTCTAATCACCTTCACTATTGGTGACGATGAATTCGTCGCAAATTCATTAACGCGTGAATGTTCCTTTTATATTTATCAAAGTAAATAAATCCCAGCTTCTAATGATTGGTGAAGTAATAGCAATGTTCCTCGAAAATGTAATCCCAGCTGCCTTTATAATTTGTCACTTAAGACTTGAGTCATCAAAAAATTTTAATTTAGCCAAGAATATAAACCTTCTTTTAGATTTGCTATTTGTATTGATGATAACCGACTGGCCGAATTATAGTTGACTTTTACAACGTCGAATTTAATATCTTTCAGCTGTTTTCTTTTTTTTTTCAGTACGGCTTTTAACAGTTTATATTATTCATCCTCACCTTTAATATTGTACAATTAAATAAAAACTCTGTGAACATTGAACTGAGGAGTGATGAAAAGGAACCACTCTTATTTTTACATTTAAAAATAAAAAAATTATAATTGATCTAAGGTCTGGTGTACCCTATGGGTCTATCTTAGGTCCATTGCTGTTTCTGTGTTATCTGGGCGAGTCATTTTACATCACATTTATAACTCATTTCAAAATGTAATGTTAAGACAGGTAAAAGAGGCAGTAATAATGAAACATACATATTTCATATAAGCATTGCTGAATACAATAAGAAATATATTTCAAGAGCATATTTAAACCAAATACCCCAAAGATGCAACATTATTTTAAAATATTGTTCCCATTTAAACAGATACTAAGAAAAGTATTTTATGAGTAAATTTTCCTAATAAATAAAAAATAAAGAGCTAAGGTATTATTTCAATAGCAAAAAGTAGCAATAGAATATGCAACACGTTAAATTAACTTCATAGTCAGGGAATATTGTGTTGATTGTCAGCCTCACAGCTTCATACGTGACTTGACTGTGACTACATTGTCCCCAGGACAACCTACTGCAATATTGAGTCGGACGATTTCAATAAGCAAACAGTGTTTTTCTACTGTAAGGGCTAGCGTGTACATACGTGACTTGACTGTGACAACATTGTCCCCAGGACAACCTACTGCAATATTAAGTCGGACGATTTCAATAAACATACAGTGTTTTTCTACTGTAAGGGCTAGCATGTACATACGTGACTTGACTGTGACAACATTGTCCCCAGGACAACCTACTGCAATATTAAGTCGGACGATTTCAATAAACATACAGTGTTTTTCTACTGTAAGGGCTAGCATGTACATACGTGACTTGACTGTGACAACATTGTCCCCAGGACAACCTACTGCAATATTGAGTCGGACGATTTCAATAAGCAAACAGTGTTTTTCTACTGTAAGGGCTAGCATGTACATACGTGACTTGACTGTGACAACATTGTCCCCAGGACAACCTACTGCAATATTAAGTCGGACGATTTCAATAAACATACAGTGTTTTTCTACTGTAAGGGCTAGCATGTACATACGTGACTTGACTGTGACAACATTGTCCCCAGGACAACCTTCTGCAATATTAAGTAGGACGATTTCAATAAACATACAGTGTTTTTCTACTGTAAGGGCTAGCATGTACATACGTGACTTGACTGTGACAACATTGTCCCCAGGACAACCTACTGCAATATTAAGTCGGACGATTTCAATAAACATACAGTGTTTTTCTACTGTAAGGCTATCGGGTACATAGTGACTACATTGTCCCCAGGACAACCTACTGCAATATTAAGTCGGACGATTTCAATAAACATACAGTGTTTTTCTACTGTAAGGCTATCGGGTACATAGTGACTACATTGTCCCCAGGACAACCTACTGCAATATTAAGTCGGACGATTTCAATAAGCAAATAGTGTTTTTCTACTGTAAGGTTATCAGGTACATAGTGAATACATTGTCCCCAGGACAACCTACTGCAATATTAAGTCGGACGATTTCAATAAGCATACAGTGTTTTTTTACTATAGGGCTAGCGTGTACATACGTGACTTTACTGTGACTACATTGTTCCCAGGACAACCTAGTGCAATATTGAGTCGGACGATTTCAATAAGCATACAGTGTTTTTCTACTGTAGGGCTAGTATGTACATACGTGACTTGACTGTGACTACATTGTAGCCAGTACAACTAACTGCAATATTAAGTCGGACGATTTCAATAACCATACAGTGTTTTTCTACTGTAGGGCTAGTATGTACATACGTGACTTGACTGTGACTACATTGTAGCCAGGACAACTTCTGCAATATTAATATGGACTACTATAGCGCTAGCGTGTACATACGTAATTTTACTGTGACAACATTTTCCACAGGACAACCTTCTGCAATATTAAGTTGGACGATTTCAATAAGCAAACAGTGTTTCTCTACTACAGAGGCCGAACACCAATTCTCAGTGTCATGGACTTAGTGACTGATAAGTGTTCTTTGTTTTATTTGCCGGCCATCGCAACTGTGTAGGATGGTCGAGTTTATTCCTACCAAATTATATTGTACTTAAAGTGTATTGTTTAAGATGGAATAAAGATAGTTTCATTTCATTTCATTTCAACTATAGCGCTAGCATGTACATACGTGACTTCCCTGTGACAACATTGTCTTTAGGACAACCTTCTGAAATATTAAGTCGGACGATTTCAATAAGCAAACAGTGTTTTTCTATGGCGCTAGCGTGTACATACGTGATTTTATTGTGACAACATAGTCCACAGGACAACCTTCTGCAATATTAATATGGACGATTTCAATAAGCAAATAGTGTTTTTCTACTATAGCGCTAGCGTGTACATACGTAATTTTACTGTGACAACATTTTCCACAGGACAATCTACTGCAATATTATGTGGGATGATTTCAATAAGCATACAGTGTTTTTCTACTTTAAGGCTAGCGTATACATACGTGACTTGACTGTGACAACATTGTCCTCAGGACAACTTCTGCAATATTAATATGGACGATTTCAATAAGCAAACAGTGTTTTTCTATGGCGCTAGCGTGTACATACGTAATTTTACTGTGACAACATTTTCCACAGGACAATCTACTGCAATATTAAGTTGGACGATTTCAATAAGCAAACAGTGTTTCTCTACTACAGAGGCCGAACACCAATTCTCAGTGTCATGGACTTAGTGACTGATAAGTGTTCTTTGTTTTATTTGCCGGCCATCGCAACTGTGTAGGATGGTCGAGTTTATTCCTACCAAATTATATTGTACTTAAAGTGTATTGTTTAAGATGGAATAAAGATAGTTTCATTTCATTTCATTTCAACTATAGCGCTAGCATGTACATACGTGACTTCCCTGTGACAACATTGTCTTTAGGACAACCTTCTGAAATATTAAGTCGGACGATTTCAATAAGCAAACAGTGTTTTTCTATGGCGCTAGCGTGTACATACGTGATTTTATTGTGACAACATAGTCCACAGGACAACCTTCTGCAATATTAATATGGACGATTTCAATAAGCAAATAGTGTTTTTCTACTATAGCGCTAGCGTGTACATACGTAATTTTACTGTGACAACATTTTCCACAGGACAATCTACTGCAATATTATGTGGGATGATTTCAATAAGCATACAGTGTTTTTCTACTTTAAGGCTAGCGTATACATACGTGACTTGACTGTGACAACATTGTCCTCAGGACAACTTCTGCAATATTAAGTTGGACGATTTCAATAAGCAAACAGTGTTTTTCTACTATAGCGCTAGCGTGTACATACGTGATTTTACTGTGACAACATTGTCCACAGGACAACCTTCTGCAATATTAAGTTGGACGATTTCAATAAGCAAACAGTGTTTCTCTACTATAGCGCTAGCGTGTACATACGTGATTTTACTGTGACAACATTGTCCCCAGGACAACCTTCTGCAATACTGAGTCCGACAATTTCAACGTGTTTTTATTTTATACGGCTCCTTTTTTAACGTTTTTACAGCAAAGTCAAAGGTACATACTTGAAAGTTTATTTATATTACAGGCTAAAAATCATACATTTCACTGATATATGATTCAATACATGTTGTTCTTTCATTCTGGGAAGTTCATTCTTTCACTTGTAAAATGTATACTGTATATAGTCTAGTTGTAATATACACATGAAGATATGTATAGTAAGCTATTATAGTCTGACCACGTTGTGAAGGAGCGTGGAAAATACATAAGCTTGTCTCTAAGGTTGGATGTGTCTGTTTATAAGTAAGGTTATTTACTAATGGTTATGTCAGAATTGCATTTCGACGGTTACAAGGCATACTACGTAACTGATTTCGTTCTTGACAAGAAAAATATAAATATGTATACAAAATAATTTATATTAAATACAACCAATAACAAATACAATTAACAAACTTAAAAACACCTCTTGTTAAAATTCATTTTAAGAAACTTTAATGTCAACAGATTATTGTATGTCGGATGAACATTATTGTAACCATATACCAATATGGTTATAGTTGCACCAAATACGTCCAACCTTATAGGCAATCTAGTTTATTCTTAACTTGGCTAAACTGTATAAATTACGCTGTGTTATAAATAAAGCTACGTACTTCATTTTGTACATTTTAACACCCTCTGATGCCCACAAATCAAGATGACGTTTAAACATAAACGGTGTAATGAACACAAATATGACAGATATAAGAGCTGACCGCCCACATAGTTAAAAACAGCTGATTAAAAGGAGGGCTGATTATATTTATAAAGAACTGAACAATGAACACCTGAACATTCTAAACAATGGAAAGAAATGTCGACGGAAACAAAGGAAACTAGGCTGTCATCGTGGTTTTCGTACAACCTGAAAGTTTGTTACTTTCAACTCTGGAAGACGGTTAAGTTTACAAATGTAGTGGTCATATTAGATTTATGTCCCGTATGAGCAATTTTAAATGCAATACATCACTGTAATTTAACGATTTGATAAAAAATTTTACCTTTGACATCGTTTGAAAGAGCATAAAAATTACTAGTGGGTCCACTTTTTGAAAATGTTTACTGTTCATTTGTATTTGAATAAAAATCATTAAATAATAAAATTAACTAAATATTTTTTATTTCTTCATAAATAATTATTACAAATGATTGTAAGTCCCCATTAGCTAAAAGTCCAAACTGAAGGCAGAACACGCAAATGTGTCAAGGGCTCGTGTCTATAGTTATGCCAACAACAGAGTGCTTCGCCGAAGGTCGCTTGGAAGTCCCCATTAGCTGAAAGTCCAAACTGAAGACAGAACACGCAAATGTGTCAAGGGCTCATGTCTATAGTTATGCCAACAACAGTGATTCAACGAAGGTCGCTTTAAAGTCCTCATTAGCTGAAAGTCCAAACTGAAGACAGAACACGCAAATGTATCAAGGGCTCGTGTCTATAGTTATGCCAACAACAGTGATTCACCGAAGGTCGCTTGGAAGTCCCCATTAGCTGAAAGTCCAAACTGAAGACAGAACACGCAAATGTGTCAAGGGCTCGTGTCTATAGTTATGCCAACAACAGAGTGATTCACCGAAGGTCGCTTGGAAGTCCTCATTAGCTGAAAGTCCAAACTGAAGACAGAACACGCAAATGTGTCAAGGGCTCGTGTCTATAGTTATGCCAACAACAGTGATTCAAAGAAGGTCGCTTTAAAGTCCTCATTAGCTGAAAGTCCAAACTGAAGACAGAACACGCAAATGTGTCAAGGGCTCATGTCTATAGTTATGCCAACAACAGTGATTCAACGAAGGTCGCTTTGAAGTCCTCATTAGCTGAAAGTCCAAACTGAAGACAGAACACGCAAATGTGTCAAGGGCTCATGTCTATAGTTATGCCAACAACAGTGATTCACCGAAGGTCGCTTGGAAGTCCCCATTAGCAATCAAGGAAACTTCTTTGTAACTAAACAAATTTTGCATGGCGATTATTACGCCAAATAAAATTTAAAATTTTCTTACTACTCATTATTGTTTGTTATTAAGTAACTGGTTGTTTAGTGTTTTGCATTGTCAAATCTATTGTTCCTATTAATTGTTAATCCACTGGAAAGTGACATGGATTAGTTGGAAAGTTGAAGCGGCTGTAAATGCTGAGCTACTTACATAATGTATTTATAGCCCCCCTAATATAGATCATTTTAACTAATTCAACGCCATTAATTGGGTATTTACCTATTTTAAGCATGTAAATAAAATGAAAAATGAAGCACATAATTTTGGAATATATAAAATTATCTGTTATATAAGTCATAAAATGTATAAATATAAAATGACACAATAATCAAAATTATATTATTTTATGTCGACGTTTTAATTTTTTTAAGTTACAGCTTAATATATGTAATAGCTAAAAATTTCGTATAAAACTAGTTAAAAGTCCTCTTTTTCACTATGGAAATAATTGCCTAGTCTTTGAAAAAAACTGTGCTATTTAGAGTCGTAATGAGGCCTGGGAGTTTATACGAAAGTAACGATTACGCTGAGATAACTTGTTACAACAAATTTGTTTAATACAAACAATCGATATGTCTAACAAGAAATTGTTCACTAGAAATTGTTTTTTGTTTCATAAAACATATTTCAGTTAGAACTATGAGTTAGTTATAAGTGGTGATGACAGATGTCCATGTGGCCACTGTTTGAACGCCAGCTAATATTCTATGGATTACATTAATCCATACTCAAGCCTGTGACTGACCTCTTGACTCGACATGACTACTACGCCCTCCCCACCACTTAGATGGGACTTTGAGTTAGGTCTAGTCAGCCTAGTGGTGATGACAGGTGTCCAGGTGGCAGCTGGGTGAACGTCAGCTGATATTGTATTGATTACATTAATCCATACTCAAGCCTGTGACTGACCTCTTGACACGACATGACTACTACGCCCTCCCCACCACTTAGATGGGACTTTGAGTTAGGTCTAGCCACCCTAGTAATGATGATGACAGGTGTCCAGGTGGCCGCTGTGTGAACGTCAGCTGATATTGTATTGATTACATTAATCCATACTCAAGCCTGTGACTGACCTCTTGACGCGACATGACTACTACGCCCTCCCCACCACTTAGATAAGACTTTGGGTTAGGAATAGTCACCCTAGTGGTGATGACAGGTGTCCAGGTGGCCGCTGTGTGAACGTCAGCTGATATTGTATTGATTACATTAATCCATACTCAAGCCTGTGACTGACCTCTTGACACGACATGACTACTACGCCCTCCCCACCACTTAGATGGGACTTTGAGTTAGGTCTAGTCAGCCTAGTGGTGATGACAGGTGTTCAGGTGGCCGCTGGGTGAACGTCAGCTGATATTGTATTGATTACATTAATCCATACTCAAGCCTGTGACTGACCTCTTGACACGACATGACTACTACGCCCTCCCCACCACTTAGATGGGACTTTGAGTTAGGTCTAGCCACCCTAGTGGTGATGACAGGTGTCCAGGTGGCCGCTGGGTGAACGTCAGCTGATATTGTATTGATTACATTAATCCATACTCAAGCCTGTGACTGACCTCTTGACACGACATGACTACTACGCCCTCCCCACCACTTAGATGGGACTTTGAGTTAGGTCTAGCCACCCTAGTGGTGATGACAGGTGTCCAGGTGGCCGCTGGGTGAACGTCAGCTGATATTGTATTGATTACATTAATCCATACTCAAGCCTGTGACTGACCTCTTGACACGACATGACTACTACGCCCTCCCCACCACTTAGATGGGACTTTGAGTTAGGTCTAGCCACCCTAGTGGTGATGACAGGTGTCCAGGTGGCCGCTAGGTGAACGTCAGCTGATATTGTATTGATTACATTAATCCATACTCAAGCCTGTGACTGACCTCTTGACACGACATGACTACTACGCCCTCCCCACCACTTAGATGGGACTTTGAGTTAGGTCTAGTCAGCCTAGTGGTGATGACAGGTGTCCAGGTGGCCGCTGTGTGAACGTCAGCTGATATTGTATTGATTAGATTATTCAATACTCAAGCCTGTGACTGACCTCTTGACACGACATGACTACTACGCCCTCCCCACCACTTAGATGGGACTTTGAGTTAGGTCTAGCCACCCTAGTGGTGATGACAGGTGTCCAGGTGGCCGCTGTGTGAACGTCAGCTGATATTGTATTGATTACATTAATCCATACTCAAGCCTGTGACTGACCTCTTGACACGACATGACTACTACGCCCTCCCCACCACTTAGATGGGACTTTGAGTTAGGTCTAGCCACCCTAGTGGTGATGACAGGTGTCCAGGTGGCCGCTTTTTGAACGCCAGCTAATATTCTATGGATTACATTAATCCATACTCAAGCCTGTGACTGACCTCTTGACACGGCATGACTACTACGCCCTCCCCACCACTTAGATGGGACTTTGAGTTAGGTCTAGCCACCCTAGTGGTGATGACAGGTGTCCAGGTGGCCGCTGGGTGAACGTCAGCTGATATTGTATTGATTACATTAATCCATACTCAAGCCTGTGACTGACCTCTTGACACGACATGACTACTACGCTCTCCCCACCACTTAGATGGGACTTTGAGTTAGGTCTAGCCACCCTAGTGGTGATGACAGGTGTCCAGGTGGCCGCTGGGTGAACGTCAGCTGATATTGTATTGATTACATTAATACATACTCAAGCCTGTGACTGACCTCTTGACACGACATGACTACTACGCCCTCCCCACCACTTAGATGGGACTTTGAGTTAGGTCTAGCCACCCTAGTGGTGATGACAGGTGTCCAGGTGGCCGCTGGGTGAACGTCAGCTGATATTGTATTGATTACATTAATCCATACTCAAGCCTGTGACTGACCTCTTGACACGACATGACTACTACGCTCTCCCCACCACTTAGATGGGACTGAGTTAGGTCTAGCCACCCTAGTGGTGATGACAGGTGTCCAGGTGGCCGCTGGGTGAACGTCAGCTGATATTGTATTGATTACATTAATCCATACTCAAGCCTGTGACTGACTTCTTGACACGACATGACTACTACGCTCTCCCCACCACTTAGATGGGACTGAGTTAGGTCTAGCCACCCTAGTGGTGATGACAGGTGTCCAGGTGGCCGCTGGGTGAACGTCAGCTGATATTGTATTGATTACATTAATCCATACTCAAGCCTGTGACTGACCTCTTGACACGACATGACTACTACGCCCTCCCCACCACTTAGATGGGACTTTGAGTTAGGTCTAGCCACCCTAGTGGTGATGACAGGTGTCCAGGTGGCCGCTGGGTGAACGTCAGCTGATATTGTATTGATTACATTAATCCATACTCAAGCCTGTGACTGACCTCTTGACACGGCATGACTACTACGCCCTCCCCACCACTTAGATGGGACTTTGAGTTAGGTCTAGCCACCCTAGTGGTGATGACAGGTGTCCAGGTGGCCGCTGAGGGAACGTCAGCTGATATTGTATTGATTACATTAATCCATACTCAAGCCTGTGACTGACCTCTTGACACGACATGACTACTACGCCCTCCCCACCACTTAGATGGGACTTTGAGTTAGGTCTAGCCACCCTAGTGGTGATGACAGGTGTCCAGGTGGCCGCTAGGTGAACGTCAGCTGATATTGTATTGATTACATTAATCCATACTCAAGCCTGTGACTGACTTCTTGACACGACATGACTACTACGCTCTCCCCACCACTTAGATGGGACTGAGTTAGGTCTAGCCACCCTAGTGGTGATGACAGGTGTCCAGGTGGCCGCTGGGTGAACGTCAGCTGATATTGTATTGATTACATTAATCCATACTCAAGCCTGTGACTGACCTCTTGACACGACATGACTACTACGCTCTCCCCACCACTTAGATGGGACTTTGAGTTAGGTCTAGCCACCCTAGTGGTGATGACAGGTGTCCAGGTGGCCGCTGAGGGAACGTCAGCTGATATTGTATTGATTACATTAATCCATACTCAAGCCTGTGACTGACCTCTTGACACGACATGACTACTACGCCCTCCCCACCACTTAGATGAGACTTTGGGTTAGGTCTAGTCACCCTAGTGGTGATGACAGGTGTCCAGGTGGCCGCTGGGTGAACGTCAGCTGATATTGTATTGATTACATTAATCTATACTCAAGCCTGTGACTGACCTCTTGACACGACATGACTACTACGCTCTCCCCACCACTTAGATGGGACTTTGAGTTAGGTCTAGTCACCCTAGTGGTGATGACAGGTGTCCAGGTGGCCGCTAGGTGAACGTCAGCTGATATTGTATTGATTACATTAATCCATACTCAAGCCTGTGACTGACCTCTTGACATGACATGACTACTACGCTCTCCCCACCATTTATATGGGACTTTGAGTTAGGTCTAGTCAGCCTAGTGGTGATGACAGGTGTCCAGGTGGCCACTGTGTGAACGTCAGCTGATATTGTATTGATTACATTAATCCATACTCAAGCCTGTGACTGACCTCTTGAGACGACGTGACTAGTACGCCCTCCCCACTACTTATATGGGACTTTGAGTTAGGTCTAGTCAGCCTAGTGGTGATGACAGGTGTCCAGGTGGCCGCTTTGTGAACGCCAGCTGATATTGTATTGATTACACTAATCCATACGCAAGCCTGTGACTGACCTCTTGACACGACATGACTACTACGCCCTCCCCACCACTTAGATGGGACTTTGAGTTAGGTCTAGTCAGCCTAGTGGTGATGACAGGTGTCCAGGTGGCCGCTAGGTGAACGTCAGCTGATATTGTATTGATTACATTAATCCATACTCAAGCCTGTGACTGACCTCTTGACACGACATGACTACTACGCTCTCCCCACCACTTAGATGGGACTTTAAGTTAGGTCTAAGTGGAGATGACAGGTGTCCAGGTGGCCGCTGAGGGAACGTCAGCTGATATTGTATTGATTAGATTATTCAATACTCAAGCATGCGACTGACCTCTTGACACGACATGACTACCCCTCCCCACACCCCCTTGCCACTTATAGACTTCTTTGCTTTCTTCCTTAAGCACACGTCAGAGAATAGCTCCCATAGCTGTATTAATCAAATTTTGAAAGCATCAATCTAAAACTATTCACCACGAAAAGCAGACAGATTGAATTTTATTTTTACATATATTAAAAAAATATTTAAAAATCATGAATTCATTTAACGTTTGTATAAGAGGGAAAGATGAGCAATAAAACACAATACTTAATACCCTCTCGAAAATCAAACTTATAATATTTCATCTGTTAAATGTGTAACAATTTAGATTGTATGCTACTTTTTGTCATGGTTGCCAGTAAATAACAAGATTTTGAAAATAATCTGAGAGAAACTTCCACTTAAAATTCCATATTTTCCCCTATTAATTTAAAAACTATATACGTATATATTGTATGTAAAGCCCATCTGACAAACTATATACTTTTATCCCCTTGCCTATCCTCACCTACCCATTCAGATTTTGTAACCCTTTACAACAAATAATAAGGGTTTTTAATTAAAACATGCAGACAATTATTGAAGTTTTGTTTTGAAGTATTATCTAAAGAACTGTGCAAAATGTCAATCAGGTTAGTTGAACTGTTCTTGAGATGTTACGTTTTGTAAAAGAAAATTTGAGACAGACACTATAAGAGGTGGAATCTGAAAAAAAGTTAAACTTCAATGTTTGCTCTAAATCAGGAGTAAAATTTAAGTATGAACAGCCAGGACATCTTTGTTTAGACGTCCTGTGGCCTGTATACATACTGTGTGATTTCCTGTCGTTCAAAGAGTTGGGTTTTGCATTAAACACAATTTGTTCTGTATGTTCCTCCGGTAAACAAACATTCACGTCCGCAGTGCTCAGCACTTTCCACATCGCGTACGCCCCACGAGTGAGAGAGTAATTTCGCTAGAATTCATCAAACGCTGCGCTCTCGTCATCAGCCCCGATTGCTGCGTCAGACAAAGGGGCGGCAGATGACTGTTGGCTGCTGAGCTGTCTGTTTGTGTAAACTTAATACCGTACAGAGGTGCCTCTTTATTTTTGTAAATACGGTTGTTGCACATTCATACATTCCATATTTGACGTTCTTAATAAAAATAGTCCTTTCTACGCCGTATGTTTCATTAAGACAGAAAAACATTTTAAGAGTACTTGTACTCATCCACTGATTCAATTTTAAACATAATTCTATAAGAACTAAAAATAACTTATTTTTCTCGTATTACATATATGGAAAGCGTTTATTTTAGCTTACCCTCATCACTCAATTTTCTCTTCAAAATAGTCAATATTAACTGTTTCAATCAATTGCAGATATGGTATATGTGAACTCGAAACTACAATTTTTATCAGCAATACTCATTAATTTATGGTCATTATTACTCGGTAAAATGAATCTACCAAAAATAACTATAGATTGGCTGCTTAAAAAACGACTTTCCGAACGTTCTGGTGCGAGTGACATGCACACAGAGTGGTGGAAGTGAAACGGATAACTACTCTTCCCCCTCTGTGTAATTATATTTAAAAGTTGTCATGGCAACCAGGACGGTAAGCCGCGTGCTTGCTGACGGGACAATAGCAATAACACAATGAAAAAATAACGTAAGCAATCAATATCAATAATTAAACAAACTTGTACGGCACGGTTCATTAAAGTTATTTTTTTTAACTAACCACTTTTGTGGAAGTTAATTATTTGGAAAGCGGAAGTTAGCCACACGCCTGTAAAGTAAGGCAGCTAAGCAGTGGAACGATGCCCCTCTGCTGCTAGAACCCCTCTATATGCGCTAAACACACAGTCGCTTATTGTCCAGCCCAATTTAAAGAAAGTTCTTATTTGTTCGTCTATCAGTTCTTCACCAGTTCTTCAACATTTATTCTATCAGTTCTTCACCAGTTCTTCTATCAGTTCTTCATCAGTTCTTCTATCAGTTCTTCACCAGTTTTTCTGTCAGTTCTTCACCAGTTCTTCTATCAGTTCTTCACCAGTTCTTCTATCAGTTCTTCAACAGTTCATCTATCAGTTCTTCAACAGTTCATCTATCAGTTCTTCACCAGTTCTTCTATCAGTTATTCACCAGTTCTTCTATCAGTTCTTCACCAGTTCATCTATCAGTTCTTCACCAGTTCATCTATCAGTTCTTCACCAGTTCATCTATCAGTTCTTCACCAGTTCTTCTATCAGTTCTTCACCAGTTCTTCAACAGTTATTCTATCAGTTCTTCACCAGTTCTTCTATCAGTTCTTCACCAGTTCTTCTATCAGTTCTTCAACAGTTCATCTATCAGTTCTTCAACATTTCTTCTATCAGATGTAAATCTGATTATTCTTTTTGAAATTATATTTGTAAGTTTTTGATATTTAACATTTGTATTTGTAATTTAAGGCTCGCTATTACATGTATTATTTAGCTAACTTTACGATTGCTGTATTAACGTGCAATGAGTGTATTACGTAACCTTAGTTGTCGTGCGCTAGGTCAAGTGTTAAATAACTTTAACATAGCATTGTACACGCTACAAGTGACGCTTTACTATTTTTGTTTTTTATCAAGATGCTAGACTCTTATTATTGTTTATTTCGTTTTTTTAAAGAATATTATATTTTTATAAATTGGCCACACTACTTGATACGTGGCCAGTCAGTTTCCAACAATAATAAATGTTGTATTAATGTCAGTACTTTTTTTATAACTTAACTCGCAAGTTCATATGGGCGTGCAAAGCCTGTGCGTGAACTTTATTCAACGAGTAAAGTACCGACTGTTGGCTCAGTGGGGATTAGAACCTGGGAGCTTAACGCATTCCGAAGCTTAGCCACTGAGCCACCACGCCGGCCAGGGTTTGGTGTCATTCAATGTATACTATTGGAATTTATACTAGTGGTTCCAGTTATACTTTTGTAGATAAAATCATTTATTCTTTTAATTTACATGGGCCTCAGGCTCAGAGTGGGCCTTAGGCTCAGAGTGGGCCTCAGGCTCAGAGTGGGCCTTAGGCTCAGAGTGGGCCTTAGGCTCAGAGTGGGCCTTATTCAGCTGACAAAGTACCACCAGTTGAGTTGGAGATTCGAACCCTAGCACTGAGCCTCCCCTCAGACAAGGAACTGTTCTAAGTTAGTAAAACGTATTAAGGAAATGAGTAAAAATATTAGGTACAAAACTCAATATGTTTACTCATTTTCAATCAACTAACTCCTAAAGTGTCACAGTAATCATTCTGAATCGTATAAATTGGAAAGTTTTCGCCGTCGAAGTAAAAAGTCACAAGGCTACACCACACAATGGCGACTGGCTCCTCCATTCGTCATGCAGCTAATGATTCGCCCCATATCTCCGACCTCCCTTTGTATCTTGCTGTTTGCAACTCGACATTATTGCACTTGCAAACTTCTGAATAGTGGTTTGTACGAGTGTAAGTCAGAAATAAATGTAAAATACTTGACAACATTTGACAATTGATCATATAGGCCAGACGTAAATATTTAACATTTACTACATTTAAGAAGCTTTGTTTAATATGATAAAGTAGAATGTAACAGAATTTTTTATTTGCTACAATCAATAACATATAATAAATAAACACGTCATTATAGTAAAAATACATATATTAAGTAAAAATAAAAAAAATATTTTGGTTACGAATACATTATGGAGTAAAATCTATTTCAACCAAAACACCTCAATGTTAATATTTTCATTGTTGAAGCCTCGTATATCGATCCTCCAGTGTTAGATTCTACTACTGCTTGTCAATTCAGAGGATTGGACATTCACTAATTGGAGGATGGAAAGGAATATAGACTGCTCGGAACTTGCTGGGTATTTTACTTTTATAATGTTAAAAAACTTATTTTGGTACTAATAATTTTAACTATTAAAAACTGTTTAATTTTTTATTTATTATAAATCTAGGAGAGTAATAAAAATTAAATGAACTTCAAACGAAAAATTAATTGAAAAGTGTTCCCACAGGAAAAACCAGTAACTATTATTAATTCTAGATTTTTTTCATCAGCTGGCCTTTGTTCAGATTTATTGCAGCCTGTCGAGAGTCGTGATATCGTATTCAGAATTCATTAGAGGCCATATTGACTATTTTCAGAATTGGGCCCGGAGACAAAACGGGGTGAAAAATATGTCCTGAATACACCTGGATGAACGATTTTTACTAAACCCTCAATCCATGACTGCAATCGTTATTGATTATTGCCTCAGTTTTCACACATGAACTGGTAGACTGAAAACTACCATCAGTTCATAATATGAGTTTCTTTTTGCACGAAAGCCGGCCTGCAACTGTTGTTGGGAGTATTTTAGATACTTTTTCCATCTGCGATGTATATTCTGATAGGTCAATAGCGAACATGGTTCAACATGTTCCATCCGAACAAGGTCTGCAGGCCTGTGCATGAACTTTATGCAACGAGTGAAGTACCAACCATTGGCTCAGTGGGGTACCAACCCACCCGCCACCCATACACATAAAGTACCAACCTACCCGCCCACCCATACACATAAAGTGGTATTGACCCACCCGTCCACCCATACACATAAAGTGGTATTGACCCACCCACCCACGTACAGTGGTATTGACCCACCCATACACATAAAGTGGTATTGACCCACCCGCCAACCCATACACATACAGTGGTATTGATCCACAACCCACCCATACACGTACAGTGGTATTGACCCACCAGCCCACCCATACACATAAAATGGTATTGACCCACCCGCCCACTCATACACATGAAGTGGTATTGACCCACCCATACACATAAAGTGGTATTGACTTCTTCATCTTCAAAAGTTAAAATCCTCAGTTTGATGTCGACTGAAGTCATTACATATTTGAAAGGGATCAGCTGAGGAATAGTTGGCCTTAGTTTGTAAAAATTACTACACTTACCATTCTCATTTGAAATCCATATTGGCCCATATCTTGACGATCGGCATCTAAAAATAAATAAAAAATAAGCAAAAATAGTTTACATTCTTATTTTCATGTATGAGACACCAACATAAACTTTGTGCGTATTTTAAGGCGAATATGAACGATTATATTAGTGTAGGATGAGTGTGGATAGTCTGTGTAAACTGCTTGCGGAGTTGGGCTGGTCCTAAGGAAGGGTCATTTATTAAAAACCCGATAGTCAGGGCAACTAAGGGCCTAAATATTTATGTGGAAGCCGAACCACGTAGTATTGGTTGATTTTCAGCTAATTTACAAGCATCATACTCAGTTCTCTTCCCTACACAACACCCGGACTGACTACCACCCAACATGGACACCCCAGACTCCTCTATTGGACACGCCGATAGCAACCATGGAGTGGACGCCATGTCGGTATTAGACCTGTCGCCTACAAAGTTCACAACACCTACTAGCTGGGTCACCGCACTGCGCCAGCCGACTTTACAAAAAAGATGCAAATATTTTTATAATTAAAGAGGTTACCATTGGGGTTCTTTTTTGGTATTTCACTAATGTTAAATTGTATTAGCAGCATAACCCAATGTTGTGGGCAACTAAAAATGTTTCCCTAAAAATAAAAAAATAAATAAAACAAAAAACCACTGTAATATATATGGTGCAAAATGTATATGCAGGGCGGGAAAATATTGAAATGCTTTCGTAACAACGTTATATTTTTTCTTAGACAGTTTGGTTATTTAATTTTTTTGAGAAATAGTGTTCCATACAGTATAGTTTTTGATCAGAATAAGTTACTTGAAACCGTTAAATTGCGGATAAACAATATTGTTAAAATTAGTTACTTTAAATTTCAAATAAAACCTTCCGAAGTCTGGTTTGCGGCAATTAATTTCTCTTGAATAGACCTAATATTTGATACCAAACTCAACATAGGCTTACTCTAAAGATTTTTGTTCAACTCCTTGTGGGCCAATGGCGTCAAAAAGTATGTTCTTTGTAACCATGATTCTATAAATAATTTCACTTTTACAATTGAAGTTGTACAACAGTTGTGAAAGCGTTTCCATATTTCTTTTCCACCCTGTATGTGGAAAAGTACATGTCCATCAATGTAGTAAACGAGTGTCTACTTGGCCCGTTCACCAATTATGACTATTATTATTACCAATCTTGTAAAATATTAGAATTTTACTCTAGTAATAAAATTGTTGTTCACTGTTTCTCAATACACACTCAATACATACCGATGAGAAAAACATAACATGGAACACGTTTACTAAATATACAGATAGAATACTTAAACTCAACAATATTTGTCTAGTATGTATATACGCGATGACGATAACACGGTAATGGCCGCAGAAGAAGCCAGCTGTTAGTGGACGTTGAACAAGTTGCACAGTTGAGGGGTGCCCACGCTAATGGCATATAAACATGACGATAACACGTTAAATGGCCGCAGAAGAAGCCAGCTGTTAGTGGAGGACGTTGAACATGTTGCACAGTTGAGGGGTGCCCACGCTAATGGCATGTAAACATGACGATAACACGTTAAATGGCCGCAGAAGAAGCCAGCTGTTAGTGGAGGACGTTGAACAAGTTGCACAGTTGAGGGGTGCCCACGCTAATGGCTTATAAACATGACGATAACACGTTAAATGGCCGCAGAAGAAGCCAGCTGTTAGTGGAGGACGTTGAACAAGTTGCACAGTTGAGGGGTGCCCACGCTAATGGCATGTAAACATGACGATAACACGTAAAATGGCCGCAGAAGAAGCCAGCTGTTAGTGGAGGACGTTGAACAAGTTGCACAGTTGAGGGGTGCCCACGCTAATGGCATGTAAACATGACGATAACACGTTAAATGGCCGCAGAAGAAGCCAGCTGTTAGTGGAGGACGTTGAACAAGTTGGACAGTTGAGGGGTGCCCACGCTAATGGCTTGTAAATATGACGATAACACGTTAAATGGCCGCAGAAGAAGCCAGCTGTTAGTGGAGGACGTTGAACAAGTTGGACAGTTGAGGGGTGCCCACGCTAATGGCATGTAAACATGACGATAACACGTTAAATGGCCGCAGAAGAAGCCAGCTGTTAGTGGAGGACGTTGAACAAGTTGCACAGTTGAGGGGTGCCCACGCTAATGGCTTGTAAATATGACGATAACACGTTAAATGGCCGCAGAAGAAGCCAGCTGTTAGTGGAGGACGTTGAACAAGTTGCACAGTTGAGGGGTGCCCACGCTAATGGCTTGTAAACATGACGATAACACGTTAAATGGCCGCAGAAGAAGCCAGCTGTTAGTGGAGGACGTTGAACAAGTTGGACAGTTGAGGGGTGCCCACGCTAATGGCTTGTAAATATGACGATAACACGTTAAATGGCCGCAGAAGAAGCCAGCTGTTAGTGGAGGACGTTGAACAAGTTGGACAGTTGAGGGGTGCCCACGCTAATGGCATGTAAACATGACGATAACACGTTAAATGGCCGCAGAAGAAGCCAGCTGTTAGTGGAGGACGTTGAACAAGTTGGACAGTTGAGGGGTGCCCACGCTAATGGCTTGTAAATATGACGATAACACGTTAAATGGCCGCAGAAGAAGCCAGCTGTTAGTGGAGGACGTTGAACAAGTTGCACAGTTGAGGGGTGCCCACGCTAATGGCTTGTAAACATGACGATAACACGTTAAATGGCCGCAGAAGAAGCCAGCTGTTAGTGGACGTTGAACAAGTTGCACAGTTGAGGGGTGCCCACGCTAATGGCTTGTAACTCCCCACACAAACCTCATCTCATTTTCACATGTTGCCTATTGATTTCCGTTTATTACTGTCCTTTTATTGACATGTATTACGCGGCAGTCACTCGTCCTATACAAGAATAGATCTTCTTGAGTCTTACATTGATATTCATTCTACTTAAAACGTTAATATGAAAAATAGTACTAAGTAAATGTAAGAATATTTATAAAAGCTTTTCACTGTTTTGTTGAAACAGTAACATTTATTTGATATTATAATATTAAATATTATTTTTAGATTTAATATTAAATTTTATCCAAACAAAATAATTTTTGTTGTCTTTCTGCTGAAATTATTTTTCATAGTATATAAATAACTAAGAGACAAGAATATTACCGTCCTATCAGCAGAAGAACCGGTAAAATTACAAAAATGAGGGGAAATATTATGTTTTTTTAAATATAGTTTTGCGAGTACACAAACTGTGCGTAATCCGACCTGATAAAGTGGAAAATTTTTTAAGCGTGTTAAGGCCGGATAGATACCGGTTTCAGTAAGGTTGTGTTTTCGGATAGGTTTCGTATTGTTAGGCTGTGGATGGTTAGGTTTGGTTAGGCTAGGTTAAGTTTTTTCTATTTTATATATTTGCCTGTATGAGAACTTTATTCAACGATTGAAGTACCGACCATTAGCTCAGTCAGGGGTTCGAACATTGGACTTTGCCCTCTATAGACCGAAGTCTTAGCCGCTGAGCAACTACACCGACAAGACTCAGGGTTATGCTAGGTTTGTTTAGGTTAAGTAAGTTTTGGTTTTGTAAATTTAGGTTAATTTTTCTTTAGGTCAGGTTAGCATTTTTAGTTAGGTTAGGTTAACAAAGTTTAATCCAATAACATCTTGCTAACCGTACAAATACTAACCTACCATAATACAACCTTTCTAACCTTATAAATCCAAGCCTAACCTAGCCAAACCTACAATGACAAAAAGTAACTTACTCAAAGCGGCACTTTTCGAGTGCACTTATAAATAATTAATAAAAAATATTGTATTCGTATATTTCAAAATAAAAAATATATAATACGGTTTGTCTCAAATGTAAAATTACCAATTTTTATATACAAACATATATCTTTGTATCGGGGCCTAATATTGGATTTAATTTAAGATTTAGCGAATAAATAAATATTTCTAAAATATACAAGATTCTATAGAATACAGAGATATAGAATCTCTGTGATTCAGATTTGTTGTGAACAACTGATGTCAACATTGTACCTAGAAGACTTTGTGAAAAAAAAATAATTGATTTATGTATTCGTCATAAATTAAGTAAGATATTTGTGTATAACACGAAATGATTACATAAATGTAGATGTACATAAATGTCATGTGCTCGACGCGTATACACATAATAGTTGTAAGTTTCAATTAGTAAACAAGAGGTACGTATTAAGGACTAATTCAAAAAACTATAATTAAAAAAACATATTTTGAAGTTTTGGATTATTTTTTTTAATATCTCAAGGCTAATCGTTAAATATCATGTTAACTAAAGAGCTCCCAAAATACAAAACCCTGTTAGAAAAAAGGACAAAGTAACTAAAGGAATGATACTAACTAAAATCGACTGATGCTTTAGTCAGAGCTAAGGGCAGTTTTGCATAACTGAGCAGTCCTCAGGTGAAGGGCTCGACAAACGCTAGGAGCAATACACCCCCTCCCCTCCCCACCACTCATTGCACTTCGTCGGCACAGCCCTTTTAACATTTAGGTCTTTTGAAGTAATATGAAAGATAAATTCCATTTCCTTCTGCTAAATAAATCCCGGCACTTGGGCTATTCCAAGTCATTGAAGAGGACTACTTGCGTATTAAACAAATCAGCTGTAATGTTGAAAAAGCCAACTCATGTTTGAACTCTTAACAGAAAAATAGATGATTCTGTAAGTTCTAATTTTAATGGCTTAAGAAAATCATTAACTAAGATAACTTCTACATTTATTCAACTTTTGGACTTATGGAGATAAATAAATAATATTTTAAGAAAGCTTCTTATTTTCTTCATCTCTTTCAAAGGTGATAGGTTCGTTCCTAAATGTCTCAATTCTATAGGATCCATTCATCTACTCATACACGTAGATTGATGTTGACCCACCCACCACCCATACACGTAGAGTGGTATTGACCTACCCTTACACGTAGAGTGGTACTGATCCACCCACCCATACACGTAAAGTGGTATTGACCCACCAACCTACATAATGTACAGGTAATATTTAAACTGTACAGGTAATATTGTATTTATTTATTAAAAAAATTATGAATAAAATATTTTTTTAACGTCTTAAATTCAATCTTTTCCATCCGCATATTTTAAAATAAACTTATTATAAGTTACTAACATTTGGCTACGTCTGATACAAGCATAATCTAAAACGATTTATACCCTTAAAATGTATAGATAATCTGCATAGAATTATTTAGTACAGGGTGTAGTATTAGTTCAAAGTAAAGAGCTTGGCGTAACTCATGAATATTTTACAGATATAGGCAGTTCAATCTCAGGAGGAATGTCTTCCTTCCCCCTTCCCCAATATGAGATTTCCGCCCTTCTTGATTTGTATTTTCTAAAACTGGAAACTTAGTAAATGGAGATAATATTTAATGGCAGGAGATAAGACGTGAAAGAGTGTCCAAACTGCTTCGTAATGAACTAGTTTCTTTTCTATGACTTCTGATCAATTGTTGAAAAATTAAATCACTATCAATGTATAATGATTCTTTATTGGAAACATAATATTTCTGAATAATATTGTCTTATAATTTTGTTAAATTGATTATGTATCAAATACAACGTACAGTACTCTACCTAGCATGTTAGAGACTCTATGACACTTTACTAAAACATAGAGACAGTAATTGTTTTACCCTCTCCCTAATAAATACAAAATAACGCTTACTTTATGTACCCTTACGCAGAGTGTGTCTGGAAAATATAACTTCTTTGATGTTATGGAATGCTCAAGTTCTTAAGTTTTTTGAAGTAATCTTACAGTTACCTTCACCCTAATATCTATAATGTGTACGAAAATGTGAAGACTTTTTTTAAAACTTTAAAGTGACTTACAAGGCCGTAATACGACCGTCAGCTGCCCTCGGAGTGGTCCCTCCCATGATCCAACTCGAACTCTGATTAACACCAACCCTCTATTTAACCGGTCGGCTTGGTGTATGGGAAACAAGTCGTACACCGCCGTATGCCATCTACATTTCATACCACTGAGTCTTCCTATTCACTACTTCCAGTTATCACCTAATTTATTGTATTGTATCAATTCAACTATTCTAATTAAAACCAGTCACCAAACATTCCTGATTTTTTAAACACCGTTTCAATGGCTCGATTTTGAAGCTTAAACATTCTATTTCATTTCCAACAGCAACACCCTAAGGATTGATAGTGAGCAGAGTGCCCGGAAATGTCGATAGCTGTCACAATACAAATATTCTGGAACTAACTTGTTCAGAAATATTGTTCATTTGGGGTTTCCACGTGTAGAGTCCATAAATCTATAATAATTTGTAATAAAATGAACACATAAACTAACTATTTAACAGGTTTTGGATAGCCACTTTCTGTCACAGCCTAGAAGGTTCTCAATATTTTGAACAATTTATTGGAACAGAATATTTATAACTATAAAGACTTCAGTTATAGTGGATTGCTTACGTTGAATTTGGTTGATATAGTGGTCAATTATAGTGGATTGCTTACGTTGAAGGGAAGCAAGTTGCATAAATAAGCTAAAGGTTTTAAGTTTTATGCCAATCAGAGTCATGACAAATGTTGAAAGGGATCAGCTGTTCAGTTGTCGTTGGGCTATCAATTAATGACACTTTCTAAGGAATAATTGGCCTTAGTTTATGATAATGACTGCGTTCGCTCATCTACACTAATCAGAATAATGAAAAATCTATTCACCAATATATTGACAATCGTTATCTTAAGAATACATATATAACAGTTGGTCAGTTTTCAAACATTTTAACTTGAATTAAAAAATTTACCCTTATCTGATAATTTTGAACTCAAGGCTAATTTTAGATGGGTTTGGGTAACCAGTATGTACTGAATACGTACGTGTATAACTGGATTTGATATGACATAGAATATATTAAGGTTGTTTGTATAGCTATCTGGTGTATGTTTCCTTCCCCCTTCCCCAATATGAGATTTCCGCCCTTCTTGATTTGTATTTTCTAGAACTGGAAACTTAGTAAATGGAGATAATATTTAATGGCAGGAGATAAGATGTGAAAAAGAGTCCAAACTGCTTCGTAATGAACTAGTTTCTTTTCTATGACTTCTGATCAATTGTAGAAAAATTAAATCACTATCAATGTATAATGATTCTTTATTGGAAACATAATATTTCTGAATAATATTGTCTTATAATTTTGTTAAAATGATTATGTATCAAATACAACGTACAGTACTCACCCTAGCATGTTAGAGACTCTATGACACTTTACTAAAACATAGAGACAGTAATTGTTTTACCCTCCCCTCTAATAAATACAAAATAACGCTTACTTTATGTACCCTTACGCAGAGTGTGTCTGGAAAATATAACTTCTTTGATGTTATGGAATGCTCAAGTTCTTAAGTTTTTTGAAGTAATCTTACAGTTACCTTCACCCTAATATCTATAATGTGTACGAAAATGTGAAGACTTTTTTTAAAACTTTAAAGTGACTTACAAGGCCGTAATACGACCGTCAGCTGCCCTCGGAGTGGTCCCTCCCATGATCCAACTCGAACTCTGACTAACACCAACCCTCTATTTAACCGGTCGGCTCGGTGTATGGGAAACAAGTCGTACACCACCGTATGCCACCAACATTTCATACCACTGACACTTCCAATTCACTACTTCCAGTTATCACCTAATTTATTGTATTGTATCAATGCAACTCTTCTAATTAAAACCAGTCACCAAACATTCCTGATTTTGTAAACACCTTTTAAATGGCTCGATTTTGAAGCTTAAACATTCTATTTCATTTCCAACAGCAACACCCTAAGGATTGATAGTGAGCAGAGTGCCCGGAAATGTCGATAGCTGTCACAATACAAATATTTTGGAACTAACTTGTTCAGAAATATTGTTCATTTGGGGTTTCCACATGTAGAGAGTCCATAAATCTATAAAAATGTTGTGTAATAAAATGAACACAAACACTAACTATTTAACAAGTTTTTGATAGCCACTTTCTGTCATTATTTCTGTCACAGCCTAGAATGTTCTCAATATTTTGAACAATTTATTGGAACAGAATATTTATAACTATACAGACTTCAATTATAGTGAATTGCTTACGTTGAAGTTGGTTGATATAGTGTTCAATTATAGTGAATTGCTTACGTTGAAGTTGGTTGATAGGGAAGCAAGTTGCATAAGTAAGCTAAAGGTTTTAAGTTTTATGACAATCAGAGTCATGACAAATGTTGAAAGGGATCAGCTGTCAGCTGTTCAGTTGTCATTGGGCTATCAATTAATGACACTTTCTAAGGAATAATTGGCCTTAGTTTATGAAAATGACTGCGTTCGCTCATCTACATTTATCAGAATAATGAAAAATCTATTCACCCATATATTGACAATCGTCATCTTAAGAATACATATATAACAGTTGGTCAGTTTTCAAACATTTTATCTTGAATTAAAAAATTTACCCCTATCTGATAATTTTGAACTCAAGGCCAATTTTAGGTGGGATTGGGTAACCAGTATGTACTGAATACGTACGTGTATAACTGTATTTGATATGACATAGAATATATTAAGATTGTTTATATAGCTATCTGGTATATGTTTTTTTTTTTTTTTTTTTTGCTTCAGTGATGGGGTAGGTGTAGTTTGGTATACGTTTGCAGTTCAAGAGAACTTTTAGGCCTGTACGTCTTGTACAGGGGTACAATATTCGGAAAAGTCTCATGACAGTTAGTTATGTAAACCAGCACAGTACCTATAGAGTCCATATGGCTGAATCGCAATAACTAGAACTGAGATACCGATGTCCTTTTGAACCATGCCTGTTCCTCATTGACTATTGAATCATAAAAAGAACTTAATTTAGACAGAATAATGGGGAGAACCAGTACACTACAAAGTTCATATTATTGATGAAAACCTCTATACGTTATGTAATGAATGTCCCGATTTGACATGAGCGCGCTTAGTGGCATTTGTGTGTAGCTCTGTCGTGCGGTGTTGCCAAGTGTACTGTGTTTGACACACAACAGAGTTACATGGATATCCTCTTGAAGAGGCATTTTAAATTGGTTAATAAGAACAATAGAACAATCTATCTAAACCTATAAAAGGCAAAGCCCTCACTGACTGACTGACTCACTCACTCATCACTAATTCTCCAACTTCCCATGTAGGTAGAGAGCTGACATTTTGTACACTGTTTCTTTAGAACTTAAATAGGACAACTAAAGTATTTTCATCTTGATAAAGTACTCCTAAGCGGTAGAAACAACCCCTAAAAGATTGCTCCATAAGGATAACATTGGGTTGATTTTAGTAAATTAATAACAGCTGTTTTGTAAATAAACATGTCTATTTTGAATGTTTGACATTATACTATTGATGCATTTTTAATATTTTACTGAGTTTAATCTTCAGCTGTTAAACAAAAATAAATGAAATGAACATGGTTGAAATAGGCTAAATAGGTGGCAAAGCAATTACTAAGAGTGAGATACTGTAACTAAGTTTAATATTGTGATTTTACGTTATATAGTTAATCTACAATTTTTTTGTATTGAATAGTTACATGCCAAGGCCCAAGGCCGATGTGTATCGAGTGCTGCGAGTGCCGGGGTTGGCACGCGAAGCGTGCAGGGGTGTCCCCTAGTTACTAATTAAAGTATCCTTTTTAATACTGGAAATAACAATATAAATGACAAAACAATAAGGAAGTTCACGATCATATGCTTACTCACACTCAGATCCATTATCAACTGAAAAGTGGCAACAATGCAAGACGTAAAGGCGTTGCTATGGTTGCGGCTGGCTTACATCGTCACGTCATTGGTTGTAGCTTTCAAAACTACTTGTTGTTCCAGAATTTGCTGTAAGAGCGCTCAGAATTCAAGTTGGGACATTCAAATAAAAATATATATATATAGTCAAGGCTATATATTCGAACCTGTGCTATCTCGCCTAAGACGCTGGCTCCACCTAACTTTCATGGGGGTGTAACTATTGATCCACGGTACAACATTCCACCAGCATTATTGTACGTGTATCTCGAAGTTACTTCGTAACTCTAACAATTTAGAACTAACTCAGTCACACACAGATCGGTGTCACGATTTAACACTGCAATTAGAAACCTACCAACAACAGGTATTCGATCTGGGTACACTACGGACGTGAGTAATTGTTTATTGGCTGTGCATATTCATGGTGCGACCCCAACAGCTGTGATCAATATACATGCTAATTGGGCACAATATTCGGCGTGGACCTGAAATTGGTTTGGTATTGTTTTATTGTTGTTGTTGTAATTTTTTCTTCTTAAGTTTCTTGAATGTGACTTCGATATCTGATGAAAACACATTATATATTGTCATTTTAGGAATGGGACTACAACAAAAGTACTTTCATTTATGTTTAACAAAAAATGCATTTAATTTTTTTTCTCATTTTTTAACCAAACAATGATCTACAAGCTTATTTTTCTTAGTACAATAGATTGATCAAAAATAGTTAGTCGAGAATAATTTATTTTAGGTCTTAGACAAAAAACTTTTACGAGACTCTAAAGGTTGTTGATAGAAAAGTGCTTTTATAATATTTATTGCGTATAAAAGATAAATTAACTACAATAAGCAGTATAAAATATTATGTGTTAAGGAATTATAACTAATTAATATTAATAACGAGTACAATTTAGGTACGGCACAAACAAGTAACAACATTTGGACTACAATTTTCTGTTGAAAAAAAAACACAAACGTTCTAAACTTGCCCAGACAGATGTAGATCAACAATGGACATATTGAGAGGGTAGAACGATTTTAATATTTGGAATGCATTGAAAAACAAAGCACTTGAATCTAGGACCCAGAAACTGGAGTTAGCTTTTCAGTTAATAAAAAGTGCACACAAAAAAAGTTAATTATCTAGGAACTTAAATTTTAAACTCTTAACTGTTAAGTACAGTGCGTTATAAAACAGGAAGCATTATACGTTGCAGATACTCTTGCACTGAACAATAAGGGTTTGGTAGATAATTTAAGAAACAAAGAAAGAAAAATAATAACAAAGATACTTAGATTTAATTTTCAAAACAATTAAATAAAGTTAGTATCAGATAAAAATATCGAAAAACTGTCAGATTCTGCATTTATACCAGTGTACATGTATGGGTTGGTGGGTAGGTTTATACCAGTGTACATGTATGGGTTGGTGGGTAGGTTTATACCAGTGTAAGTGTAATAATAATAATAATAATAAATGTATTTATTGTTTTCACAGGTACAGATTAGTGTCACAGGCAAAATTATTGATCACAATAAAAAGGCACATTTGATGAAAAATAAAAAAAAAAAACTTAAATAACTAAAGAAACACAATTATAACTTATTCGCCTAAATAAAGTACTCCAAATTATATAATATATTCTTGGTTATAATAGAATAATATAAATACAGTTTAAATACAACCAGACATAAGCTAAATTATTAAACATAAGATTAAATTGTAATGAAACAGATATATTCAAAAACAAAAACAAACAAAAGAAAACATAAATACTGAAACCTGCGAAAAACAACTGCGACCCCAACAGACCAAGGGCCCAATTATGGGGGCCGCAAGGGTATACCAACATGATCTATGTACTAGAGTGTGCATTAAATGAAAGAAAACTCAAATATCTTATTTATTTCCACAGTTAAAGAATAACTTATTCTTGGAGTTATCTAAAGTTGAACGTAATAGAAGGATGACTTTCTATGCACATATCTTTAGGATGATGGATACCAGATTTACAAAATGAATCTTATATTTCTGTTTCAATATAAAAACAAAACAATTTGTTCAATAATATTCAAAATAACTTGCATGAATTAAATTTTCCTTAGATAAATAATATAGCATGACATAAAGAAGACTGAGCTAAAGGGCCAACATTTAAGGTGTCAAGAAAAATCCAAACTCAAGACTGGTAGAAACGTCTGAAGAAAATAAGAAGGCCAAATCTGAAAGAATAAAAGTATTAAAGAAAACTAAAACAGGCAAATATGTAGTGTAAAAAAGGAATTATTGATTTCTCGTACCCCAAATTGGATTTAAAAAAAAAAATGCTTAATATTCTAGTAATAATAATAATAAAAGAGTCAAGTACAAATGCTTAGATTATTTTTACTGATTATTCATTATTCTTATAACTATAAATATTTTTTCGGTTAAAACAATTATATTAACATAAATTAAAATATTAAAATAACATAATATCAACAATAATATTAATATAATTAATCAGACATATAATTTGTTGAAATAAACTGCATTACTCCAATTATTTTCAATTTTTTCTCAGTCAGGCCTTTCGTTACCAAGACAACACCGTCAGACTATTTGTCTTTGACTACGAAAGGCCTCATTTAAAAAATATAACTTATTGGAATATTGCAGTTCATTTCAAAACATTATATAATTTTTCCAATAAAAAAAGCTTTCAAACGTGACTAATCAGAAAATTAATTGTTGGGGCTGTAAACAAATAACAAAGCAAATTAAATTTGTGTAATATTTAAAATCACAGATCGCAGTCATTTACTAAAAATATAGTAATAGAATATTTTAAAAACTTGCCATAGTAAAATTATTACTTTAACGTGATAAATTATAATATACTGTATATGTTTTTTTTATTTTTTACTTGAAGGACAAGTGAACAAAAGCCTGTTTAATGTACACCTGATTTCAATACAAATGAACATTGAATAACATCATTAGCTGAACTGTGAAACTGGTTCAGCAGCAGTAGTTCTGATTACTTTCACACTTCTGAATCAGAATTAGATATATCTTATTTAAATAATGTTTAATAGTGATGAAACGTGTGTATAAAATGATAAATTTACGTAAATACATATAAAATAATATATAGAATATAATAACATTTTTTCTATATGTACAAAAATAAACTAATTTAAAAAAAATATTAACCCTATTGAGGTGTGGAGGAGTTTTTTTAAGTCGTCCTCGGCCCACCAAAGGTGAGGTCATATGTGACTTTATGCCAATGTAGTAAATCTCTTTCCTCTCAAAATTGGACTGAGAAATCTACAAACGAAGTTCGTGTTATCTCTGACAGATTTTAATTTACAAATTTTGATCACCTACGAAATTTATTCTGTTGTATAATGCAAATCAGCAGTCTTGATCCTTAGTTCACTGAGGATTTGGTTTGGTCTTGTTGTTTGTTTTTTTTACCTAATGAGTATTTTCTTTGTGTTTTCTTATAAGTTCCAGCATAGGAAGAAAATTTTTAATATGATCCTCACAAAGTTCATACAACAGTATTGGAATCATACAGGGGTGGTGAACGATGAAGATCAAACCTTCATGGTAGAGGAAAGAGATCAGTTAGATTAGAGCGTGAAAGTACAATTACTTGTTTGTGGCTAGTCAATTGTTTAGCAAAGAAAGTCTTAATAACCAGGTTACAGTGAAATCAATTGATTTTTGTATTTATGAGGCATTAGTCATATTCGTTGAAGGAATTGCAGACAGTGTGCAACAGCCATATTTCGTAAAGTGAAATTTCTGTAAATACTATTTTCTTACCTCGGAAATTTTTATTAAATGTTTGGGTCTTGCTGTTATATTTACCTGTATTATTATATTTATTTATATTATATAAATACTTTTATATTGTATTTACTTATATTATTATTTGGGTTCAGCAAAATGTTTATTTTTATAAAAACAACAAGTCCAGTAATAGTATGGTGTTCAAGTAAGATCTGCGCCTGCAGTTAGTTCTATGAAATCCACCTCATGTTCTAGAGTGACGTCTGCAACTGTAAGCCCTGTCATGTTCATGATTCGCAACTTACATTATGCTGTCGTCGTGTTAACAACCATAACATTGTTGTTAAGCCTTTTATGACAGATTGCTTGACACGTTTAGTCCCTTCTTTCAATCAAAGTGTCACTTAAATCGAGTGTTGTACGTGACTAAAATTGAGCAAGAACTCATTTGGTTCAATTGAAGTAATATCACATTTGTGAATCGGATGAAGAAAGCATAAAGAACAAATCCCAGTAAGACACATCTAGTAACTTGTTTTCAAATAGATCTTGCTGCTCCAGTATGCAGCATTCCTTTTTCTGAAAGTGTTGCCTGTACCATTTAATTTTACCAAAACGTTGTAAAATATTTAGTGCTGGATGCAAAACAAACTCTGTTTTTCGTATGAGTAGTTTGCAATACTGTTTTTTGCATCTCAGTTATCATAATGACAAACTTTATTTTACAACACATCTGAACACTACGATATCCTGGGGGGGGGACACGTTTTACAGCTTCAACTGTTATTAAACATTGCGTTAAACATAAATATTTATAAGCCCACAACACTTTTTCACTGAAAACACTTTATACTCTCCCCAAACTTATGGACCATAACTCTGAACTCGATGACGAAAGAACTAAATACTCAAAATTTTTTTCTCAATTGAACTGTTGCATCAGTTTATTTTATAACAGTAATTATTTAGATCCTGCAGCTGTTCTGAGTCAAAGCTTTTCTTTTTCGTGTATTTCGTTTTCGAAAAACATCAAAGGCTAAAGCACCACTCGTAACACCAAATCTTGCAACTTTTCGTAAGTGGCGAGGAAGGTTTCATTGTTTTATTTTACAAGGGCTGTACAATTTACAACCCGTCTACTGTCGTCAGTTTAACTCCAGTTCCACTTATTTTACAACGGACATCAGAGCATTACAGTTTGCGAGATTACACAATTGTCCTCTTAAACTTTTCCATTGTCCCCACTTAAAGTAATTTCAAACTCTTTATCAGCTATTTCTCTCTTTCGCCCTCGACATCCACATACTTAGGGGTGGATGTAAACGGTTTCTCTGCATAATGCTCTAATAAGGTTTCGACAATCTTTCTTTAAATTTAACCACATTTTCGAAGACTCGTGAAGTATTTGATATAATCGTTTGTTAAAATCTGTCAGATTTGTGGAAGAATATTTTGAGATTTATAGCTACATATATATTAATAATAATACTGTGAGAAAGGCGTTCTCGATTGCTATGTAGGTAGAGTGGTTGGGAGGGCTTAATGAGATGTTTTTTACTAAAATTATACAACATAATAAACTGTAGATTTTCAACGTTTTAACGCAAACTTTTTTATTTATGTGCACTTCTATACGTGATAAACACTAAATACATATTCACACATACAGCTTAGGTACATCTTATTAAAGTGACATATCTAGAATGGTAACAAGTGCGATTAAAAAAAGTTCTACCTCAAAAAGTTCATATTATCGTCAGTTAAATATCTACTTCTGTTCAACTTCAACCCCTGCGTACTTTCCCGTCATTAACAACCCTTGCAGAAAGTCAAGAGCTGCCCGTGTGTACTTTGCCGTCGCACTTTTCCTACGCCTGTATTTGCACTTTTGGCTGGAATGGAACTTTACGTTTATTAAACGTTTGTTGGAAACTTTTGATATACAATGAAGTTTCTTTGTTCAAATTTATAATATTTATTCTGTTTATTGTTGTAAAACATCTTTTTTAATAAATTTTTTTTAACATAGTGTGTCAATATGTATTAACTAACTACAAGAATAGTATATGTAGTTTTTTTAATGTTTATTTATTAATTCAGATACTTTGTTACAAATAAACGGGGAGACGTTGAACATTATTCATTCTAATACATTAAATTCAGACATTTTGTATCTATGATTTTGTGAGCCGCTAGATATATTTACTACTTTAGAATAAGGCTAAATAAAAATGTTTGGTATTTTTTTCTTTGAGAATAAATTTATACTGCAAGTTATTTCATGTTTATTGCTATTATGTATTTGTAGTTCAACCAAATACACCTTGGCGACGGCCTTTATCATATTCAGAGTTCAATGGATGATTAACTACCCCAAAAGTTAACAAAAACATTAATATTGTATTCGAATGTCTTATAGACATATATTAATACAACAGTAGCAAAGAAATTTAATATATACATTTCAGAATACATATTAAAATAAATTTCATGTTATTTTAAACAAGCAATTACAGTTACAATACAAGTAAAATAATTTGTACTAACTATTACAGAGATCCACTATGAAAATATTTATCGAAATTGTATTCTCAAGGGATAGAAACAGCCCCTCAACGTTCATTTTTACTTTCTCCCATTATGCGTTAGCATAGAGAAAGTATTGTGATCGTCAAAAAAGATTTTTTTACAAGTTGGTCTAAAAATCCATTTTAGGGTCCTCTGAACCTAATAAAGTGGTTTGTTTCGAAAAAGTGTTTTGATGTCTGTCCGTATGTGTGTATGAGCAGTTCGCTGAAGACCAAACTGATGGATCAATTTTTATGAAATTTGGTATGTGTGTGTATTTAGCCAATATCTCAAGACGTTTTTACTTTTTGAAATTTTAGTTTTTTATTTTTATTGGCAAAAATCATACAACAATGGAATTTTCTCGAAAATGGCTCTAACGACTTAGATTACATTTTCAGGAAAGATGTACGTAAATAATTTAAAATATTTTAGTAAAAACTGCATGTCTCTATCTTAACTAGTTTTGAGTTACGACAAAAAACATATTTGGGAATCAAACTGGTAATTTTAAGTTTCGAATTTTTAGTGTTTAATATGAGGAAAAGTTTGTACCATTTCTTTGGAACCATTTATTTCCAGTAACATTTGCATTAATTTAATTTGATAATTTATTTCAAACAGGTGATTAACAAACATAAACATAGCACGAAACATAAGTTGGTTTTTATTATGACGTGTTTAAGGTCATTTCTACAAACTGTGACATGACTGCACTACTTAGCATCGCCCTAAAGTACATTTATAGGGTTTTACAGAACATACATTTTTTTTATTATCCAGGAGAACTTCAGCAGGCTGAGCTTTTGTACTGATGTGATGGTTTAGAGGGAACCACGGAGGGAAGAATAAGCAAGCGTAGAGAACCACCCCGTAGTGAAGGAAGGGCTTTTGGCTAATATAATATAATTGTTATCACTACAACATTGGGAATATGATTAACTAATAATAATGAAAGTAAGTCGTGTATTATATACCAACAAAATGAATACTGGTCTATTTCTCCCTTAAAAATGCATTTTATGCTTAGGGAGACATCAATGTCCTATCTTGAGAGCAATTGAGAGCAGAGAAGTTACAAATATGAAGCGGAGAACATAGACATTGCAAATATACATATTTAAAAATAAGTTCTATCAAAATACACATAAATAAATTAACTAATTTGTCGGTGAATAATTTATTTTAATTTCCACTGTAATATGAAATCGGGTCTGCTGAAATTTTTATAAAATAACTTGTTTATATGTTTAAAAAAATGTATTTTACAAGGTAAAACAACCTGAATCTTAACTCATATGAGTGACGATTCTATGTATTATATTTACTTCAGTAGACAATTAAGCTTGAATAATCATAAGTAAATAGCTGTGTATTTATCAAAGGCATAAAACAAACTATAATTTCATTTAATAAAGAAAAAGGAGCTAAAAATAAAGCAGTGCTGTTATGTTGCTGGAATAGCACTTATACAGGCATTTAAAAACTTTGAAACGCCACAGAAGTAATGAAACCAAATTATAAAACACTTTACAAAGTTATGTGGGAATAAGCGAGCTTACATACTTAAACAGCCGCTTGTTATGAGGTAATTTTAGCACAAGTGACTACTTTAAACCTGTAATAACATAAGTTGGTTTCTAATGTTCAATTTGTGTTCAGACTTGTTGTAGAGTAAACAAGACTTGTTGTATGTTTATTACATTATTAATCCTGAAAATGTAATATATGAAACAAGGTGACAATTTTCCCTTTGGACAGAAGTATAAAGTGTTGTTTGGATGTAGTTAACCCACCCTCTCATATGTAGCCGAGTTACTTTACATTAACATAACTAATTAAAATACAAAAAATAAAATATTTAGTTGTATTTTAAGTTATTTAAAAAAAAACACGACTGGAAAAGACATGGTAAAAGTTAGAGTACATGTTATCAGGATTCACACAGTAAATCAAATAAGGGGTGAACACCGCCAAAAAAAGATAACAGATAAGGGAGTACATTGTGGTGAAATGTACCTTCAACGAGCGAGCGTAAACTAGATGATATGACACCCCTTATGGGGGGGGGAAGCCCTCATATATGGGATTTGTGTCACATAGACAGGCTGATACGTACCCGTGATGGTTGGCCTAAAACGGATTACTGCCTGTTGAAACGGAGTAGTATAACCGAATGACCTGATACCTGTCATGACGGGGAGGGGAGGGGCACTCATGTACGGTGTTTTGTCCATATTCAGTACTGAGACCACTCACACACACATTTAATACACAAATCTCAAAATACCCACCAACAACAGACCCATCATTCAGATAACTCTCACCACACAAACGACCTACACCCTTCGTACACTTGACTCACAACAGAACTACCCACACGCCTCGCGCCATTCGTATATATGACACTCAACAGAACCACGCACACGCCCTATGTACACACGAGTCTCAACAGATCCTCTCACACACCCATCATACACTTTATTTACAATAGAATCACCCACAAGCCCTTCGTACACGGACTCTTAACAGATTCTTCCATAAACCCGTCGTACACAACACCCTCAGCAGATCTTTCCACATAATCTTGGAACACATAACTCAAGAGAGTCATTCACCCGCAATTGGTACTGTATACACGTCTCTCACTCAACAGGACCACCAATACGTCGTTCGTACACACGATTCTCTCTCGACAGGACCACCAATACGCGGTTCGTCTACAAGACTCTCGCTCAATAGGACCACCAATACATCGTTCGTACACACGATTCTCACTCGACAGGACCACCAATACGTCGTTCGAACACACGATTCTCACTCAACAGGACCACCAATACGCGGTTCGTCTACACGACTCTCACTCGACAGGACCACTCATACGCCATTCGTACACACGATTCTCACTCGACAGGACCACCCATACGCCGTTCGTACACACGATTCTCACCCGACAGGACCACCAATACGTCGTTCGTACACACGATTCTCACCCGACAGGACCACCAATACGTGGTTCGTTTACACGACTCTCACTCAACAGGACCACCAATACATCGCTCGTACACACGATTCTCACTCGACAGGACCACCAATACGCGGTTCGTCTACACGACTCTCGCTCAACAGAACCACAAATACATCGATCGTACACTCGACTCTCACTCGATAAGACCACCAATACGCCGTTCGTACGTACGACTCTCAACAGATCTTTATACATAACCTTCGAACACATGATTCAACAAAACCACCACTCTTAGTATAAGTAATTCAATTTGCTTTATTTTATTTTTGGTAAAAACTAACCTTAATTTGGATAACTATAGCAGTTCTAAATGTAAAGGACACAATTCTTTGTCTTTGTAACCATTGGGTATTTAGCTACAATCCTTAGAGGTTACCTCCCCTACTAATTAGGTGTCTATTCTGTATGTTGGTGGTCGTCTCTATTGTTCCCATTTCCTCATTTACTCCACCAAGATCAACCAGTCTGTCTCTGGCCGCACATCGGGAAATGGCCAGGGGTGTTTTACATTCCGCACGTGTACTTTTGTTTCAAGTTTTCTAAGAGCTCTTTTCAAGTTTAATTCTTTACTATAGGTTATTTTCTACTAATTTACTTATTTTTTTGCTGTACAGTAAAATTACTATTCTTTTACGTATTTCCTGTTTAATATATGAAATAGAAGATAATAGGATGCAACTATTTTGTACGAATTGGTCAGTTAAGTAAACTATTACAATAATCTATATATATAAAAGGCAAAGCCCTCACTGATTGACTCACTCACTCATCACTAATTCTCCAACTTCCCATGTAGGTAGAGAGCTGAAATTTTGTACACTGTTTCTTTAGAACTTAAATAGGACAACTAAAGTATTTTCATCTTGATAAAGTACTCCTAAGGGGTATAAAGCACCCTTAAAAGATTGGTCCATAAGGATAACATTGGGTTGATTTTAGTAAATTAATAACAGCTGTTTTGTAAATAAATAAACATGTCTATTTTGAATGTTTGACATTATACTATTTAATATTTTACTATGAGTTTAATCTGCAGCTGTTAAACAAAAATAAATGAAATGAACACTCTTGAAATAGGCTAAATAGGTGGCAAAGCAATTAGTGTGAGTGAGATACTGTACCGAAATGTAATATTGTAATTTTACGTTATATAGTTAATATACCGATTTTTGTATTGAATAGTTACATGCCGAGGCCGAAGGCCGAGGTGTATCGAGCGTAACGAGCGTCGGGGTTGGCACGCGAAGCGTGCAGGGGTGTCCCCTAATATATTATAAAAAGTTCCAAACTGTCATTGAGTATGGTGCATATTTAGTGACATTATTATTTTTAGAGTACAGACCCAATGTAAGCTTTAGTTATAGATTTGTGATTTATTTTTGTGATTATCTGGCTATTTTTTACTACATTATCATTATCTTAAATAATTATCTAGTAAACCTATAACTTTATATTTCATTGATTTATGTATTAGTACAAAGATACAAGATACAAGATTCTCTTTATTTACATAATCTTCAAGATTAGTAATGGCGTCAATACATAAATGTTATCTATCATTTTAGTAAAACATAAAACATTAGTTAATGATACAGTAGTCTCATGTTTAAAAGTAAAGAAGAAAAATATACAAGCTGTAGATTAAGTTAATTAACTTTTCCATGATGTGCATCAGTTACAGTTTACAGAACATGTAGTGTCTATACAAGAAGTGCAACTACAAAAAGTCCAAAATTGATAAAAAGAAAACGGTAATGTAAAATGAAGTTTGTAAAAAAAAAATCAAAATAATCATACAAAGTGAAACAGGTTGAGGGGTTAAGATGAACATGTTAAAGTTATGTTATTGAGGTTTAAAGCTGTATCAAATTGATAAAAGGATTTGATTTTAATATAAGTTGAGGTAAAAATTGTTTCCAGTTATAAAATTCTGCCAGGCTGTAGAAGGGACGTTCTTGAAGCCAGTTTTTCAGGCAGCGTGAAAACTTTTGTGCTTCTGTTTTCTTCAACTCTTCTGGCAGGGTATTCCACATTTTGGTGCCAGTGTATGTGGGTTTCTTCTCAGTACTACTGAGGTGGTGAACTGGAAGGCAGTAGTTGGTTGCGTGCCGGGTGTTGTAATGGTGAACCTGTGCCCCACGTATCACCACTTCTGGTGCCTTGATGTGGATAAAGGACACTACTTCCAGGATGTAGAGATTTATAACAGTGAGAATCTTCATGTTCTTAAAAGTTTCTCTGCATGATTCTCTTGGCTGGAGATCCCCTAGGATTCTAATGGCTCTTTTTTGTTTTATAAGGACTCGTTGCAGGTTGGCATTAGTTGTTCCACTCCATACAGCTATTCCATAATGTATGTGTGACTCAAATAGAGCGTAGTATGCGGTCTTGGTGGTGTTGTCACTTATACTTTTCATTCTTTTTAGTACATACAGTCCAGTACTGAGTTTACTACAGAGTGTGTTGATATGTTGGGTCCATGTAAGATCTTCGTCAATTGTAACGCCAAGATACTTGGCAGAGCTGACTTCATCTACCCCTGGTATTCGTGCAGCTACTTCTCTGTTCCTGCCCAGTACAAGTTGTTTTGTTTTCTTTTCATTAAGGACAAGTTCATTGTTATGACAATATTGAATGGCCATGTTGAAAGCTGTGTAGGAATCTATTTCGAGTTGTTCTGTGTTTTCTCTGCCAAGAAGTAATATTGTATCATCTGCATACATGAGACAGTTGCAATAGTGTTCAAGGAGTTTAGGGAAATCATTTGTGAAGAGTATGTACAGCACAGGGCCCAGAACCGATCCCTGAGGGACTCCTCTTATGATCTTCTTTGGATGTGATCTTACTTGTTCTACTTTTCCCTTATTGTTATATTTCATCTCTACCACCTGACTTCGATCTGTTAGATAGCTCCTAAACCAAGCTTTTGCAGTTCCTTGAATCCCTAGTGATGACAGTTTTTTGAGGAGTTGTTCGTGTTCGAGACAATCGAACGCCTTACAATAATCTAGCAGAATAGCAGAGCATGTGTTTCCTTTTTCTTGTTGTTCAATTACAAATTCTACTAGGTTAATCAGGGCAGAGGATGTAGATTTGCCGGGTATAAAGCCATGTTGGTATTGCGTTAAAAGTTGGTTGGTTGTCAGGTGTTTTAAGAGACGAGATAGGACTATTTTTTCAAATACTTTTGCTATGGTTGGAATTAGTGAGATCGGCCTATAATTTGATGGTTGAGTTGTGCATCCTTGTTTGTGCTTTGGATATACTTTTGAAAATTTTTAGAGCTGATGGGAATATTCCAGTTGTAAATGATTTGTTAGCAATGTAGACCAGGGGCTCTATTAGTTCATCTTTACATAGTTTTAGCAGTTTAGATGAAATTTCATCATATCCTGAGGAACAAGATGAAACATTTATTTTTAAGTACAGTTTTAAGTAAATTTACTTTAAAAATACTAGTAAAATAGCTTTTAAAACAAAAACTTATTATCCTACTTATTGTTTTTTTATGGGGTACACGTATACTCCATTGCTCTAAAATAAACCAGACACTGGAAAAAAACTATAAAAAAATATATAATTAAATAGAAAATCCTATACATGATAACACCTTCTACTGTATATGTCGATGACGCTGACGTGCGATTGACGTCCGATTTCTGATGATCATCCCCACTTAGCAGTTGTTTTCCCTATCCCCTAGCCTCATGGATGGGGATTAGTTCTTATAATCCCACAATACATCATTGAGAGCCACATTCCTACGAGAGTTTTGTCATTAGGAGTCACTTAATAGTTCTTCATAGTCAAATAAAGTCAATGAAATTTAAAAATTACGTAACTCTACATGTATATATCAACTAAAGACCTACTAAATGTTAATGGTGCGAGAGAGATGCACTGATTGGTGGGCCGGTCGATGTCGGTGGTGACATTACACAGATAAGCCTATCATTTATAGCCGACGATATTCATGTAGCAGTGATGTAGATACGTTGATGTGACTGACCGGTCGATGTCGGTGGTGACATAACACAGCTGCCTTGATAAGCCTATCATTTATAGCCGACGAGATTCATGTAGCAGTGATGTAGATACGTTGATGTGATGGCCGGTCGATGTCGGCGGTGACATCACACTGCTGCCTTGATAAGCCTATCATTTATAGCCGACGAGATTCATGTAGCAGTGATGTAGATACGCTGATTTGATGGACCGGTCAGTGTCGGCGATGACATCACATTGCTGCCTTGATAAACCTATAATTTATAACCGACCAGATTCATTTAGCAGTGATGTAGAGATACGCTGATATGATAGACCGGTCAGTGTCGGCGGTGACATCACATTGCTGTCTTGATAAGCCTATCATTTATAGCCGACGAGATTCATGTAGCAGTGATGTAGATACGTTGATGTGACTGACCGGTCGATGTCGGTGGTGACATAACACAGCTGCCTTGATAAGCCTATCATTTATAGCCGACGAGATTCATGTAGCAGTGATGTAGATAAGTTGATGTGATGGCCGGTCGATGTCGGTGGTGACATCACACTGCTGCCTTGATAAGCCTATCATTTATAGCCAACAAGATTCATGTAGCAGTGATGTAGATACGCTGATTTGATGGACCGGTCAGTGTCGGCGATGACATCGCATTGCTGCCTTGATAAACCTATAATTTATAACCGACCAGATTCATTTAGCAGTGATGTAGAGTTACGCTGATATGATAGACCGGTCAGTGTCGGCGGTGACATCACATTGATGTCTTGATAAGCCTATCATTTATAGCCGACGAGATTCATGTAGCAGTGATGTAGATACGCTGATGTGATGTACCTGTCAGTGTCGGCGATGACATCACATTGCTGCCTTGATAAGCTTATAATTTATAACCGACCAGATTCATTTAGTAGTAATGTAGATACGCTGATATGATAGACCGGTCAGTGTCGGCGGTGTCATCACATTGCTGCCTTGATTAGCCTATAATTTATAGCCGACCAGATTCATGCAGCAGTGCTGTAGATACGCTGATGTGATGGACCGGTCAGTGTCGGCGGTGACATCACATTGCTGCCTTGATAAGACTATAATTTATAACCGACCAGATTCATTTAGCAGAGATGTACATACGCTGATGTGATAGACCGGTCAATGTCGGTGGTGACATCACACTGCTGCCTTGATAAGCCTATCATTTATAGCCGTCGAGATTCATGTAGCAGTGATGTAGATACGCTGATGTGATGGACCGGTCAATGTCGGCGGTGACATCACACTGCTGCCTTGATAAGCCTAACATTTATAGCCGACGATATTCATGTAGCAGTGATGTAGATACGCTAATGTGATGGACTAGTCGATGTCGGCAGTGACATCACCCTGCTGCCTTGATAAGTCTATCATTTATCAGTCAGAGGTTTTGAACACGTTTTTATACACGTAAACTTAAGAAGTTTGTTTTATGAAATATTAACCCATTTGAGCGTAAGCATCTACTTTACTTCACAAATGAATAGCATTTGCTTTCTTTATGCTTAATTTTTGTTTGTTTATGTTTTTTCATAACTAGCCTTATTGTTATGGTTGTGTTATTGCTGTCGTTATTATTTTTGTTTTTAAAACGTTGAATTATCTGAAAACGAGTTGTTTTTTATAAAAGGAAGTTTTTTCCCAAAGGAAAATTTTCTTTCCCTTACAAGTATCTTTAATTTATGACAAGTGAAAAGTAAAGGGCGCCAGCTACTTGTCATAATTCAACGTGAGTTTCCATTATTCAGATTTGAGATGCTAACATTGCTTTGCGTTTTATAACGCAAATATTATTTATAATTTCAGTATAGTATTAGTGTGAATGACCTGTGTAGTCTTGATACTAACAGAATTTGAATTACCTCAGAAATGATCATTTATTCATATCGAAATAGCCAGGACAACTAAGGGAGTTACAGCTTTATGTGGAATCCAAACCACGTAGTATTGGTCTGATCGTCTTTTAACTGACACGCCTGATACTCAGCTCTCTTCCTTAAACAAAATCTGAACTTTGACTACCACCCAATACGGACACCCCAGAATTTCCTAGTTGTGTCCATGTCGACTGCAAGCGGATGCCATGTTTGTATTAGGAGGACCGAACAAAGAACCTATCACCTAAAACCGCTAAAAAACTTTGTCCCCAAGTAGCTGCCCCATATTGCAACTTACAATGATTTAAATTTAATTTACAGTTGTTTTTGGGGTCAAACCCGATGCCTACTTAACATGGAGGCTGTAATCAACTCTGCTAGTGATTAGGCCTATATAACAGTGGACATAGTAGAATATCCATATTAGACTACCGATAATCTGTTTTGGTTTGAACAAATTCATTTTAAGGTGTTAACGTTTAAGAATTTTACTTGTCATTCCCTTATTTGTGACATATTTACTTTTAATCATTCTTGCACTAAAATTAATTAAAAGTGAATTCACATTCTACAACGCACTAATTAATTGTATTTAAAATCGTTGCTACAATAAATGAACACAAAGGAAGACACCTGAGTATCACGTTTGTCAATTAGCTGAAAAGCATTCCAATACTTCGTGGTTCAGATTCCACGAAAATATTTAGGTATCGGGCTACTAATAAATGGTTAATTCTGAGCATAGGTCGAACTCATTCATAATCAACTAAGTTCTGTCACGTCTCAAATCTGAGAATCAACATTTCCCTTAAATAAACCCTCGTTTCGTTATTTAACGACAAACAAATGTTTTATTCGTCGTTCTGTCGAAAAACACTCGAAGAATATTGGTTGGGCGATGAAATTTATCCGATACGTTAAAATTAAATGATTTGACGCCCAGAAACAATGTCAAGAAGGCAATTCCTTTTACACTCTTTCTCTTGGATTCAAATATAGTGAGCTTTATTTTCAATTAAACACGTTTCCAATATTATACAGTAATGAGGCAGATGACTATGTCACGTGGAAAACCATTTATACAATAATGAGATAGATAACTATGTCACGTGGAGAATCATTTATACAATAATGAGACGTAAGGCTATTTCACGCGAAGAACCATTTATACAATAATACGACAGATGACTATACCACGTTGAAAACCATTTATACAATAATGAGACATATGACTATGCCACGTTGAAAACCATTCATACAATAATGAGACGTAAGGCTATTTCACGCGAAGAACCATTTATACCAACGAGACAGATGACTATGTCACGTTGAAAACCATTTATAAAATAATGATACAGATGGCTATTTCACGGGAAGAACCATTTATACAATAATGAAATAGATGATTATATCCGGTTAAAATCCATTTATATAATAATGAGACATATGGCTTTTTCGCTCGAAGAACCATTTATACCATAATGAGACAGATGATTATGTCACGTTGAAAACCATTTATACAATAATGAGACATATGCCTATGCCACGTTGAAAACCATTCATACAATAATGAGACGTATGGCTTTTTCACACGAAGAACCATTTATACCAACGAGATAGATGACTATGTCACGTTGAAAACCATTTATAAAATAATGAGACAGATGGCTATTTCACGCGAAGAACCATTTATACAATAATGAAATAGATGACTATATCCGGTTAAAAACCATTTATATAATAATGAGACAGTTGATTATGTCACGTTGAAAACCATTTATACAATAATGAGACAGATTTCACGCGAAGAACCATTTATACAATAATGAGATAGATGACTATATCACGTTGAAAACCATTTATACAATAATAAGGCAGATGACTATGTCACGTGGAGAACCATTTATACAATAATGAGACATATGACTATATCACGTGGAGAACCATTTATACAATAACCATTTATACAATAATGAGATAGATGACTATATCACGTTGAAAACCATTTATACAATAATAAGGCAGATGACTATGTCACGTGGAGAACCATTTATACAATAATGAGACATATGACTATATCACGTGGAGAACCATTTATACAATAATGAGACATATGACTATATCACGTTGAAAACCATTTATACAATAATAAGACAGATGACTATGTCACGTGGAGAACCATTTAAACAATAATGAGACATATTACTATATCACGTTGAAAACCATTTATACAATAATAAGACAGATGACTATGTCACGTGGAGAACCATTTATACAATAATGAGACATATGACTATGTCACGTGGAGAACCATTTATACAATAATAAGACATATGACTATGTCACGTGGAGAACCATTTATTTATTTAACGAAAGCATACTTGCTACAGCACTTAAACACAGATTAATGTTTAATTCACGTAAACGAAATAAACTAATTAGTTTATTTAATACAACAAACAAAGCTCTAATATTGTTATCGTTGTATCGAAAAACACCTATAAGAAATTGAATAGGAAATGAAATTCATTTCGTACGTTACAATAAAGTACTGTGATGGCCAGAAACAATGTTGTCTGTCAGGAAGATTGTTCGCTTTTAAATCTCTGTTATACAACCATCGCAGTTTTATTGTTAGGTGTAAGAATATCAGCTTATAACCTTATATATTTATTACAAATGTGAAAATATTTTTATTTTAATATTATGTTTTTATTTGAATGTTCCCTTTTATATAATTTTGTTAATGGTGTTATCATGTTCTGTTTCCCCATCGCTATATTACCGTACAAAAACATATTATAAATTTTATTTTATTTATATTTTTTTTAACAAAACAGTCTTTACATAATTACATATCATTGAATATATTTATAAATGTTTTAGAAGGACAAAACACACTCACATAGATAACATAATAGTACTATAGTAAGTAAAGTTTGGGAGGTAAATTTTTTTTTTTTTTTTTTTTTTTTTTTTTTTTTTTTTTTAGTTGGTTTAATTGACTTAGATATACGGACTATGTAAAATCAATTGTTTTAATATTACAGAAAAAGATAAGCTACTAGTCGACTGCCCTTGCTGGGATGGTTTTTTACGCTTCTTTACCTTTTCCCCCTTAGTTCTCTTTAAACCATCACATCGATACAAAAGCCGATCCTACTGACTTTCTCATAGATAACAACATTTTATGGTCTAGTAGAGTTTACTTTAGGGGGATTCAAAGTAGTGCCAATCATGCCAGAGATAGTAGAAATAACCTTAAACATTTCACTACGAAAACTAAAATAGCCAAGTTTGAATCAGCTGTTTCAAATAAATTACAAAATTAAATCAATGGCACAATGTTTACTCTTATGAAACATTGAGGGGTTTCGTTGGATAAGGAGCTATTAATAAATGGTATATTTCATAACAAGAGTGGAAAGTGGGGTTTTGCATGTTCGAGACCATATGTTTGAAGTGCGAGACTTGTCGAGCACTTCAAATGGTCGAGAACATACAAAACACTTTCACTCGAGTTTTGAACGATACTTTTCACTACACTACGGAATAAAACTGTTCCGTAAATAGTGTCACATAAACATAAACCTGTGTGTTGTTGACTGTGGAAAATTTTCGGTTGTAAACAATATTACTTTCGGTAGTAAACAATAGACAGCTGTTGAAAATATGATGTTTCGCAGGTTGTAAACACATAACGAAAACAGCTAAACTCATAGTAGTGTAGCGAAAAAGCTCTTTCCGACAGTCGACCTTAGTTAGTAACAATGACTATACTCGTTCATCTACACTCGTCACTCTCATTCGCTATCATATAGGTCCATAGCTCTACGATCGGTGTCTTACGGATGAAAAATAAATTAAATGAATTACATTTAATTCATTTAATTTATTTTTCATAAATAAATTAAATGAATTATTTATGAAATAGTATATTTCATAACAAGAGTGGAAAGTGGGGAAAGTGGAAAGATGTGGAAAGTGCATGTCGAGACTTGTCGAGCACTTCGAATGGTCGAGAACATACAAAACACTTTCACTCGAGTTTTGAACGATACTTTTCACTACACTACGGAATAAAAACTCATTTTTGGAATGTTAACTGTTTATTAAATTAGAAATATGTTTTAAAAACAGGTGTTGTTGACTGTGGAAAATTTTCGGTTGTAAACAATATTACTTTCGGTAGTAAACAATAGACAGCTGTTGAAAATATGATGTTTCGCGGGTTGTAAACACATAACGAAAACAGCTGAACTCATAGTAGTGTAGTGAAAAATAAATTAAATTCTCCAATGTTAAATGAATTACACTTCCTTAACATTGGAGCTCATAGGATATCTAAGCGAAATTACAAAGAACTATTAAATTTAGTATATCTTCTCAATTTAGTATTATATTAAAATAAAATAATTATAAAACATTGCTAACGATTAAAACTAATTTGCAGTACAGTATATCTCATCTGATCTAAATAATCTTGAGGCTACGACCTGCGAAATGATTTAAAATAAACAAATGCTATCATTTCAAAAATTATTTCAAAGGGTTTTCTGGATAAATGTTTCAAATCTAGGGCTGAGCGGTCTAAGGCATCAGTACTTGAGCTGAGTTAGATATGCCACAGGTTCCAATCCAGACCTGGACTGGAAGTATTTTTCAGTAACTAGCGATTTACTCGTGCCGTGCCATGGAATAAACAAATAAATAGTAATATTTAAGTGTTCTCAAAATTAAATATCAATAAGCATTACTTAGCCTGGTCCAGCTATGCGTGGGCAGATGTAACTGCTGGACATGAAAGATGGATTGACACTAGATCAGTCTTGTGACTGCTGGGAGTCTATCCAAACAATGGATCACATAGTTACAGAGTGCCTCCCTGCGCTCTTTTGCCTCCGCAAATAGCGGAGATTATTTGTAGCCAGATTAGCTAGCATAAATAGAACCAGTAAAGCATTCGGTCTTAAACGGCCCGATGGATCGGATTTAGCTTTGTGGCAGGGAGATCACTTTGTATGTTTTTAAACATAACTTTTGGATCTTGTACCAAATACATACTGTACTGGTTAACCCCTAACTCTGTCTGAATAAGTTTCCATCATATATTATATATATATATATATATATATATATATATATATATATATATATATATATATAAAACACCACCGAACATGTAAGAGTTGGTGGATGGGTTAAAAAGGAGATCGGCCTCCCATATAATATCGTTTTAAAAAGTGTTTTTAGGTGTTTTTATTTAGATTCTTAATCATACGAATAAAATGTCTCTATAACGTGTAACGGTATAACTTATTTCCTGTAAGAGACCTTTACTGCATAAACTCATTTAACTTAATTTATTCACGTAAATGAAATCTATAATACAATTCGTCTAGCCTCTATAGTATATTCGTTTTATCTCTCACGGTGTTAGTCCTCTGTACACTCTAACAAATCCCCTCCACCCCTCCATCTCACATCCCCGTAACTAATATTCTTAACGTTAACTCAGTCCCTAAAGACCTACTCTTCCTAATAATGGGCCACATACTTTAAGGGATTAGATTAGATCACAACCCCTCCATCTCCCTTATCCAAAAACACAGAGGATAATATCAGAATCTCACAAGTCTTATTTATGGAAGGAGGGTAAGGAAGAAAGTTTATAAATATATAAACTCACTGTAGATGCTCAAATATATTTGTCTTTACAAAATTAGTTTAAATTATTCAAAGTTTCTTAGTCATATTCAAAAATAGCCTCCCCTTTCCCTAAGTAGCAGGCCTCTTTTATCTTTGAGAGAAAGTTGCGTTTTTCCATACTTTTAGAAAGTGCTTCACCAAAGCTAAATTTGTTCCATAATATTTATAAAGTGATCTAAGCTCCTACCTTTTCTAACCGAATAATACGAGTATATCGATTCCAAATTGAAAGGTATCCCTTGCCTATAATATATATTATTATTGTAATAATTAGTGAAATATGTGAAACCGGAGTATAACATATTGTTTTGATTTTACCGTTATAATAATATCTTTTAAAACCGTTCAGCATTGAGAACAACAATCAAAGAACAAATGATAATTTGAACTGTATGTGAACTACAAGTACATAGCCTGATAAACTGCAGAGTACATGATGTACTTAACTTAAAAAGTACGCAAACTATTTTTGTCGCATGATGCCAAGTATGCATGCCATACATGCAAGGTTCTTAGGCATTCATCGAATATTTCTTCGTCTTTGATATTGTGTCTTTAAGTTCTTTACGAGATAACTTCATTTTCATCCAAAAACATCTCACTGATAAGTAATGCCTAAAGAATAGTCGACCTTAGTAACAATGACTAAACTCATAAAAAATCATTCACCCATATCTCTATGGTTGGTGTCTTAGTATGTATGAATAATAATGAAATGTCAGGTTCTGCTAAGAGTAAAATAACAAAGATCTGTATCTAGTGTTTTGTATTTTATTGGTTGGCCCACTGCGGGAAAAAAGTTGAAAAAAATAGTCGTTTTTACATTCAAAACTTTTTTTGTGTATTCGCTAAGATTACCTTTAATTTGCGTTTAACCTTATTATTTAAATTATTATCACATAGGATAATTTTGTTTACTTACTTGAATAATGAAGAATAACTCTATTTCGTAACCTATTTCATAACTGATAAGTTGTTTCTAAACAGTGTTGCCAACATACACACCACATAAAAACATAAGAAAAGTGTTAGTAGTTCTATATAGTTGTTTTATTTGCAGTAGTGGAAGGGTAGAAGGCATTTTCGTTCAGAGTGAGGGTGCAGTGTATCGCAAGCTTCATTTTTAACATATTAAATGGAACAAAAAAACTTGTTTTGTATATCTAAATGTTCATGTATATCAAAAACGTATTTATAAAAATAACGCAGTATTTATATGTGTACAGTTTTCTGCCTACTAAATCCCCTCAATAAAAATAGTGTATGAGTTAAATTTTATAAACTGACATTTCCTAAAAATTGAACTTGTAATGTAAGTTTTTAAATTTAAAATATTTCTTGTCTAATTTATAGTTCCCACACATATCACACGAAAATATAATTTTATTTATTACAGTATAGTTAGATTATATTGGTTGTTTAGATTTGTCTATTGGCAGCACTGGAGAGATGCCAATATGATGCCGGACGTAGGTCATAACCCGCTGTCAGACTATTGATGACCACCTTCCGTTTCCGCCTCACCTCGCCTAACCTCAACTCACCGAGCCACACTCCTCCACCTGGCCTGACCTGCATTACAAACACAACCCGACCGTGCTTTGTAGCTGTTTTTACTGTGAACATTGCTGCCACTGGTTTTATATTATGCTTGGGAATTTTTCTATTTCCGTATTCCATCATTTTCGTTGTCAAAATATTGGCTGAACAAAGCGAATTGCTTCCACGTGGGTAACGGAGGTAATTCACAAAACTACGTACAAAATTTAAGTAGCTCAATGTTACTTGAATTTTGTTTTCTAGCGCGACTTTTTGGTTTTAAATATGTTTAAAATACAGACTTCTAAAATATATGTTCATTAACGTACAATTTTTGTGAGGTTATAAAAAAATTTCCAAAACATCGTGTTATATGAAAACTGTACGAACTTTAAACCTGAACGTAAAGGAAAACCAATTAATTCTCTATTTTTTTCTTTTACATCCTACATTCAATGATTTCATTTAGGCCATACAATAATCATACATAATATTTGTATGGAAAAAAATTAATGTATTGAATAGTATGCTCAAATAATAATAAAAAAAAAAAACAAAACAAAGTTACTTAGACTAAGATAATTCGAGAGAGGGCCTCAAAGGCTGAAGCCGTATTTGAGGATTTTATGAAGTAAAATATTATTACAAATATCCTAAAATTTGTACATGTATGGTGGTTAAACAAATTTAGGGTTAAAGAACAAGGGGTTCCACGTGTAGGTTTACTAAATAAGAAAGAAGGTATTTTTTCATATAACATCAACTACAATCTAAACACTACATTTCCAAACGGGAATTTTCATTTTATAATATGGCTGGTATTTATATTTTTGTAAGCAATAACATAACTCTAATACAAAAATTATAACTAATTGTGTACATCATTTTTACTCATAATCCACCACAGGTGTGGAGAGCCAGTGGCCTACTAGTAGTGTAAGGCGTTATGACTTTGCACCTAAGTTAGAGATAGGGCAGGATCGAATCCTGACCTTGACTGTTAGTTTTTATCAGTAATATTCACCTTGTACTGTTCTAGTTCTCACCCCTTAATCTATCTGATAAGACCTTTGCACGCACAGACCTTTGCATTTGGAGAATTTGTTGACTAAGCTTAAAAATAAAAGGAGATTGGCATCCCCTTAGAAAAAAGTAGTTTCAAGTGACATTTTATTGCCTCTAGTCTAAACTCACAAATGAGAGTATTAAGTATAAACATAGAAAATCTTTCCAAAATACAATCATAAAATATGAGATCTATATGTAACAATTTACTACGATTATTGTCATTGGTCGTGAACAGTCATGTGCAACGTAGTTGACTTACATTAGTGATTAAGTTTTATGGACACTAATGTACTATGTATGATTGATTCATACGTGGAGGTAGGTGGCGATTGTGTGAAATATCACGTGACACAACTATTAGGCACGTGAGTGGAATACTGCCGGCAGAGTTGGCTGGTGATCCAACCACTATGTATCTTTAGTTTAAAACCAATATAGATTTTGTTTAAAAGGTACATTTAGTACTATCCCCTCATGCTACTTTTGGCTGGCAGATAAACGGTTAGATCAGTCTGTTAGTTCAAAATTCTTGGGAATACACCTGGATCGAGGGTTGACCTGGAATTCGCACATGGACCATATTTGCTCCAAATTGTCCTCAGGCATTTATGTTTTGAGGACGTTAGCAAAATTCTGCCCAATTCAAGTTCTAATGACGGCGTATTACAGTCTGATTTACCCCCATCTCACCTACGATGTGGTGCTGTGGGGAGCTTCTGCAAACAATCAGTTTAGCAGAGCATTTAAATTGCAAAAACGAGCGGTTCGCATTGTTGCACAATTAAAATTCAGAGAAACCTGCAAAGAAACATTAAAAAAATTGCAACTGTTGACATTGCAACTGTTACATAGTGGAGACAACCCTATTTAGCATATCCAAAAGCGTTATGACAAGTGGCCGGGACATACATATACACGACACTAGAGGCAGAAACAACTACCGAACTGGGAATCACAGGACGGTAGTCCACGAACGCTTGCCCTCACACGCAGGTGTTCGTTTTGTCAACAAGTTGCCGGATTCAATTAAGAATGCCCCAACGCTCGAGGCGTTAAAAACTCGTCTCAAACGCTGTTTAGCGACTCATGCATTTTATAGTGTGGACGAGTTTATGGCATACAACTGGGAGACCGCATAATCAGAAGACTGACAACCGGTGTCGGAAGTGGGGAGTTGGTATGAGTGAATATGAGTGCAACCGTAAATGATGTATGTTTTGACAGAGGCTTTTATGTGGGATGTATGTTTTAGATTATTATATAGGGATGACGTTTGCTACACATTTTTGTAATGTCATTGCAAATAAATATTTGATTTGATTTACTTTAACCTCCAATATTTAATTGTCATAACGTCTCATCCAGTACGTAAATGTCATTTCATATCAAGAACTGGAAAAAGTTACATTTGTCGAGCTTAATGGTTACAGCATTTTAAATCTAAAAAATAATCGAAATAAATCATCAGAATTCTGTCTACGACAAACGGGCTCATATGGTAGTTTTACAGTCATGTTGGATGAGACTGAGGTCAAAGAAGTCTACTCGACTTGATCATGGTCTCACTTGGTATTGTCATCCAGACAATATCTGTTCGAAAATTTCCTCAGGTATTTACGTCCTGAAACACTATCCAAATATTGCTCAGCTCAGGTACTTATGACGGTATACTATTGAGCGATCTACCGACACTTTTCGTACGGTTTGATTATGTGTTAAGAGGGGAGGTTGCACTAACGTCAACTTTTACAGGGCATTAAAATAATAAATAAAAAAGTCCGATGATTGCGCAACTTCAAAGAAGAGATAGTCGTGTAGACCAGCATTCCAGCATTCTAATACCAAATTTAACACAAGGTGATTTGATTTTATAGGAAAGCTTGCGATTGGGTTTATTTATTTATAGGAAAGCGAGATAAAAGCTGTATTGATCATTATAAAAATCTGTGTTTAAGGTCTGGATTTAACAAGGTGGGACACAGCTATTCGAACATGTCAAATCATGCTTGAACCTGAAGCAATCGTAATTCGAAGGACTTAAACTCGTTCCGCGTATTACATTACTTACGCATATTAAAACTATCAGAACGTCAATTTGATCAAAGAGAAATCTTAGGGTTGATATTGCAAATTAAAACTATCGAAACGCCAATTTGATTAAAAAGATTTCATAGGGTGAATATTGCAAATTAAAACTATCGAAACACCAATTTGATCAAAGAGAAATCTTAGGGTCGATATTGCAAATTAAAACTATCAAAATATTGACTTAATTGGAAGGAAAACCTTAGTAACTTCGGAATAAATTCAGGGTACAAATTAACTGGCAGCTGTGAATCTCTATTTAATTTTTTATTTTTATGGGCAAAAATCATACAACAATTGAATTTTCTCAAAATAATGGGCGCGGACATTTAAATCCCTTTAAGCCTTTTGAACGACTGATAATCATCGATGTGATAACCTAGTGACGAGCTTTCCGCATTCCAATCAAGGCCGCGGCCTTCCCCCTCCCCGACCTCAATCCCCTAGCTGATATTTCGTAGAAATATGAAGTATCATGTTTGTACACACACGCACGCACGCACTCACACGCACATGTACTACACATTCTAGTACAGTGGTATTAACCCATCCACCCACCCATACACGTACAATGGCATTGACCTACCCGCCAACTCATACACGTACGTATTGACTGATTTATGACAATTGTACTGCTACACAGAGTAAAAACATGCTTCTTTCTTCTCTATGACTATTAATAGATCATTAAGTTCATGTAAGATACGCATGCCTATTCACATATATTATCAAATCGTATTTCCTTGTTTTTTTAGAATCTCGTTAGACACTTTACTAACTTTAGAGTGTCTATTATGTCTGGAAACGCCCAAATATTTTCTTTATTAATCGAAATAAAGATTCGAAACTTTTACAATCTTAATAGCTCTTGGGCACCTTATTTTTGGAACATTGTTTAGTCATTCCACACTAACGGGGTACGTCCTGTCGAGGATATCGTCAATATTCTTTATAGAAGCCTATATCTTGTGATACATCACTTTAAAGGGTTTAGTGAACTGAATTGAATGCCACAAACCGCATATCTAAGGACTCACTCTATCATAAAATATAGTTAGTACTTTGAATATAGAAAATTGATTATGTTACATAATCCATCATCAATTTCATAAAATAAGTCATTATTTGCATACTTTTATTGTAATAAAAATGTATCGAAATCGTACGAATAGAACCAGCTCATAGTGAACATTTTGATTTGTATCAATTAAACATTTTTTAAATGTTAGGAAATTCACTGTAAAAATTATCATAGCAAGAACCAACTTAAAATAACATTTTTGAACATCACCAATTTTCAAATCTCAAATTACTCATTTTTATGATGGAGTGCTTCCTTAGAGATACGGTTTGTGGTATTTAAGTCAGTTGACTATAACCTTTAAAGTGATGTATCACAAGGTATAGGCTTCCATAAGGAATATTGACACCCTCGACAGGACGTCCTCCATTAGTATGACATGACTAAAGAATGTTCAAAAAAATAGGTGCCCAACCCCTATTACGATTGTTAAAGTTTCGATTTTATATTTCGATGAATAAACAACATATTTGTGTGTTTTACATAACTACATCCTGTGTATATTTCTTTTATTTACTTAAAAAAAAAAACGAAAATACATTCGTAAATATAATTACTGAACAAGAACTCCATTTTATGACAAAATGTTTCATCAGAAACAAAATGAAACAAAAACACATCACGCATCAAAGATTCGCAATGGACATCCTTTATTGCTAAAGGGTGGAACTCTCAAAGAGCGCTTTTCATTCGACGTGACACAAACGGCTATTGCTGCATGGTGTTATGTACAAGCCAGACATATTTAAATAACGTATCTCCACCTGCACTATTCAGAATTAAACATGATTTTCCTCCTGAATAATTAATTTCGCATGAAAAAGTCCAAGCTACGTTTTAATTTATCAGCGCCTTATAAATGATTACCAACACTGACATTAATTTTATATATTTTTTTATAATAATTATATTTTTTTATAAAAAAGTATGCCTTAAAAATGTCAACTAAGCTTACAAGGTAGGAGAGTCTGATTGGGTTGTAATCTGTTTAACATTAAACATATTTACGTTAATGTAAATCCTAATACTTTGTAATGGAAAACAAAACACCTGCTATTTAATGTAGCCTATATAAAAGATTCTTACGATTTTTAATAATTACCACTAGTATATCTTTTAAACATTTGGGGTCATGCAATTTGAGGAAGAACGTTCCTTATAAACAACAGGAGGGAAGGTGGAAGGAAAACAAGCTATCAAATTACCATGACCCGACACGTACTAATTAAATTAAGCTACAAGTCTACACAAAATGTTCCAATTAATAAAGTTGTAGATGCAGATTAATTGTAGAGCTAGCATGCTAATTAACACACTTGCAAACTGAAGAGGTAGCACCCAGAGGATATTGCACAAAACGTTTTACATGTATTGCAATAATTAGTAGTTCAGTTTTAATATCCGTACACAAAAAGGTCACATTCATACATAGAACATTTGTACATTCACTCCTTATTTTTTTATTTGGATTTTCTCCTCTGGCATCACTTAGGATAATTTTCTGCCCAGTCTTCCAGTTATACAGGGTGGGGAAAAAATATGGAACTCTTCCCAACTTTTGCACGACTTCACTTGTAGAGGTGAAATATTGTACATTATCATCGTTACAAAGAACATACTTTTTGATGTCATTAGCGTTATTTAATCTTTTCAAGAGGACAGCCCACAAGGAACTGAACAAAAATCTTCATCGTAAGTCTAGGTCAAGTTTGGTATAAAATGAAAGGTCTTTTGAAGATAAATTAATTACCGCAAACCGGACTTCGAAAGGTTTATCCTTTCCAGAGTAGCGTTCATTTGAATTTCAAAGAAACTAATTGAACAATATTCTTTCTTCGCTATTTAACGACTTAAAGTAAATTTATGGAACATAATTATTTAAAAAATTAAATTATCATATTATCTATGGAAAAGTAAATTTGTTATGAAAGCATTTACATATTATTTTCCCACCCTGTACATAACATAAACCCATAAGTGTATAAAGGTCAGTAGTTCTCCCTGTCTATCGTCTCCCAACAGTATATATTGCTACCGCCTAAAAGGTTTATTTTTTCTTCAAAATGTGTAAAGGTAGACGAGTGTTGACAGTTTCATATTTTCACGTGATGATTAATCATAATCGTATTTATGAATCATACATGATTCATAATTCATACATGATTCATAATCATATTATGAACGTGCAATCATAATCTTAACGTATACACCCGGCTGTGCATATCTTCAAGAGGTTCCACTTATTCCATTTGACATGTTCGAGTAGCTGTGTCCCAATTTGTTAAATTGTCATCTTTATTACTGATTTTTAAGATAATTAATACATATTTTTCCTTGCTTTTAACCACTCAATTTACAAGTTTCCTCTTGTAAAATTTGGATTGATCAATGATCAGTGAATCTACTAACTTTACATTTATTAATTATTTTAAATCATTATAATGGACATACACGTGGTTATATATTTTATGTAAGTCATGTAAATTGATTTAAACTTGGACTTTTATAAAACGGGCGAATTAAAACGTAAAACTTTTATAGACATTTATAGTTCTTGTTTGATCTGAGGATATTCCCGTAAAAATCGTTCAGGGTATAAAAATATATAGAACAAAATAAAGGTTTACTTCTCCAAAATAAGATTGTGTCCAAACATGCAACTTATGTAGTGTTTTATACATATTTAAGAATATTTTTTTAACATCGTATTTATATGGTAAGTTATTAATAATATTGCATTACAGGTAAAGAAAAGGTTTCTTTAATAATTGTATACTAAGACAAAATTAGTAACCTTTTAACCAGCTACAGTAGTTATTTCGAGAACATAATCCAAATCATTTGTTTTTATGTTGGCCTGAATGGGTTCCTTTTAACCAACTCTACAAAATTATTCTCATAACTGATGAACCAAATCTATATAATTAAAAAAAAAAAATACCTTCAATGTGAAAATATACAATGTGAAAAGTATAATTCTGTTTAAATAAAATTATTAGTTCCCTAAGGTTGGTAGTAGTGTTTCCTGCCGCCAATGTTGTGCGCGGCGAACAATCAGTTCGGTCTTCCATATTGATTGCCAGCAACTTCTCAGAGTGAATTAAACAATAAATTGCAAGCTGGTCTCAGTAAACAAGTCTGGCGAACTTCACCCTTGTAAGTAAAGACATTCTTTATTATTGAGCTTCAGCTGTGTTCTACGACTAAAACGTTCCAAACACGTTTAGTGTCGATAAATGCACAGCTGTTTAAAGGAAGCTAAAGTACCCACAATTATTTACACTGTTTGGCGTCTAGCCCGCTTTTTTCTATGACAATATTTACCAAAATCTGTTCCACAAAGTTTTCTATGTTTTAGAATCAATCCTCACATATTGATACATTTATCCAAATAAATCAACCGTTTTGTTCAAGTTTTATCCATATGTCTTTTTTAATTATTTATACTATTGTGTTGTAATCCAGCTACTTGGCAACTAGAGAAGTCTGGGTTGTCCGAGTTAAATGGTAGTCAGAGTCCGGATGTTTTGTAGGGAAGAGAAATTGTATTAGGATTGTAATTTAGCTAAAAAAATCAGACCAATACTACGTGGTTCTTATTCAACATAAAGTTGTAAGTCCCTTAGTTTCCCTGGCTATTGGGCTCTTTCTAAGAAACAGTAGAACTTAGTAACGATGACTACACTCATTCACCTCTCATATTCACCTACACCTCTAGCATCGGCGTCTTTTTAAAGAATATTACACTTTTGTTCCCTTTCTCGATATTTAGTTGTATGAGATGTCTACTGATCACCTTTTTTACTTGCAAGGTCAAAGTAAAGGGATCTGTATTGAATGTCTTTCATGTCACTGCATTTAAACTCTGAAAATAACCATCTTTTTGAAATAAAGTTTGTTTAAGTTTAGGTAGCATAAACTGATATTACGTTTTACAAATAATAGGAATTTTAAGATGTAAATAAGTGGAAAATTTAGCATTTTATGAACGGAAAACAGGATAACAGAACTCGTGTGGTGTGTTTCATACTAAACTATGTAAGGATATCCCTTTTAGAAGCCTGAAACTTAGGGACGTTCTTGTGCTTTTAATGAATCAGACAGAAACTGCATTAAAACGATAAATGTGGGAAAGTAACGCTAGAATAAGTGGTCAATGAGCTAAAGAATTAACATTGAACATAAGCATTATAATCGGTTCTCAGCCCGGTTGCAACAGAGTTATAACAAATTTTGAAAGGAATGAGCTGATTACCACCGGCTGTTCTTTTGTTACTAGGCAATGACACTTGTAGTTTATAACATAAACTAGATTCACTCATCACACTCATTCGATAATTAATAATTAAATTCAAATCAAATCAAATATCTTTATTGTTATTGACAATATAATTGCATAACAAACGTCATTACATTAAATTGGAATAAATAAGCTTATGAATATATTTAATAATTAAAAACAATTGATTACCAAACTACATATTATCATTAAAATATTCCACTAGACTGTAGTAATCTTTTTCAATAAGAAGTGCCTTGAGATTATTTTTAAATTTGGGTAAATTTGGTTCTCCTTTTAATCCTGTTGGCAGTTTATTAAATAATTTGATGCATGAATAGTAAACCTGTTTTTCAAAATGAGAAGATGAATGGCCAGGAATAGCTAATGAGCATGACTGTGTACTTCTAAGCATATGGTTGGTTGGTGAGGGCAAAGGAAAAAGGTTTATATTTTTCTTTAGAAATATTAATGATTCATATATATATAAATGCTAGAAAAAGTTAAGAGGTCGTTCGCTCGAAAGATGCCTCTGCAAGTTGATGAACTTCCCATCCCCAGAATGATTCTTATTGCTTTATTCTGAATTACAAACAATTTCTTTGTGTGAGAGCTTTCATAACCCCAAATTGGAATACCGTAGGACAGGTGAGGTATGAAACACCCATGACAAGCAAGCAGCAGCATTCTACTATTGGAATAAAAAGATAGTCTGCGAAGGAGGAATAGACAACTATTTAATGTTTTTGATACTTTAATAATATGCTCCTGGAATTTAAGTTTAGCGTCGAAAACTATTCCCAAAAAATTATTACTAGCACTAGATTCAATGAAAGTGTCTCCTAAGAGTAAATAGTTGATATTTTGATCAACAGAACTAGATTTGGACAAATTTATTATCTTTGTCTTGTCTTCATTTACAAACAAAAGGTTGTCGACCATCCACTGAACAAGAGAATTTCCTTTTGTGAACGCATCGACCTCTAGTTGATCTAAAGATTTACTTGCTACAGTGATGGAGGTATCATCAGCAAATAGACGCAGGTTTGTGGACGAAACACTACTAGTAATATCGTTGATAAACAGGAGAAACAGTATAGGGCCCAGAATGGAACCCTGAGGCACCCATGTTTGAACAAATGACACATTAGATTCAAAGACCCAAAGACAACCAGAACAGTCACAATGTAGGGTATCTCAACAATTGCTTTCTGTTCAGCAAATAAGAAGATATCCAGTCAAAGGTTTTCCCCCTAAATCCAAGATATTCCAACTTATTCAACAGTAGTGTATGATTAACAACGTCGAAAGCCTTACTTAGGTCGAGAAATATACCCACAGTATGGAGATGGTTATCCAGGGAGGCAGAGACATATCTTATAAAGTCAAACATTGCATTGAGAGTGGACATATTTTTTTGGAATCCGTATTGTTTAGAAGAAATAATGTTGTTTGAATACAGGAAAGATAATAATCGGTTTAGAAAAAATTTTTCAAAAACTTTTGAGTAGGTTGATAAAATAGTAATAGGCCTAAAATCATCTGGTTTTTTAGAACTTTTGAATTTTTGTATAGGTTTAACCATGCCAAATTTTAATAATGAAGGGAATTTACCCGATTCGAATGATTCATTAATAAGATGAGTAAGTGGTGGTACGAGAGAAACAGAGCAAGATTTGAGTAATTTAGATGACATTTGGTCTTTGCTTGATGAGTTCCTGGTTTTTAGTGATGTTATTACGGACATTACCTCTCGTTCGTCAGTGCGGAACAGAGCAAAAGTTAATGGTATTTGTTTCAACGAGGCAGACAAACAATCAGGGGTAGGTTGGCCATTCTGTAGGCGTGACCTTACGTCTGTAAAAAAAGGTGTTAAGGAAATTCGATGTCCATATGCATCTGTATCTTAAATATCAGCGTCTTAAGAATGAATAACACAAAATTAATAAAAATGCGCGTTTAAACGTAGAATTAAAAGACACCAAAAACATACCCTCATTTGGTGGAATCTAAATTGGCATTTGTGTTGTAGTACGGCTATTTTGAATCAAGGTGTTTAGATAAAAGGGGAACGCGTTGCGAGCTTAGTAGTCATACATTGACTGGTACCGCTCAATGGTTACCATCACCATTGTTACATTAGTTCAGAGTGATTGGATTAAGGGATGGAAACAGTCAATATACTTTACCTTGATATAGGTCAAGGTCATTTAAGGAGTAACTTGTCTAAATGTTACAGTTTAATCAAGCTTGTATATTGAAACAGACGTACAGGGTTGGTTACTTCATTTACTTGGTAATGAACTAGTAAAGGGTACTTTTTAATAATAAATCGAACTTGGTTAGTAACTAGACTACACGTTATCGTCACCTCTTAAATTGGTAATAACGCTTTATCGAATCTAATTTTATACTTTTTTGTTGGGTATTCTTTCCGACTATTGAAGTGGACTGGCTGACAACAAAGACTATTGAAGTGGACTGGCTGACAATAAAGACTATTGAAGTGGACTGGTTGACAACAAAGACTATTGAAGTGGACTGGCTGACAACAAGGACTATTGAAGTGGACTGGCTGACAACAAAGACTATTGAAGTGGACTGGCTGACAACAAAGACTATTGAAGTGGACTGGCTGACAATAAAGACTATTGAAGTGGACTGGCTGACAACAAAGCATGCTCCTCAATATGATATTTGATGATGCTATGCTATGGTAGATTTGGTTGGAGGAATGATGAAATGATGGATGAATTGTATGATGGAGAATAAAGGTAGGTGACTTGAGATGAGGATGTTTAGTGACTGAAAAACGGATCAATCAGAAGAATTAGACACAGCAGTGTAAAGGTGTGATTTCACATTCGAATCTACATTCAAAGGGTGTTCCCTTCAAATTTTTGAGGAGTTGGGATGTACCAATAATCAATCCTGCCACCTTCATTTCCTTAAGGGAGTATTTCTCCTTGAAAGAAGGGATTGCTGGACCATATATAGCCCTCTTTTCTTCGTTTACTATCTCCAGTTGACGAATGCTATCTTCAAAGCAAACTTAATGTATTTAAACTATAAAACTATTGTATTGAAAAAAGAAAAAACTACACCCAACTTATTTGTTATGTTCTCAATTTACACTCATTATGCTTACTTTATATATTTATAAACTATTGAATTTAAATTTTCAGTTAAAACATTATTATGTTCGTTAAAAATATTTATAATTTCATTTAACAACAAATCTTTGCATTTAATTCTTGATTTAAAGAGAATAATAATAAAAATATTTATTTAAAATCTTATTAATTTTTATGGTATTATATAATAAAATTCTCAATTGTGTATTATGCAAATGATGTTCATCAGTCTGATATCCAACTTGCCATTGTAAATTGTTAAATGTACTGAAAACGCAAAAGAAAGAAAGAGAGACTAGAGTCGAAAATGAATTAGTGAATAATAGAAGCTGGTTGGCAGAGGTAAGAAGCGACCTACCTTGCAGGTTCTATACTTAATGCGGGGGGGGGGGGTGCTGACGGCTCGACTGTTAACGTTGTATTTGACATTGGTTCTACCTCGCCCAAATAATATAAGACCTATATTTTTTAAACATATTTCATTTAATTAATAATTTATTCGACTATTATGTATCGAATATTTTTAATACATTATTCTCGTTTGAATAAAAAGGCTTTTTGTATATATATACAAAGCAAATAACTCACTAACTATAAACATGAATCAAGAGTAAACTTATATATTCATGTAGTAATGTTAGGATCAGCTAGTTTGCCTTGAAACAGGGTCAAGGGTTTAACAGTGACCAACTATAACACAACGTGTACTTATTGCCAACTTTCAAAAACGTTATGTTGTTCATATATACTGTACTTAGTTGAAAACATATTTTTTTCTTATTGAAAAATTGACTCGTCAGTTCACACACTTCTCCTGAACTTTGCTCATTAGAGAAGCACCGACCGTTGGCTCAGTTGGGGATTCGAACCTTGGACATTGTCCTCTAGCAAACACATACTCAACATGTAAAATGATTAGTATTACATGTAACGTATTCGCTCATTTTATTATTATAAGTGAATTTTTTTTAATCGGTACATGTTTGTAGAAAGATGTGTCGAATGCATTAAACCTCCTAAATTTAATAAAGGGACATATTTTTTACATTCTCACATATGCGTTATCATAGAGAAAGTATTGTGATCGTCAAAAAAATTTTTTTTACTAGTTGGTTTAAAAATTCATTTTAGGGTCTCCTGAACCCAAAAAAGTGGGTTTTTCGAAAAAAAATGTTTGTGTTTGTCCGTACGTGTGTCTGTTTGTATGTATGTGCAGTTCGCTGGAGACCAAGTGGATGGATCAATTTTTATGAAATTTAGTATGTAGGCGTACTTAGCCAATATCTCCAGACCATTTTTCCATTTTTTGAAATTTTAGTTTTTTATTTTTATGGGCAAAAAACATACAAAACTGGAATTTTCTCAAAAACTACTCTGACGATTTTGATTAACTTTTCTAAAATAATGTGTATTACAGTTTACAATATTTTAGTAAACATCGCATGTCTCTAACTTTACTAGTTTTTGAGTTTTTGGGAATCAAACTTGTAATTTTCAAAGTTTTTATTTTTTAGTGTTTAACATGGGGGAAAGTTTGTGCCAATTCTTTGGAACCATTTATTTTTTACAAAATCACAAGAGGATATATACACGTGTTCTACATAGTACCGTTAGGTTTTTCACAACTCAAAAAACTATTTATATTAATCCAAGCCACCTTAAATATATGATTCAAGAAATACACGTTGCTGTAAATTGTCACACTGTAATATTTGTAGACAATGGCAGTCTCACAGTGTGTTTGGTTGGTTCATCAGTCATAAACTCCGGCACTGTCAATATTGCAGGAACCCGGCGACGAGTCAATATCTTTAATGAGACCCTGAACAAACTACAACTCCTACAGTTCTGAAGAGTTGGAAATACACGTCTGCGACTATTCGTTGTAACCTATATTTAGACTGTCTATCGTTTATTTAAACTGTGATACGATAAAATGTTAACTAACTTGGAAATTAACTAAATACGAGTTTAGCCCTTGTTAGATTACTATAGTTGGCACTACTGGCGTAGTGCTGGCCCACGAAACCCAGCTATTTGGGGATTGTAGGCGATAGGTTCTATGCTTGGTTCCCTTAATACTAACATGGCGTCCGATCAGTAGTTGCCATCGTCGTGGACACGACTGAACTGATCTGGAGTGTCCGTGTTGAGTGGTAGTCAGGATACGTATGTTGTGTAGGGAGTATGAGTGTAAGGCTGGTCAGTTAACAGACAATCAAACCAATACTACGTGGTTTGGATTCCACATAAAAATTGCCCTGGCTGTTGGGTTTAAATACATTTCTCTTTCTTAGGAATAATTGACTTGTGAACAGCACAGTCCAAAATAGTACGAAAGAAAATAATACGCAGTTGTTTTTGGACTTTTAACTAAAAAATTTCTCTAAATCATTATGACCTTTTTATATTTAAAATATCAGTTTTTAAAATGTACGCTGGTATAATTGGAACGACATGAAGTTAAGCTAACAACTTTGCTCACATTGTTAATAATGTGTAATGTTGATTATTTGTGTTTTTACCGTTGTTTTTAAGAATCGTGTTAGACAAAAGAGAAGAAGGAATCAGAGGTCGCATCCAATAGTGTGCTGAATGGGTGTCAAGTTATATGAACTGGGGTTTCGAGTAGTTAGTTCTCCAGTTCTTTTTGCTGAGTCAGGGCAATCACCTTTGTCAATCTCTCCCCTTATTCACCTCAGAATCCCTTTTTTTTAATGAACGTAGTAATTCATAAATATTTACATTAGTAAACTGACACTAAGACACTCGTTGCTCCCATAACAATTTTGTGGTGAACCTCTTTTATTTTTCCTCTGTGATTAGGTTGAAATACTATTATTGTTTTGTGGTTTGTTTTTCGTGGTCCCGATCGGATCACGTGAAGTAGGCTTACAAACGCTGTTTTGATTAACTGATTTTCCTTATCATCCTTTTAAAATGAGCTATCTTTCTTACACTAAACCAGGCTGTTCCAGTTATTTTTCTTATAACCACTTTCTAACCAACTTTTCAATAAAGAAATGTGTTGTATAGAAATGTTCTTGTTTGAAATGTTAGGTTGTGTGATACCTCCTGCGTTTATGCCTTCTTTCATAGAAAACAATAAAATTGGTTGTTGTTTTGATCTTATTTAAATATTTATTAACATTCAACAGTTTGTTTTCTTTAACTAGCAAGTTCTTTTCTCTTTATATTCCTATGCTCATAGTCTTCGTTTTCTCAAAGTGTAAGTATGTGGACTCACTAATATTTTTATTACTTTTAAGTCAATATGTCTGTAAAGTAGTTGCTATTTAAGGACATAATACTTTTTTATAGTAAAATTGTTAAGTCATGTCAGTTTATCTTTTTATTGAATGGTTAGTATTTTGTCTATTGAGTTTTTTGATTTGTTCTATTTAATTGTTTGTGTTTTGAGTTTTAAAATTTTAAATCGTACTTTTTACGATGAGTGGTGATTGTTATAACTTCATATTAGAGTATTTTATACTGTGACATCCAAATATCAATATTGGTCATGTGTTGTGTGAAATTTTAATATTTATGTTGTGTATAATTTACTTTATGCTTTTATTATATTATTATATTTATTACAACTCGGTAAACACGTAACCTCTATTTTGCTTGTAAACTTTCCTCGTCCCTCTCCTCCCTTTGCCCCCCATCCCCCACCCACTCACTTCAGCTGCCATCAACTTATCAATGGCGGCGATGGCTATTGATTTTGTATTAGGTAAAAAAGTTAATTGCGACAGATATAGCCCTTGAGCAATAACAAATTAAAATTCTATATATATGAAGAACAACACTTAGCAATCTTTTTTTGGTGTTTTTAATGTTTAAGATCTTAATTTTAATTTAATTTAATTTTAATTTTAATCACCAAAAAAAGCTTGCTAAGTGTTGTTCTTTATATATATAAAAATATTAAGCAATCTAATAGCTACAAATGTCAAATTCTATTTCAAATTTGAATGTGTTACTGCCCCAGCAAGTCTCATTGTGTAAAAATCTCCCTTTTACAGGTTTTTTTAAGTATGAAACAGGCTTACACTTGAAACTGTGTAGTTATTTTTAGTTTTGTTTAGTTTCCATAACATACAACTAAAATATCAGATTTTAAACATAAATTATAACCAATTTATATTTAGATGTTATCACAAATATTTAATACTGTTATAGATAGAACATAAAAATACGCGTACATAGAAAATAACGTAATGGGTCGAATCGATAATCATACGACTGATTATTCTCAACTTATTTCCAGTAGCTACATCTTCCCCCACCCGTGTGAAAGAGACTACACATAGTCAATTCTTTACGAGGAAGGTTCATTCCGTCGATGATGGTCGTAGGGTCTGATACCAGAAACATTTTTTTACCGTCAAAAATAACTTGGAAAATGGGGGGGACATTCGGAGTAGATATAATATTTTTGAACTCTAAGGGAAGTGTCTCTTTGTGTCTTATATCTATAGGAGCTATGTTGTACAGAACTGGAAGCCACGAGAGAGAGGTTGCAGTGAGAGGTAGAGTGGTTGGTCGTTAAATGATAGAAAGTAAAACACCTGAGGAAGAGAATAATATTGCCAGTCCTAAACTGTGCAATGTTGAGGTATTAGTTCGTACGATGGTAGGTGAGATATCAGCAGTATGGTTCATTGTATATTTTCTACTAATGAGATTCTCTTTGATATGACACGCCCGAACAACTGTGCGCGTATTTTAAGCCAAATATGAATGATTACAAGATTGTACTATAATGTAGGTTGAGTGTGAATGACTTGTATAGTCCGGTTACTAACTGAGTTCAACTTACGCCGTCTGTTCCTAAGAAAGAGCTAGTAATTGATAGCCCAATGACCAGGGCAACTAATGAACCTGCAGCTTTACGTAGAATCCGAACCACGTAGTATTGGTCTAGTTTCAGCTAATTGACAAGTCTGATACTCAGTTCCGACCTTACACAACATCCAAACACTAACTACCACCCAACATGGTCACTCCTGACCTCTCCAGTGCGCTGATAGCAACCATTGATCAGACGCTGTCAGTATTAAGAGGGCCGAGCATAGAGTTTATCACCTACAATCTCCCCAGCATTTCTTCTCCAACTATCTGGGCTACAAAACTGCGCTACTAATGCCGACAAGTGTACAAGTATAGGGGGATTAGGGGGAGCAGTCAATAACTGTGAGACATCGTGGAATATTTTAAGTGTTTCCATTCAATGAAACGTTTTCCGAACTTACCTTTTACTCCTTTTAATAAAGAAACATAACAGATAGTTCTAACTACAAACACACCATGTGTGCGTGAAACAGTACTTGTAGATGTATATTATTCATATCAGTGAGTATACCGTACTTTCTAATCTAGAACATTGATAACAATATTGCTCTTACTCAGAATGTAGAATATTTGCCTACAGATTCGCACAACGAAGCCTTCTTCAACCCCTTAAAGCACGTCTTACGTGGTAAAGTGATAATTAAATAAGGGCAAAGACGGAGGTTCCTTTGGTGGTCGCAGCTCCAGTGTGGTGAGTGGGTCGCGGGTAGCGATGTAGGTCGGCCAGCCAATCGATGCCGAGCGTCCTGTTACCATGGCAACCACTCGCCACGCCCTCCACATCAGCTGACAGCTGCGAGATTCTCAGCTGATTGAGCTTCTCAGGTCAAGAGGTTCTTGACAAGGAAATGCTGTCTGAAACACGATCTTCAGAAAGGTAGGCCCGTACTGTCGGTACATGCAGTAAGAGTGTTTCTATACGAGAAACTAACCTCAAAGTAGTTACTCCCTAACATCGTACACTTGTCTGAACTCTATTTCCGGAAGTTTTGAGGTATATTAATACCACATTCACATATTTAATCTCCAGCCTATCAGAGAAGGAATATATAAAGAGACGATAAAAAATATATTGTAAAGTATTCAGGCTGTTTGTTTTTATTTAATTATTTATTTTATTCATATTTTATACACTTCATTTTATTCATAATGTTATACGCACATATCTTGTGCGTATATTACGGCGAACATAAGTGTGGAAAGCTATGTAGTCTGGTTACCAGCTGAGATCATCTTATGCCTATGACCATTTACTAATAATTACAAAAACATTACAGTACAAGTAAATGTCACACAATACAAATTTATTACAATATAAGCAAAAAATGTACAAATATATGGTGATCGATTTCAGCGAACCACGCTAACCTTCCTCAGACAGAGGGATTCACAAAAGAATCTTTTTTGTACTTGTATTGGAATATATTTATGCATTTTGTGCTTATATTGTAATACATTTGTATTGTGTGACATTTACTTGTACTGTATTTACTAATCTCAAATTATCAAAGACAACTAAAAGATCTCAGATTTATGTTGAATCCAAACCACGTAGTATTGGTCTGGTTTTCGGTTTACTGACAAGCCTGATACTCAGTTCTCTCTCTCCATCACTCGGACGACCCAGACTTCTCTAGAAGTGTCCACTGATCGGTCACTGTGAGGAGAAGTGCAGGCTCTATCATCAGTCCCACAATACTTTGGCCCTGAAAGCTGGGTTACAGTACAACGCTACGACAGGCGTATATTAATTTTATAAAAATATGTTTCTTTTTTTCATCTGATCTGTATTTGTTATTTCACTTGAACCAATAAAAATACTATTTGTTTAGCAGTAAATAAAGCAAACAGAAGTAAAGTCCAAATCTTAAAAATGTGTTCTATCAAAAAAATATATATGAACATAACAAAAGACTTTGCTCCAGTCAGGCAGTTCAGCCATCTTGTTTTCTACTTATACAAGGGTATTAGAATTATGTACTAATGAATGACCACTGTCAGGGTGGGTTTGTGTTTAAATGAAACTTTAATAAATAAATCAATACAGCCTTGATTATCCGGCCTTGTTTTGTCCGGCCTTGTTTTATCCGGCGTGTCATATCCGGCTTGATATACCACCATATTAGGCCGCAAACAGGAGTTTAACGTAATGTTATATAACAGAAAAACAAATGAAAAGATACATAAAATTAAAATATGTTAATGAATAAAACGAACGTATATTATTTTTATATAGACCTAGCTAACATTTTAACAGTCTCGTTAGAAACGCTCCGATATCTTACTATTAATTATAAGTACGTGAACGTGAGATGTAATCAACATTTGGAAACACGGCTTGTGAAATGAGGTCGCTTCTGTTCGAAAACTCGTCGGAATTATGCCTCGTGTAAGTTTGTTCGTTATGCAAATATTTGTTTCAAGATCAGACAGTTCAATATTGTTCAATTTAATCCATTTCAACTATCTCTTTTAATGTTTCCAATATTAAAAATTTACAAACCTTAAAAGTGTCTCAAATAAATGTAGTTTCTTTTTCAAAAACAGTTTGTGTTAACAGATACAGTTAATGTGGTTTCTTATATTAATCTATTACCAATCATAAACAGCCGACATTATTTATTGATTCACTTTATTATGTTTTTGAAAATAAAATATTTACAAGTTCTCTGTGTTGTGAGCTTCTTCAGTAAATGTTTATTTTTGTTGTGTAAAAGATGTAAGAAACGTTTTTTACCTATTAAAATTAACTTTTCAGAAAATTAATTAATCCATTTTACTAAGAAATCATTTTTGTTTTTTATCTAACGTAAAACAAACGTACTTCAAATAAGCTGTCACAGTGAATACAATTAGACTATCCCAAGAACATTAATCTTTTGTTGTAATATTTTACACTACATTCAGCGGTTCTATATCAAAATCATATTTATTTGTATGATTTATGTTGTAATATTTTAGTGTCTCGATGTAACGATTTGAAACATGTTATTATTCATTTTATCTTAGCGTCAGTTTTACTTTTTGTACATTCTTAGGGTATAAATAATATTTCTCAAATTTATTCAAATATTTTCTTTCGTACTGATCAATACATAGTCTAATGTAGGATATCCAAGAGAATAACAATCTACGTCATAATCATTTATTTTATTGTTTTAAATATTATTTTGCCATTTATGGTCATTAATTAATATAAAACATAGTTTCATAACCTCTTGAATCTAAACAACTGATGAACATCTCTCGAAATCGAATCTAATTTGTTTTTTGCCAAGTTTTTCTTATATATATTAAGTATTAAATGTTAAAAACGTAAAACAATATTAATAGACTTCCTATGAGTTTGTCTTCCAAAGATGCACTAATGGAGTTAAATAATATATTAAAATATACTGATCATATATTATTTAAATTACAGATGTCAATTAAATTGAAAATCAATACAATTAAAAATATTTAAACATATTTCAGTACCATATTTTCTTGAATTTCAGAACATAAACGTTTTTCTCCTTTATTGTTGATCTTCTGTGTTTAATGAATTGTAAATTAGAATTTTAACTCTTAACTTTTGTTAAGAGCAATAAGCAGATGATGTGGCAGTATGTATATACTAAACGACGCTATTCCTAGTCAAGATAGCTGAAACTAATTAGACATTCCAAGTCATGTACCATACATTACTGCCATCCCAGCCGCTAACAATAGCTCGCCGACCACCCTCAGGCTGCTACCGTCCCAGTTATGTGTACAATTTGTTTGAGCCACATACCTTAACATCAGAGACAACCTTCTTTCGTGGCTAATCTGTTATTATACTTAGGTGATATTTTGTAATATGACTGAAGAAAATGCGCCCAAGATAAATCTTCTGGAATTTTAACGTTGAATATTTTCGTCTTTACTGATTTTCCTATTTAAAATATAGCCCCTTCATTCATAGAAAGACAATTCCCACAGTACAGTTGTGTAGCTGAATCACGTCATAGTGCCGTCACTTTTTGTAATTATTTATTTTATTTCTCCGTTATTGACGGTTTTGCATTTGGGTATTTTACACAGCGCCTTCACCTTTAGAAAGACAATTCCCGTAGTACATTTGTGTAGCTGAATCACGTCATAGTGCCGTCACTTTTTGTAATTATTTATTTTATTTCTCCGTTATTGCCGCTTTTGCATTAGGGTATTTTACACAGCGCCTTCACCTTTTGAAAGACAATTCCCGCAGTACACACGTGTAGCTAAATCACGTCATAGTGCCGTCACTTTTTGTAATTATTTATTTTATTTCTTCGTTATTGCCGGTTTTGCATTTGGGTATTTTACACAGCGCCTTCACGTTTAGAAAGACAATTACTGCAGTACACATGTGTAGCTGAATCACGTCATAGTGCCGCCACGTTTTTGTAATTAATTATTTAATTTATTTTCTCCGTTATTTCGGGTTATTGTTTTGATCTAAAATTACAAAGCGCCTTCATATTTAGCAAAATAATTCCCGCAGTACATATTTGTCACATCATAGTGCAGCTAATTGTTGTAAATTCTTTTATTTTCTCTATTACTGTTTTACGTATTATTACAAAATTCCTTTGCTTCTAAAAAGACAATTCAGAAGTACATGCATGTAACTAAACCATGTCATGGTGCCAATACTTCTAATTTATTTAATTTAGGCCGACATTATCCCTAGTTTTGTCACCAGTGACATTTTTTAATTGCAGATAAAAATGTTAAGGATCAATGGTTCAAATCGATTCATAAAACGTCGCTAACTTCCCGATATTTTATCCACTGAAGTTCAAATCATTTGGTTAACAATAGGCCTAATGAAAGTCGATTCACGTTTCTATACAATTTTTGAGGGGTAATTGCTGAAGTATTCGTAAATATTAATTACATTATAAAGAAATTAAACTGTTATTTATTATAACAAATATGTTAGACAGTGTTCTTTTATACTGCTTCGAATAAAAACTATTAAATCTTATACAAATATATAAATACTGTCCCTGTATTTATAATATACCATCAATAAAAATGTGTAGTATTTTAAAATAATTTGTAGTGTAATTTTATAAGCATGAGGATTCTTTTATTATTGCTTTATAATTGCTCAGTGGCTAAGGCTTTGGACTGCAGAAGCAATTTTGAAGGTTAAAAGTCTCCAACTGAGCTACCTATTGGTACTTCACTTTAATATTCATGCACAGGCCTTAAGGCCAATATAAACTGGCGAAAGAAGTTAAAAAAAATCTTAAAAAAAATAACCATACAAAACATGTTCGTCCCATAAAAAGTATTTAATTTTTCAGCAAGCATTTTTTTAAAACACATTCAGATGAATAGATGAGGATTTCGTTTTTCTTTTACTCTAAACAATAAGGAAATTTCTAGGTAAATATTTCTGACACATTCTAAGATATTAAATTTAGATCTGACGTTTAAAGATACATTGTTTGCTTATCTGAACGTGAATTAAATGAAAATTATTGTAATTAAAATTATGTATTTAACTTAACGCCAGAGGTATGGGGTTGAACCGTTGATTTTATATATGAAACTTAGTAATCAAAGGTTAACATTGATTATACTCAAGGTGTTCATAAAAACCCTTCAGTACATGATTTCTTACATGAAAACTAAGAACAGATTTCCTGTAAACCTATGTTATAAAACGATTAGTTTTTCGCTTGTCTGTCTGAATGTGTTATTTACATAATTTATCGTATTTTTATAGAGCCTAAAGATATTATCTTCAAACCCCGTACATATATGAGAAATAATAAGACCTAATTCAGTATAGAGTATCAAGTTTGTACTTTGTACCATTTCAAATTCACGGTTATTTTTATTTTTCAAAGGTTATTGTCTTAAAAATACACGCGAAAATTCAAAATATTATTTGCTATAGATGGTACAAATATTGTTGTAGTGGCAATTGTACCCCATTAGCGTGTACAGTATTACAAAAATTACAACTTATTAGTTTTTAATTTCCAGATCTTAAAAATCGTTGTACTATATTTAGGATATACAAATGTTTTCATTTTTGTGTATCTTTTTCTTATTTTTTTATTTTTTGGGGGAAGGGAAATTTATGGGTAGGCCCTACTGTAATCCCATATGAATGTAAAGTAATTTAAATCAGCTTTTGTAGTCCAAAAACTCACTAAATATTGATAGGCCACTTAGAAATTAACGTAATGAATGCACTGATGAGAGAGAGATGGACGGGGTGGTGGAAGTGAGATAGAGATTACTCCCCCACTGTCTTTTTTTAAGTAAATACTGCGGAAGTTGAACACTCGAAGGGAGAAGTTAGTCACACCCGTGATGTACGGCGAATACACGAAAAATGCGTACAGCGAAAAAATGCGTACACCAGGAATCTTGCGAAATATGCGTACAGGATCAAGTTTTGACAGATGACGAGGGTAACCTATGACGTCACAACAATTAGATAGGCGAAAAATGCGTACAACTTTTAGGGCAAATGGATCTTTTACAACAATTGAATTATATAAATGCGTTTACCTCTAAAATAAATATGAATGTCGCTTAGTTTCTTGGGATTGGAGAACCTAACCTAACCTAATTTCGCTGTACGCATCTTTCATGCCACCGGGGAGAATACTTACCCTCGTCAAATACTACTATTTCCTTCTGTACGCATATTTCGCTGTACGCATCTTTCGTGCCACCATGTACGGCAGTGTAACGACCCCCCTCCCCCGCTGTATAAACCCATATTTTTGTGGTAAATATAACACGCAAATGACTTTCGTCTGGCTCGGTTTTAACCAAAGTATTGGCAGAAATATTATTCCTATTACATGAGATATATATGTATGGATCACACTTATTAATCGAATGTTAAAGTTCATAAGCTTAACATGAATTGAACGTATTTAATAAGGTAGTTGTGTTATATCTATAAAAGTAAATGTTCCTTGTCAGTCCCTAATCGTTTTCAGTCGCTTGTTTTCATGCGTGTTTGGCGTGAGTACAAGTTAGCTGCTTGTCTGCGCAACAAGTGGTCGTCATGGGACCATAATTCCGATGTTTACAACTCTTTTATCCGCACTCACTCACTTGCGCAAATGAGCGTTCATTTTGGCCCAATACCAAAGAACTAGACTATATTTACATCCCGAGGAGAGTTCTCTGAGTCAAACCATGAGTACAATGCCGTACACTCAGTTTATGAAAGTGACACAAGATGACAAGTCTTAAAACCTCAAATAACATTACACTATAGCATTGACTATGTAACAAGGTATGGGTCCCGTGAAGACTGTTCGGTAAAGTTAGTTCGTGTTTAGTTTTCACAGGTAGCAACCGCGATCTCCCTCTCTATATCTCTCTTCGTCCCTCTCTCCAGAACACGCTTAAGTAACTAATAGCTGAGCTAATTGTACGCCACACAGCCATCCGAGGGCTCATTTGAAACCGATCACCGTTAGATAGCAGCACAGGTGTGCATCTACAGTAAATGCATTGCCTTGGACTGTCTGTTTATCTAAATGGTCCATGACTGTAGTAAGATACTTAGTTAAAAGTATTCATCGATCAACGCTGTTGTTCTTAGTCATTCACCAAAAACTTCCTTTCAAAGGGTATTCAGTTAGCACCTCATAGTTTGAGGCAACTGAAACATTTGTGGTACCATAAAAGTGGTGTTGGCTTATTGTACCACTAATAAATTTTGGAACTGGGTGAACTTTAAATTATTTTTTAAAATGTTGTGTCTTTTCATTTAAGCGTTTACCATTAGTTCATTTTTTCCATGTTTCAAAACACGGAAACAGATGTAACTCAAAACGTACTATAGCTAGAACATTATTTTTTTTTTTTTATTTTAAAGGTATATAGATACTCTACAACCTATAGTATGGGTTTTTAGAAATAATGTTTAGAAGTATTTTTTAAAAATCACTTTTTATAACAAATTTAAAAATTTATAAGAAAAAAGTTAAAAAAATTATTGCACCAAAAGTAAGAGGACAATGAAAAACCCCATACTCTAGGTTGCACATAGGCTCATTGCCTATAACAAAAAATTAAATTTACTCAGATATCTTTTATGGTTGTGCAGTTCTATCTGCAGGGGCAAACGACTACTTTCCGATAAAAAATCCACCCCCAAGGAGGGCGGGGATGAAAAATATATTTTTTTTAAAGTTTATCAGTGACCTTATTAAAACAAGTAAAAAATACTTAAATTAATTTTTTTCAATAATAAAAAAAAACTTTAATAAAGTCCGTAAGTCATCGGTCTCCTCAAGTAGATTCTATAGCTATAATAAGTTATGAGATTTATTTTAAACGCGACGTGCCTAGGACGGAGAGAAAATATCATAAACAGAAAAAAAAACTCCACCCCACTGACCCTAAGCCCTGAAAATAAATTTCTATCATCACAGTATTTTATTGATTCATACGACTGTTTATGTTCGTAACGTTTATGCTAGTGTTTTTGGAGTGGATTTAAACTGTCTGATTATTTTACAAACAAAAATCAACTGTTAAACAAAAACAATACTAAATGCTTGTACTGTTGCTATGAATAGTCCTCTTGCTTTTGATATAGTCACACGTCATACATAGGCAAAGCCAAATTCCGAGGTGCACGAGTGCAGCGAGGTGGCACTCGAAGCTTGCAAGGGTGTCCTCTACATAGATATGATACTAATAACTTTACTTCCTATCCTTGATGTGTGTTCATTACTTTTCATCCTACTTTTAACAATCATAAATTTTGTATGCAAAGATAATACTTTGTACAAATTATCGTTTATCAAAACTGACGACAAACAAATGCTGTTAAAAAAACGTATATTTAAGAACGTGTATAAACGTAGGGTTTTGATATTACAAAAATTAACTTTAAATCTCGCAAGATTTATATTAATGACTTACATTTGAGATAAAGAATAACAAAATTGTTTTGATGAAATGTGTTTTTTATTTATCTGTCTACATTGCTACTATAAGATTTTTATTTTTCACAAAAAATCTGTTGTGTCTAACTCTTGTAGTTTAGCGTGAGATCAGTTTAAATCAGGCTATTATGAAAGGATTTTAGAACAATCAGAAGGTTAATTAGTTTCTACTGAGTGTCCGCCATGTTTCTGCCCTGACTTGTACTTGTACAAAATAGATTTAAATATGTTCTATTAAATCTCATTATATATAATTTACTACGTAAAAATGCTGTATAAGATTTCGAAGCAATTAAATTTAGTTGATTCTTTTTCTTTTTAATTTAATTAATATTATTTTTATGTCACTTTTTCTTCTTTTTCAAAATGATATTTTTACACTTTATTCATTTAAATTTACCCTTGATTTTATCCTGATATTTAGATTATTTTAACTAAAAACTGTTGGTTAATGTTATTAATTGAAATTGTATAAGCTACACGTTACGCGCACGCATAAATAGAGAAATAAGAAATTCCTCTATTATAAAAAAAATCTTTAAGTAATTTTTAATTTTCCTTAGTAAAAACAGTTAACATGTGTTTGGAACGTTTTAGATCTATTTTTACAATTACTATTTTGAATCTCAATTGCAAATTTTTTAAATTGGTTCCAATCAAACAAAAACATTTTTTTAATTTTTTTCAATCCGCTTTGTTGGTTATATAACTAAATTACTTACGGACAATCACTATTAAAATTTTTTTAAAGTAACTATATTTTTACTCGTGCAGATAATTTTCGATTATTCATAGAATTTGTAATAAGAATAGTCAAATAGCAAAAATGAGGGAAACGTTTCAGTTTTCGCACTGCAAATAGGTAATATGTAATGCACATTTAGTAGCAATTGTTGTAAAAATGTTTTAAACGTTTTCAGAATGGTTACACTCATTTCTTTACATTCCAAAGTGTTGTCATGGTGAAAGAGAAAAGGACACAGTAAAAAATTGAACTTTTCTTCTTTTTCTTTTCAGAAAAACTTTGACTATTTCTTTTACGTCAGTTAAAAAAAATCCACAGAGGCCATGTTAGTGGCCTTACATCAACTAAGTCACTTATTACAAAATTAAGCTAGGTATTCTTATATAAAGATACCTAATTAAACTAGAGGACATCCCTGAACCCTTCGCATGCCAACCCCGTTACTCACACCACCTCGGCCTTCGACTTCACCATGTGACTTCAGTGGTTAAACTGTATTAAGTAAAATTATGCTATGTAAAAATGTGTTTACAGTATCTCACTCACTAACACTTGATTTGTAACCTGTTTATAGTCTAAATGTAAACACCCAGTGTTATTACTTAGCCTGTTTCAATAGTTTTTGTTTGATTTATTTTATTTATTTAACAATTGATAATTACAACAGACAGACATACATTTGCTTTTTTTTATAGACAAAACAAAACTTTCACTGAACCAGTCAAACTTATTTGCTCTAACATTTATTAAGATCTATCTTCTCAATGTTATAAACATCATTTACATTCCAACAGCTATTAAAGCTTCATAAATATCATTTAAATTTGAACAAGTCTTACTTTTTGACTAATTAAATCTCTCCGTGTTATTCTTTTGGTCAAAATCCACCCTTTAAGTGCTTCCCGTGCCCTTGAGGGTGAAAATATTCAACGATGAAGACCTTATAGCACAACTGCGAACAGAGACAAATCTGTTGACACCTCAATCGTTAAAATTGATAAAGAAATAAGGAAGGAGTTTCATTAACAAAATATTGTATCGCGTATTATATATAAGAATATACTCGTATACTTAAATGTATCATTATAGTATGAGAGAATAAAAGATTTAAATATAAACCAGTTTCAGCACTTGAGTGGTTTTAAAATAGTTAATATTCATTATAAATAATTGTATTCACCATTGTAGCAAGTGTGACATTTTCACAAGTGGCAAGCTTGTTCAGCGAGTATGTTGGCTAGCCTGTTTCCGAGTTAACATCTGCGGCTGGACCGTGTAAAAAATGTCACTAGGAAATTAAAAGCCTGCCGAGCAAACGTTCACTTGTTGCTGGCAGCCATGCTGACGTCACGCGCCGATGGCTGTGTCGACACTTATCTCCGTTATATACATTATGTCTCCTCTACAAGTAGTTTATAAAATACCCTTTATCTACACGAACTCAATTTTTTACAATTATCTGTATTTCCTTACTTATTTTTGTAACACAACACTGAACTAGATAGGATAGTAAATTGTTTATACTTTAAACCTATTTATTTAAATATAATAGGGAGGTAGGGTTTCTGAAAACTTTGATAACATTTCAGAACAAAACAATACATTTATCGTTTATTTTGTAATATATATTATTGAAAAATACCTGTTATCATCAGCTGATTAAGTTATAAATGCGTTACGCTCACGAAAAATGTTTCACAAAACAACATAAAATGCATGCTTTTAACGTTTTCACCCATGCACTTGTTACTGAAACTATTTTTCATGGTTACACGTATTTTCAAAATCTAACCATCAATTCATCAAAACGATAACTTTATGATGAATTGAAAAAGATGATCTTTTGATGATATTTTTATAAACTGCCATCACTGGGTAGTTAAATATTAGTCAGCCTTTTAAGAAAAATACTTTCACTCATACAAACCTCATACATACGCTTATTCGATAATTGTATTCCCTCATATCTATACAATCTGACACCGGGATGACACTGTCGAAAGTCACAGTGGTCAATAACTCAAACTGTGGTTTTATGTTGCAGTGACGCCTCCATCAGCACCAGAGCGGACCGTATGATGTCCCACGCTGACCTCTACCTCTCTGTCACCGGGATGACACTGTCGACAGTCACAGTGATCACTAACTCAAACTGTGGTTTTGTGTTGCAGTGACGCCTCTATCAGCACCAGAGTGGACCGTATGATGTCCCACGCTGACCTCTACCTCTCTGACACCGGGATGATACTGTCGACAGTCACAGTGATCACTAACTCAAACTGTGGTTTTGTGTTGCAGTGACGTCTCCATCAGCACCAGAGTGGACCGTATGATGTCCCACGCTGACCTCTACCTCTCTGACACCGGGATGATACTGTCGACAGTCACAGTGATCACTAACTCAAACTGTGGTTTTGTGTTGCAGTGACGCCTCTATCAGCACCAGAGTGGACCGTATGATGTCCCACGCTGACCTCTACTTCTCTGACACCGGGATGATACTGTCGACAGTCACAGTGATCACTAACTCAAACTGTGGTTTTATGTTGCAGAGACGCCTCCATCAGCACCAGAGTGGACCGTATGATGTCCCACGCTGACCTCTACCTCTCTGACACCGGGATGACACTGTCGACATTCACAGTGATCACTAACTCAAACTATGGTTTTGTGTTGCAGTGACGCCTCCATCAGCACCAGAGTGGACCGTATGATGTCCCACGCTGACCTCACTCTACCTCTCTGACACCGAGATGACACTGTCGACAGTCACAGTGATCACTAACTCAAACTGTGGTTTTATGTTGCAGTGACGCCTCCATCAGCACCAGAGCGGACCGTACGACGTCCCACGTTGACCTCACTCGACCTGTCTGACACTGGGATGACACTGTCGACAGTCACAGTCATCCCTAACTAACTCAAACTGTGGTTTTGTGTTGCAGTGACGCCTCTATCAGCACCAGAGGGGACCGCATGACGTCACACGCTGATCTCACCAGACCTCTCTGACACCGGGATGACACTGTCAACAGTCACAGTGATCACTAACTCAAACTATGGTTTTGTGTTGCAGTGACGCCTCCATCAGCACCAGAGTGGACCGTATGACGTCACACGCTGACCTCACCAGACCTCTCTGACAACGGGATGACACTGTCGACAGTCATCTGATGACCACGTCGCAGTCCAGTGACCTCTAGCTCAAACTGTGGTGCTTGTTCTTCAATTCCTACTGAACAATGTGCCGTGGGTAACCTTGGTATTTAGGATGGATCGAAATATTTTTAGAATAGTAATATTTTTAAGATATCGTGTTATTTGAATAGCTGTTTGTATAATAGTCATAACGTTAACGAATTAAACGGCGTTCATGTTGGCATCGGTTAGTTGTTACAGAGTCGCAACTCCCGTCTGTTAACTCAGTCTTTATTATGTGTTCTGTTTGAATTTTGGAACGATGGGGCCTAAACACTATAAATATTTTACCTAAGCAGTTTAAATAGTTGTTAATGTTCAATTAGATCTTTATTTTCTACTTATAGTGGCTCTTTATAATATGTGTACATTGTTAATTTGAGGTTAGGGTAGGATAAGGGTTCGGGAGATTTTATGAAATTGCTGCAAGTAAGTTATTTTGTACCAGACATACGAACTATAAAATCTCTTATGTAAGTAAATTAATGTGTTTTAAATATGTTACTAGGAACTTAATAAAAATTTAGCTGACATAAATTAATTTTGAAAAATTTACACGAAAACAGTAACAGCACAGCTGGCAACGCCGCTAGTACTGATAAGAAAGCATGAAGTTTATTGTTAATAAATTTACCAATTTGATGTACTCTACTCAATCTCAGTAACTTCGTTCAATACGTTCATGCTTTGCCAGTTCGTGTTTCTATTTGAAAAACGAAGTAGTTTCTGTTACTGTAAAAACAAAATTAGGAATAATTAGAAAATCAGAAAAATCATCAGCTCAAATAAATTGCTGTAGGAAGACATGAGAATCGTATCTCGATAAAAATATATCTGTATCCACTGTGAGTAGGAAGACATGAGAATCGTATATCGGTAAAAGTATATATGTATCTACAGTGTGTAGGAAGACATGGGTGTTGTATCTCGGTAAAAATATATCTGTATCCACAGTATGTAGGAAGACATGAGAGTCGTATCTCGGTAAAAATATATCAGTATCCACAGTGTGTAGGAAGACATGAGAGTTCTATCTCGGTAAAAATATATCAGTATCCACAGTGTGTAGGAAGACATGAGAGTCGTATCTCGGTAAAAATATATTTGTATCCACAGTGTGTAGGAAGACATGAAAGTCGTAGCTCAGTAAAAATATATCTGTATCCACAGTGTGTAGGAAGGCATGAGAGTCGTGTCTCGGTAAAAATATATCTGTATCCACAGTGTGTAGGAAGGCATGAGAGTCGTATCTCGGTAAAAATATATCAGTATCCACAGTGTGTAGGAAGACATGAGAGTTCTATCTCGGTAAAATCACGTTTATCATTGAGCGGGATATGTGGGCTTATTAGTGTTTACGGTTGTTAGTTAAGGTTAACTAAGGTTACGTTGGGTTGGAGGGCTGTCAAAGGTGTAATATTAGTCCAATAATATTTTACATAATTAGTTTATTTTATACAATGTTGAATTTTATTAGATATAATAATACTTTTTAATTATTTTATCAACTAAAATGTGGACAAATTATTAGTGAAATGTTGTGAAATTTCCCACGTTCATTACGTATATAAAAGTAATTGTAATATACAGTGATGATAGGATTTTCTTTTTTATATATAAACAGGTTCTTAATTAAGTTTAAACTGACACAACCTTAGGTCAATTGGATGTTTACCCTGTCTTGTTACTTAATTAATCACTCACCAGTTCAAATCTGGTGCAGTTTTAATTAAAATAATAATTATTTAATCCTTTCATTTCATTCGTTGTCATTTCAATAAGTTCTCAACTTAATGTTGATTGAATTTTGTTTTTAATTATTGTACATCTGCTCTTTGTGAACTATGATTTTTGTTAAATTTCAAAACACACTTAGAATAATTTTTTTTTAATTTTAGTATAATTTAGAGACTGAGTTAGTTGATACATGTTCCCTTTTGAACGACTAGGCTGCAAGACCTTTTCTTTGGTGGATTTCAAGAAAGACAATAATTATCTTTTCTTGAAAATAAGTTCCAAAACCAAATGTTTCATCCACTGAAGATTTTTGTGAAACATTTTGCTTTATATATTTTTGGTATGGAGTTATACAACACTCGTTCGTAATTCTTCTAAAAACTGCACAATCGGCTTGTCTTACACTTGTTTGTGGAGTTTTACAATGGATGATTGCCCGGACATTCTTCACAGCTGTGTTCCAGAGAAAACTCTTGCACGCCTAGAGAGAATCCCAAGTCAATTGTAGAGGTTAGGCTCCCAGCTTCTCGTACCGTAGAACTCTGTATTAGGGTGTGATGTAGGGCCAAGTTTTATATTTGTTCCTGGAGGAGTTGTTGCTTGGCCAGACTCAAGAAGTTTCAAAGCTAAATGTACATAAGTGCCCGATGTACAATGATATTTATATTGTAGTGTTTTATAGTTGTTTATAGAACGAACTGTGTCTTTATATAAATGTAGTGTTATTGGACTGAAATATTATATAGTTATTGATAACCGAATACAGTAATTATTGTTGATATGATTAGGATTAATGGTAACTAGTTAATAATTAACCAACCAATCAACATTTATCTGAATAGAATTTATTTACACTGTTGTTGCAATCCTCCTTACACATTATGTGTTTAACTAAATTAATTTCAATCTTAGCAAACTGTATGGTAGCAAACTCATGTAAATTCCCCCATTCTGAAACTCCTTTCTGAATATAGAATTATTGCTAAGTAAACTAATATGTATGTATTTGGAATAGTTCCATATGTCACATTAATAACTGTACTAGCGACTCTTCCTTTTAAGATTAAATTGTGAATTTTGTCAAACTGTTTGATAATTATGACACTTAAAAAGAAGGTAGCCTGTTAAAGTATACAGTTTTCTTATGTAACAATTGTCTACAGCAAGGAGTGACATTTATACTAAAAGTACGTTAAATTATTGGAGTTATGTCTTAAATCATCTTAAAAATATGGGTTCTTGTACGGTAGTCAAGTAGATCGGCGGGGGAAATGTCACATAGGATGGTTAATAGAGTGGGTAGAAATGTCACTACAAAGTAAGGGTGGTAAACGAGGTGGGTAGGAATGTCACTACGAAGTAAGGATGGTAAACGGGGTGGGTAGGAATGTCACTACGAAGTAAGGATGGTAAACGGGGTGGGTAGGAATGTCACTACGAAGTAAGGATGGTAAACGGGGTGGGTAAGAATGTCACTACGAAGTAAAGATGGTAAACGGGGTGGGTAGGAATGTCACTACGAAGTAAGGATGAAAAACGGCGTGGGTAGGAATGTCACTACGAAGTAAGGATGGTAAACGGGGTGGGTAGGAATGTCACTACGAAGTAAGGATGGAAAACGGGGTGGGTAGGAATGTCACTACGAAGTAAAGATGGTAAACGGGGTGGGTAGGAATGTCACTACGAAGTAAGGATGGTAAACGGGGTGGGTAGGAATGTCACTACGAAGTAAGGATGGTAAACGGGGTGGGTAGGAATGTCACTACGAAGTAAGGATGGTAAACGGGGCGGGTAGGAATGTCACTACGAAGTATGGGTGGTAAACGGGGTGGGTAGAAATGTCACTACGAAGTAGGGGGTGGTTAAAATGTTGGGTATAAATGTCACTATGAAGTAGGGATGGATAAAATCTTGGGTATAAATGTCACTACGAAGTAAGGATGGTAAACGGGGTGGGTAGGAATGTCACTACGAAGTAAGGATGGTAAACGGGGTGGGTAGGAATGTCACTACGAAGTAAGGATGTTAAACGGGGTGGGTAGGAATGTCACTACGAAGTATGGGTGGTAAACGGGGTGGGTAGGAATGTCACTACGAAGTAGGGGGTGGTTAACATGTTGGGTATAAATGTCACTACGAAGTAAGGGTGGGAAACGGGGTGGGTAGGAATGTCACTACGAAGTAAGGATGGTAAACGGGGTGAGTAGGCATGTAACTAAGAAGTAGGGATAGTTAATAGGGTGGGTAGGAATGTTACTACCAAATATGGATGGTTAAGAGGGTGGGTAGAACTGTCACTTTCAATTATTGATTGTTAAAAGAGTGAGTAGGAATTTCACAACTAAGTAGGGATGGTTAACAGGGTGGGTAGGAATGTCACTATGAAATAAGGCTGGTTAAAAATGTTGGTAGGAGTATAATCATGAACGAAGGGTGTTTAACAGGGTGGGTGGGAGTATCACAATAAAGGAAGGGTTATTAACTGGGTGGGCTGGAGTATCAACGTGAAGTGAGTGTGGTTAACAGGGTGGGTACGAGTCTCAACATGAAGTACGTGTAGGTAACAGAATGGGTAGGAATTTAACCATGAAGGGAGGATAGTTTACGATGTGGGTATGGTTGTTTCCATGAACGAACTATGGTTAACAGGTTGGGTTGGAGTGCCAACATGAAGGACAGATGGTTAAAAAGGTTAGTCCTCACGATGAACATAAGGTGTAGATAGGAGAGTCACCATGATGGAAATGTGGTTATAAGGGTGAGTAGTAATGTCACTATGAATTAATTGTGGTTAACAGGGAGGGTGGGAGTGTTACCGGAAAGGAATGGCATTTAACTAGGTGGTTAGAGTGTCACTTTGTAGTAAAGATGGTCAACAGTGAGGATATGGATGTCTCTACGAATTATGGATGGTTAGCAGGATGGGTAGCAATGTCATTTAAGTAAGGGTGGTCACAAAATGTGGATAGGAGTGTAACTATAAACGAAGGGTAGTTGCCCGGGAGGTTAGAAATGTTATAATGAAAGTAGGGTGGTTAACGAGGTGGGTGGGAGTGTTATTGAAGTAAGGGTAGTGATCAGGGTGGGTAGGATTGTCAAAGTGAAGGAAGTGTGGTCAACAAGGTGGTTAGGAGTCTCATTGAAGTAAGGGTGGTTACAAAATGTAGGTAGGAGTGTAACTATAAACGAAGGGTAGTTGCCCGGGAGGTTAGAAATGTTATAATGAAAGTAGGGTGGTTAACGAGGTGGGTAGGAGTCTCATTGAAGTAAGAGTGGTTAATAATGTGGTTATGAGTAAAACCATGAACGAATGCGTGGTTAACAGGGTTTGTAGAAGTGTCATAGTGAGTGAAGGGTATTGACTGGGTGGGTAGGATTGTTACCATGGAAAATGAGTAGTTAACAGGGTGGGTATGTGAGTCGCTAATTGGGTGGCTTGAAAGGGTGGGTAAGATGCACCACAGGATGCGCATGAAGTTTAGGTGGTTTGTCATGTTCTGAATATTTATAGCCTTTTTTCCCAAACTCAAGAGATTTTCCAAGAATGTATTCATAAACGGAGGCATTTCATTTGATTGCCCAGCCATCAGACGAGCTCTCCCATCCAACCTACGTGCACTTGCGGATAAGTAAATCTCTATAAACCTCCCTGCTACTCGCCACTATCGAACTTCTAACAACCGAATCCAAAATAATATTCAGTTTAAGATAGCATCCTTCAGAACGTTGTCACTGAAAGTCGCCTTGGACATAATATGTAACGGGTATGAAATGTTGAAACTTAAGTTAAAGAATACAATTTACATAATTAATTCATTAACACCTACTCCATAAGTAGTTGTACATTTTGATTTGTCTTAAAACAATATTATTCAGTTTTTGATTTAAGATTAATGAAAGGAAGGCGTGACAAAGATTTGGGCAGAAAAAAATTGTTATACGTATAGCTGCATTCACTTTCTCTACGCTACACAGCTGTGTATTCTTGATAAAAACGTTTTAAATTTAATAACAGTAAAAAAATAAGTATTATTTATCATGATAATGACAATAAACTACAGAATCGATCTATAAAATTGTACAAGTGTTATAAATTAGGGGTTGGCTCAGAGCATAGTCCTGTAAACGCGTTAATGTAAATATAAAGGGTTTTTCTTAATTCCCCTTTATTTTTGTGTGTGTTTAAAAAGGGTTATTGTGTTCATAGTCTTGTTATTTATAAGAGAACGCAGTATGTTTTGAAAATTTCTAAAAACAATTTGACAAAATCTACTTTACTGGCAAATTTAATCGTAACGTAATACATAGCAATATAAATCGAGGATGAAATACTAATTACCGTACGAAGAATTATTATTTATTCATTAATATAATATGACTGTAAAACTCCAATATGAATATTTAGTGAATAGACTACGTGGAGGTCCAATATGCAGAATGTAAATAGTTTTTTAAACATGCTTGCCATTCCGTGCTAGCAATATGTTGTGTCAAAGAACACTGTTGTTATAATTACTATATATGTATATTTTAATGTAGATTCTAGATGCTGATATGTATATTATATATAGACTGGTTCTGGCAGGCCACGTCATACCCGACTTACAATCGAAAGGAGAAAGTTTTTCAAGGAGGTGTTTTAAATCTTTTCACACTGTAATTTAATAATTTTATATTGAAATGAGCATTTTCATTTCCTGATAGCTGGAGTAATGAGATTTATTTTATGTGGTTTCCATCACTAATGTATGTTTTTCCGTAGTTACCACCCATAAAATATTGTTACCACCCGTAAATAATGTTATAAAACCATTAATTACATATGGTTAACCTATCTACCCCCTTTTTAATGATACTGATTTATGGTCTTCCTATATTTTATCTCCCACCACAAATGTTATGTATGTATCACTAAAATTCTAAGTGTTTTCAACCCAAAGTAGTCAGTACATTTTGAAAATCAAATAAAATCGTTTAAGTTAAAATTATAAATAACAATATTTCAATAAGATGTTTACAAAATTATACTGAATTTCTAGTTTATTCAGTAGCACCGTCCCACCCTTATTATGTAGCTAAATTTTAAATTTTCAGACGTTACTTTATAGGGAAATAAAAAAAATTAGCTATTGATAATAGCATAGTTTTTATTAATAAACTAAGAAGGTCAAGTTTCAGAAATCAAAAATGTAGTTTTTAATCGTTTTGTCATAAAACAACCCTTCCTAATTTTAAAAAATGCCTCTTGAAATGTAGGGTTTTTTATTACCACTTTATTTTTTGTGATTAAAAATGTAAAAAAATGTTGTTATAAAACTGTCCCCCCAATTCGTTTGTACCGATGTTGATGTTGTCCGTCGATTGTTATCGGACAGAGAGCCTCGACGGAAAGCAGGGGCAGGTTGTTAACTCGAGTGACAGCGCCGTCCCACCCTTATTATGTAGCCTTCCTCATAACTTTACTTCAACTTTACCATTAAATTAACAGCCCTTGTCACCAGTGCAAGCAAGCACAGTCGCAGAATTTATTTTCGCGGTGACTTACACTCAGCCATCATGCCAACTGGCGCATGCGACATTTGAGAGTTTTATTTATTACTTGTTAATTAACATTATAACAAGTTTAACATTTTACGCACTGAAGTTAAAATGTCATGTACTTGCCCTAATTAAAGTACAAATTTTGTAGGGGAGGGAACTAAGTATCAATATCAGATGAATACTACGTGGTTCGGATTTCACGTAAAGGTGTAGGTCCTTGGCTAATGGACAAATAATAAATTACCCTTTCTGAGCATACTTTGAGCTCAGTTAGTATCCAAAATACACGGGTCATCCACACTCATGTAATCATTCATATTCGCCTTAAAATGCGCACTAAGTTGTCGGCGTCTCATATCTAAAAGAACATAGTTTTCAATTTAACACGCTCCCGTAACTGTCTCACTTCTTTATGTTTATTTAATCTAATTAAAACATTATTCAATATGACAATAATGGAGCCGACGAGGGCAGGGATATAGTAACCTATAGATTGGATTACGAAACTTAAATACTGTTATATCCTTAAATCCAAAATGATACAATCATCTTCATCTATAACAGGTTTCAGCAAATTTCCCGTTGACCTTGATAAGTTCCCTGAACTCACTACGTCTTCCCATCTTCTGTAATTATTTCCTCTTTTCTCCCCTATTCACAGCATACTCCTGTACCCCTGAGCCCCAGATCACCTCAACTAACTCCCTAAATTATAAGGTCATAATCCCTAAATAAATCATATTCATTTTTCCTCATTCACTAATGTTCTTTGCTAATTCATGCATCAACTCAGTTAATCCTAAAATACTATTTAGTGCATAAAACGAAAAAGTACCAAACATTCTTCCAAACCTTTTGGAATATGATAACGATGTCCAACAAGCTGGGTTCAGTTTGCCTCTCTAAAATTAGTTCTGTATATTTCACATAAAAATATTAAATATTTAAGGTTATCATTCCACATTGTTTTCGCTTTAAACCGGCTTTATTGTCTTTCATGGCATGAAAGTGCGTAATACCAAGTCAATCACATGGGAAGAATAATTTACATAATAATTGGTTGATCTTCCAACGACAAGTTACTATTTTAGGCAGTGGTGGGTGTAGCCCAAGGTGGCGATCTCGCTCCTTGTTTTTTTTTTTTTTTTTTTTTTTTGTTTATTTATTTGCTAAATTGTCTCTTTCAACTTTGTTGTTATGTGTAGTGATGTATAAGTGATATATTTAGTTGTATTTTACTTGCAAGAAGATTAATTAATTTATTTAAATCTTATATTTACTAGAAGATAGTTATTTATTTCACCTCCATTAGAAAAACAATTATTATTTTCCGGTTTAACCTCCACATGGTTGGAACCCATAATAGGTGGACTGTATGACGTGGCCTGCGGTCTGTCAAACCGGAATAATGTGTTATACACAGGGTGACCTAGCTGTCACTGTGCACATGACAATATTGATACCCCTAGCCTAGAATAGCACCTGCCCTCAGCATGAGTGAATCTAAAGCAATCTATCGCAATCTTAAAACTACGACAAGCTTACCATATAAAGTATGTGCAAAGCACAAATAAATCAATTATGTAAAGAAACATTAATTACAAGTCAATAATAACTGTAATCTAACTCCCTTGCCCATTTCGTTAAGTATTTTTAACTCATAATAGTTAAATCCTTCTGATTAATTTTGTAGATTTATATCAAATAGACCTATGATTTCCAAGAAAACTACAAATTATACTATCTGTATATAATGATTAATTTTTTAGTTAGTTATATTAATAATTTGTAGTCAATATTAATAGATGTCCAATGTTTCAAGTGCTTTAAGAACCATAAGCAACGTTTCGACAGGTATAAAACTCCCGTCGTCTTCATTTGTACCTTAGGCTGCATTTACAACTAGTTTTTTATTTATATTATTTGTAACAACATTTGATTTTCTTAACAGACAACCGTAGTATATAGACATCTAGTTCCTTTTTTTTAATAAAAAAACTAATTGTAAATGAAGGCTAAGATAGTAACACCTGAAGACGACAGGACAGGATTTTTTTATACGTTTCGAAACGTTTTGTTTCTTCCCTAAAACACTTGAAGCATTTAAAATAGCAAAATATTATCTACCAATAATCTTAAGTCCAATGCTAACAAATAACTTTCAAACAACGGTTATATTAAATTATACTTCTTAAAAATTATATTATACTTTAAGTTTATCTTAATGAATATCTTATGTATTGAAATATTAGCTTAAAATAATATATTTATTGTACAGATTAACTGATCTTAATAGCAGATAAAGTATTAACTGATTTATTTGGACTGTACGATTAAGACATATCCCTAGGCAGGTCCCAGGTTACAAACGGAAAAATGTAGTAAACTGTGTTTTAAGTGTTAAATAAACTAGTTAAAAAACAGCTTGTAAATGGTATAATAATGGTTCAGTGTAACTTACGACTAAACATTAAATAAAAAAAGTTTGATGAGAAGTGAGTGAGTGATAGAGAAGACAGGGCACTTGAGGTGAACCACCCATGAGTAACTATTTTTCGAGTTATCTTACACAGTGGTGGGTGTAGCCCAAGGTGGCGGCCTCGGTACTTGCTTTTTTATTTGCAATATTGACTTTTTAAACTGTGACGTTCAGAGCAGTTTGTGTAAAATGTTTTATAAGGGTTTATTTACTTGTTTTGTTTGCAAGAAGACTTAAGGCCGTCACATCCCTTAGCCTTGAACCATTTATTGTTAACATTAGCAGTAGAGAAGTCGCCTAAAGTAGTTTGTTTATTGGAGGCTGGACCTTTGGTAACTTCTACTACGTGCTGTTTATATTTATATACTATAATAGCCATTACCATATGATATTTTTAAAGTTTTTTAATACTTGTGCACGTTTTGGTTTTTGGTCAGGTGCAATAAGTAATATACAGAGTGTGTGTAATTAATAAAAGGATTTACGTTTTACTTTGTTGTTTTATTCTTCCCCTTGTCTTCCTCAAGTCATCCAAGAGTGTATGTCTCATTATTATGGAATAAAGTACTGATTTAATACTTTAGAATTTATTTTTATATGAAAATCTTATTAAAGTAAATAACAAATACTACTGTGTACTAAGTTGTACTTGAAAGATGGGTGGAATATTTGTTAATCCGATTTTTTCTGTTTTCAGTCACTTTTTGTCAATTATAGTAATATTTCAACTCAGAAATAAGTTATATACATAAGTTATATGAACAGCGTTTCTTGTCTGATACTAAAAATCACTTTCAAATCATAACAATCTAAAACTAAAGATTTTACCCTAGGAATATTATGTGATTCCAAGGGTAAGGAAACTCAAGAAAATTAATGGAAACCCCACTTTTGTGAAATTATGAAAACTATTTGGTGTTATAAATAATAATAACTCCGTAATTATGTATAATAACGTGTCAAAGCATACATATATGTATTCTCATATATTTAGAAACATAGTCATTTACAAAATATTACATGCTAACAAATGTTAATAAATTTGTATTTCTTTGCAGGATAAATTTGTTTACTTTGTCCTTTATCGAAAAAGGCTAAATGAGGAATCAGCGCCTTCATTACGAGCATCATCAAAATAATTTTGTATAGAAAGAAGTCTTTAGTGAAAGAACTGTCTCATAGTTCAGAGTAACAGTTTTAAAGTTCCATTTATTCTTCATTGTAATTTTCCAAGTTAAAAATGTATGTTCAGTAAAAAATGAAGAAAAAAATGATGAGGGTAAAAGTCTTTTAGTATATAAAAACGACGTGACGGTAAAACATGTAGTCAAATGTGACCCGTCAACATAAGCAGCCGACAATAGCTGGATGTTGGACGTTATTTGACAGATATGTCTTCCGATACATATGATACTCTACTACTACTGATACATGCGAAGGGTTTTTCTATTTCTTGTACATGTGAGCTTGCTAGCATTCTGCAATGTTTGATACATACGACAGACTTACATATTTCTAATAAATGAAAGCTAGGCTTATATTATTTCTGATACACAGACGGATTTCTATCACATGAGAGCTACCCTTATATTATTTTTTAAACGCAGAGGAATTTATAAGTATTCGTGAAAAATGAGAACAGGCCTCCTATTATTTCATTTGTAATACACTGAGAGATTTTTTAGATTTCTAATACACAAGAGCTAGCCTTCTTTTATTTCTGACACACCGAGAAATTTCTTGTTTTTGATACATGCGAGCTGACCTATCATTTGTGATAAAAACGAAGGACTTGTAGATAGCTGAAACATAAAAGCTAGCCATCATTTATTTCTGACATAAAAAGGGATTTGTAGATTCCTCCTATTATATTCCTGGCCTTCTATTATTTCTTAACATAAGGAGAATTTCTGTACATAATTAACTTTATTTTTAAGGGATCTTACAACCTTTACGGCCAATTTCAACATTTAAAGCAAGTGAAACATCTTATTTTAAATTTACTAATACTGCCAAATTCAAATGTTATCAAAACGTGAAGTTAAACATGACTCGTCAAGAACGTCAGCAGACGTAAGTACTTGACGTAGTCGCACGAATGTTTGTCAAGGTTGCTGTGTTTGACTAGCTAAGCCAACAAGACACGCTGTTTACGTTTATTTACATATTACCTGTGGCACGATAGAGTTGACCGGGGTTTAAGGGCGGTTACTCGCCAGTTCACGTAGGCCGCAAGACAGCGAACGAAGTACAGACTGTCAGATCAGTTCGTACTGAATCTTGCACTGTACAGACCAAAATATAAACAATCAACCATCGTGTTTACAAAAAATACTAATAATAATAATAAATAATAGGCACAAACTTTCCCCATACTAAACATTAAAAAATAAAAATTTTGAAAATTACCAGTTTGATTCCCAGATATAATTTTTTTCCATAACTCAAAAACTAGTCAAGCTAAAGACGTGCAGGTTTTACTAAAATATTTTAAATTATAATTTGCATCTTTCCTGAAATTTTAATTAAAATCGTTAGAGCCGTTTGTGAGAAAATTCTAATTGTTCATAATCAAGTTTCATAAAAATTGATCCATCCGTTTGGTCTCCAGCGAGTTGCGCATACACACAGACAGACGTACATACGGACAGACATCCAAAATGTTTTTCAAAAAAAGACTTTTTTGGGGTTCACGGGACCCTAAAATGGATTTTTAGACCAACTTGAAAAAAAAATGTTTTTGATGATCACAATACTTTCTCTGTGCTAACGCATATGGGAGAAAGTAAAAACAAACAATTAAGAATCAATGATACTGTGTTCTAACTTAAACATCCATCTACATCCTGAGGATGTTTCATAACAAACTAACTTAAACTATGCATAACTATTTGAAAACTGCTTTCCACTAGGTAGCACGGAACATGTACAGATTCAAATGTTATGAGTATCTAAATAGTTTTAGATATGCCAAATATCTTTCTTGACCTCGCAATCCACAGAACTTCTTCAGTGTCAGACACTTAACAATTACTAATTAATACGTGGAAAGTGTTCAATTTAATACTCACAAACGCTGTTAGGAATTCTCAACTATTGTCCAATAAGACTTTACTACAAATTTTGCCAAGTGAACATTACACTCAGCTAATTAAACGTTACACCTTAGTAAGTGAGTGCACTGACTTTACACGTTAAATTAAAAAATTCTCCAAAATATAAATTAAGAAGCCACGGAAGTGGAGATGGTTGTAATATCTCTTTTAAATCTACACAGAATATCTTTAATAGTCTGTCTGTATAAATGAGACAGGCTATCATTTATATAGTAAATTTATCCCTCAAATTGAACCTACTATTAATTTTAACACAACATGTTTCCCAATAATATCAGTATGTGACTGGATAATAAATATCAGCACTAGTGGTGCAGTGTTGTAACCCAGCTACTTAGGGATTAAGTGTTGTGGAGATTGTAGCCGATAGGTATGTGCTGTGTCCTCTTAATACATGGCGTCCACGCAATGGTTGCCATCGGCGTGGACACTTCTAGATAATTCTGCGGTGTCCATGTTGGGTGGTAGTCAGAGACCGGATGTTGTGTAGGGAAGAGAACTGAGTACCAGACTTGTCAATTACCTGAAAATCATACCATTAATACGTAGTTCGGATTCCACGTAAAGCTGTAAGTACTTTAGTTGCTTTGGCTATTGGGCTATTAATAAATGGCCCTTTTAGAGTCGAACTCAGTTGGTAACAAGACTATACATGTCATCCATACTCGTCCTCTTCGTATTCATTTATGGAACCTGACAATCTACACAAACTAAAGATAATCTCATAACCTATTGTGTCTTGTAGCTAACGATTATTGACCATAGTTTTTAGTCTCCCCTCCCCTTCCAGCTACCGTAACAGGTCTGGAATGGCTGTTCCTAAATATCCACCTACTGCGTTGGGTTCTGATTCAGGAGCTAGTACCGCCAACTTTGGCTCTGGACTTAGCTCCCAAGATGACCATTTACTAGTCTCAAAGGCCCCTTAACAACATATTCCCGAACTAATTATTCCCTAGTGAACTCCACAAACAATGTTGTATCCTCAAGCACACAACAACTGTTCTTATTAGTATTCTGTTATGGTATCAAATATGTCCGCACATAACAAATATTAAGTTTCTACATTACTGGCAGGTTATTTAAGTCCAGACGCAGACATACATGGAGGAAACGTATGATTCATAATTAACACTATTTTGGGAGAGCCAGTGGCCGAACGGTCTAAGGCGTCAGGACTTCGAGCTTGGGCTAGGGGTAGCACGGTTTCGAATTCCGACCTTGACTGTTAGGTTTTATTAGTAATATTCATCTTCTACTGTACTGGTCCTCACACTTATTCTGTCTGATAAGTTCCCCACTGGATCAATAATCTAAGGGGAATGAGTAGAGTAAGGTTAAAGAGGAGATCGGCCTCTCCTTTAAATAAGTTAAGGAAGTCTAGTAGTTTGGGTGGGCCAACGATGACTGCAACTTTTTTTTTTATATCCTTCATTTGTCGATACTCACCGTACACTAACCCGTACAACTTGGGTAATAAAGTTTGTTTATGAAAACATATTGATTTAACATTTTCACCTAACAATCATTAAATTCAGCAAAGCAAGAATTTAAAACACTAAAACTTCATTTTTTGCCTTTATTTTGACCGTTAAAACACAACTTAATCCTTATATGTAATGTGTCGGGTTTTTGTAAACGCTTCTTGACCAATTTAAACGGTTGAGGTGTCAAAACATTTGCCCCATGCAATAATGTCTAAGTTGTTCTATATGTTCACCCTGAAGGGTGTGGGGTGTGTGAAATTGTATAATGATTTCCAAAAAGTGTTTAAGTTTTCCAACAGCTGTTGGAATGGTGTGGGTAATAGTGAGGAGGTTAGATATTTCATAATGATAAATCAGGGATACATCACGCTACTGGTTATGTTTTGTCATGGTGTTTCTGGATTTTTAATATTCAAATCGTTTCCTGCAATGCCAGATTTGAATATTAACTTCCAATTTTTCTAAAGAATGTTTAAGTTAAAATAAACAGCGTGTAGCATAATTCTCTCAACAAACTTTAGGATATATTTTCTTGAGTGAAATGAACGAAAACATTTAATGCAACCAATGGTCTATCTCATACCATTTACCGTATGTCTGTCTGTGTGCTTTTTTTTTTTTCTTTTTACCAGAACTACAATATAGCTAATGGTTTTACGAAAATATACCAAGATAGGTATCAAGATACCAAAATAGGTATCAGTTGGTGCTCTTAATATGAATTAAAAACGAAAATGATGTTGTGTGCAAAAAACTCGAAAAGTAGGGAACTAACTATATTGAAATTTTTACAGAATATTGCATTAATAAACAAGAGTTTGCCTATATATTTAGTTCCTAAAATTGTATTTGGGAACAAGTAATTTCAAGAATTTTAAAAACTACCTGCATTTAACTAATGAAAAATATGTCAGTGCTGAAAAATGTCTACTATGACCAACTAATTTATTTATGTACATATTGTATCCCCTGTAAGTTTATTACTGTGACCAGATGATTGTTTATTTATGAATACAAAGCTGTTAGTTACTTTATTTCAGATGAAATCGAGTGAATATTGTCACAAAACTATTGACCTTGATTTTTCTATCATCTAAAGTCAAAAATAATATTCCTAAAAATAATGCTAAAACTTAATATCGTACGAAGCCAAAGTCAAAACGCAGCCGGTTAAAGCTAGTATAAGATAAAATCATAATATGATGACGGAATTGCAAAAGGTGTTATTTGGTAGAAAAATATATTTGAAGTTCGTCATTTTGTATTAGATCAACAACCATGATCATGATTGGCTAAAACGTAGATAGCGTTCTATTTGTTTAATAATAATAACAATTATTCTATTCCAATTAGCATATACTTAATCTTCAAAAACCAATTATATTCTTTTTCTAGAAAAGAAAGCAATTAAAGCTATAGCAAAATCCTCATTACTTGACGATTATAGAAAGTTACGAGTATAAATTTTCAAAACTTAAATTGCAAAGTATTATAAATCTATTGTCTTTGGCGTGGTTCCTATATTCTCAAAAACTCTAAAAGTATCGTAATAGTCAGTCATGGTCATAATTATAATACCAGTAATAAGAATAATTATTAAAAACTCCAAAAAAATAGTCTCGTATTAGTAAAAAAAGTATATTTGTTTTGCACCCCCTTAAGAGTTTTGGACTCAAAAATATCATATGGACTTGTATGTGATGGTATTCTCAAAACAGATCAGTCTTGGAATATTGCCTAATTTCCACTTTTATTTAAGTATATTATGTTTAAAGTGTACAAATATACATGTAAAAATGGAAAATAAATATATTCTAATATATCCAATTAATGGAATCACACTTGATCAACAATTACAAATCGAGACTGTGTGAGGTCAAAACGGGCCAATTCATTTTTTGCCAAAAACGGTGTCGTAGAGTTGTTACATGGGTCATATTTTAGAGGGGCTAACTCAATTTTGCCAGTGATATTCAGCTTTGTTGTTGAGACAGCGCATCAATGGTGGGGTGGGTGGGAGGTGACGACGGCCGGAGGGCGGCGCCCACAACCTTGAACAGATCGATCTCTCCCCCTCCACCACCGCTCCACCCTCTACGTCCAATTACACCACTTGATAATTATGCTGTTTTCGTTCCTCCGAATCCAGCTAGAGCTTGTGTCATTAACGCCGTCCCTCTTTAATGCCACTTTAAACGTTGCATTCATGCATTTGCCTTTCAGGCGAGTTTAACACATCCACACCCCTCTTCAAGTTCCGACACATGGAAGTTACAAGCTCAGCAGCCTCCTTTGGCCGGGGTGGATCTTTATAAAGATTCTACCTAGGTGTATTGCTTAAGTAGGAGAACGCTGCTTCTTCCTTGATTAGCCTTTTTGAATAAACGTGAATTTTTAATTCACGTATGGCTTTGGGAGCTACTAAAGATCCTTCAACCCCTAATCTCTCATTTAGTTAAAATCAATGATGATAAAACTGAGAATCAATGAGAGATTCAAATCAATGGGAAATTTTCAATCAAAACAAAAAATATTCAGATTTTATATTTACAGATAAGCAACAACCTAGATTGGTCTTATCACAATAATATGTTGAGTGATAAACTGTCAAGTCCAATCTTTGCACTGAGATTGTCATAAAACAGGGATTGTGAAATCTAAAAATGAGTTTTCGTCGAAGAAATAAACACCCACAACTTGCCGACTCACACCTTTCTGTTGAGATCTAATCTTTTTTAGTCAATATTATAAGTACATAAGTTCTGAGAAAAAACAGTACCAAAAGTTATTACTAGCCAGCAAATACTAACTCGTTAGTGTATTCTTCCTAGATTTTACTTTGCAAGAAATTTATGTGATATGGACGACCTGTTACCACCGCTAATATATGGCTGACGGATATACTATATTTACCGTAAAGAGTGAGTGACATTAGAAAATTAACAAATTAATTTTGATCTTTATCAAATGTCCAATGATTTACTCAGATCTCATCACACGTTCCAGATCATATGTGGTCATGAATGGTGAATTTGATTAAATAAAATATAAAAATTAAGAAATAAATAAATACAAAATAAAAGACATAAAATAAAAAGAAATAAAAATTATAATTATAATGTTAAAATCCCATTTAAGATTACAACTGTGTAAAATAGAAGAAAAATTGCATCCACTATATAATTTGAATGCGTCCAAATCGGTTTAACATTTTCTATAAATCCGTAAAATTTTGATTTGGTCGGCACTGAAATGGTGACGGAAAACTTTTGTTCTGGCCTGTTATCTGAGGCTCCGGCAACAATAACGAACCACGGACTCAGGAACAACCCTCAACCACATCGACCTCTATCAGAGAGCTTTGAGGTTGGCCTAACAACCTCATCCTTTGACTTGGTCTGTTCTCTGAGGCTCCGGCAACAATAACGAACCACGGACTGAGGAACAACCCTCAACCACATCGACCATCATCCGTCAGGGAGCTTTGAGGTCAACTTAACAACCTCATCCCTTGACTTGGTCTGCTCTCTGAGGCTCCGGCAACAATAACGAACCACTGACTGAGGAACAACCCTCAACCACATCGACCGCCATCCGTCAGGGAGCTTTGAGGTCAACTTAACAACCTCAACCCTTGACTTGGTCTGCTCTCTGAGGCTCCGGCAACAATAACGAACCACGGACTGAGGAACAACCCTCAACCACATCGACCACCATCCGTCAGGGAGCTTTGAGGTCAACTTAACAACCTCAACCCTTGACTTGGTCTGCTCTCTGAGGCTCCGGCAACAATAACGAACCACTGACTGAGGAACAACCCTCAACCACATCGACCACCATCCGTCAGGGAGCTTTGAGGTCAACTTAACAACCTCAAACCTTGACTTGGTCTGTTCTCTGAGGCTCCGGCAACAATAACGAACCACGGACTGAGGAACAACCCTCAACCACATCGACCATCATCCGTCAGGGAGCTTTGAGGTCAACTTAACAACCTCAAACCTTGACTTAGTCTGTTCTGTGAGACTCTGGCAACAATAACGAACCACGGACTGAGGAACAACCCTCAACCACATCGACCTCCATCCGTCAGGGAGCTTTGAGGTCAACTTAACAACCTCAAACCTTGACTTGGTCTGTTCTCTGAGGCTCCGGCAACAATAACGAACCACGGACTGAGGAACAACCCTCAACCACATCGACCATCATCCGTCAGGGAGCTTTGAGGTCAACTTAACAACCTCAAACCTTGACTTGGTCTGTTCTCTGAGGCTCCGGCAACAATAACGAACCACGGACTGAGGAACAACCCTCAACCACATCGACCATCATCCGTCAGGGAGCTTTGAGGTCAACTTAACAACCTCAAACCTTGACTTGGTCTGTTCTCTGAGGCTCCGGCAACAATAACGAACCACGGACTGAGGAACAACCCTCAACCACATCGACCATCATCCGTCAGGGAGCTTTGAGGTCAACTTAACAACCTCAAACCTTGACTTGGTCTGTTCTCTGAGGCTCCGGCAACAATAACGAACCACGGACTGAGGAACAACCCTCAACCACATCGACCATCATCCGTCAGGGAGCTTTGAGGTCAACTTAACAACCTCAAACCTTGACTTGGTCTGTTCTCTGAGGCTCCGGCAACAATAACGAACCACGGGCTCAGGAACAACCCTCAACCACATCGACCTCCATCCGTCAGGGAGCTTTGAGGTCAACTTAACAACCTCATCCCTTGACTTGGTCTGCTCTCTGAGGCTCCGGCAACAATAACGAACCACGGACTGAGGAACAACCCTCAACCACATCGACCATCATCCGTCAGAGAGCTTTGAGGTCAACTTAACAACCTCATCCCTGGACTTGGTCTGCTCTCTGAGGCTCCGGCAACAATAACGAACCACGGACTCAGGAACAACCCTCAACCACATCGACCTCCATCCGTCAGAGAGCTTTGAGGTCAACTTAACAACCTCATCCCTTGACTTGGTCTGCTCTCTGAGGCTCCGGCAACAATAACGAACCACGGACTGAGGAACAACCCTCAACCACATCGACCTCCATCCGTCAGGGAGCTTTGAGGTCAACTTAACAACCTCATCCCTGGACTTGGTCTGCTCTCTGAGGCTCCGGCAACAATAACGAACCACGGACTCAGGAACAACCCTCAACCACATCGACCTCCATCCGTCAGGGAGCTTTGAGGTCAACTTAACAACCTCATCCCTTGACTTGGTCTGCTCTCTGAGGCTCCGGCAACAATAACGAACCACGGACTGAGGAACAACCCTCAACCACATCGACCTCCATCCGTCAGGGAGCTTTGAGGTCAACTTAACAACCTCATCCCTTGACTTGGTCTGCTCTCTGAGGCTCCGGCAACAATAACGAACCACGGACTCAGGAACAACCCTCAACCACATCGACCATCATCCGTCAGAGAGCTTTGAGGTCAACTTAACAACCTCATCCCTGGACTTGGTCTGCTCTCTGAGGCTCCGGCAACAATAACGAACCACGGACTGAGGAACAACCCTCAACCACATCGACCTCCATCCGTCAGGGAGCTTTGAGGTCAACTTAACAACCTCATCCCTGGACTTGGTCTGCTCTCTGAGGCTCCGGCAACAATAACGAACCACGGGCTCAGGAACAACCCTCAACCACATCGACCATCATCCGTCAGGGAGCTTTAAGGTCAACTTAACAACCTCATCCCTGGACTTGGTCTGCTCTCTGAGGCTCCGGCAACAATAACGAACCACGGACTGAGGAACAACCGTCAACCACATCGACCTCCATCCGTCAGGGAGCTTTGAGGTCGACTTAACAACCTCATCCCTTGACTTGGTCTGCTCTCTGAGGCTCCGGCAACAATAACGAACCACGGACTCAGGAACAACCCTCAACCACATCGACCTCTATCCGTCAGGGAGCTTTGAGGTCAACTTAACAACCTCATCCCTTGACTTGGTCTGTTCTCTGAGGCTCCGGCAACAATAACGAACCACGGACACAGGAACAACCCTCAACCACATCGACCTCTATCCGTCAGGGAGCTTTGAGGTCAACTTAACAACCTCATCCCTTGACTTGGTCTGCTCTCTGAGGCTCGGGCAACAATAACGAACCACGGACTCAGGAACAACCCTCAACCACATCGACCGCCATCCGTCAGGGAGCTTTGAGGTCAACTTAACAACCTCATCCCTTGACTTGGTCTGTTCTCTGAGGCTCCGGCAACAATAACGAACCACGGACTCAGGAACAACCCTCAACCACATCGACCTCTATCCGTCAGGGAGCTTTGAGGTCAACTTAACAACCTCATCCCTTGACTTGGTCTGCTCTCTGAGGCTCCGGCAACAATAACGAACCACGGACTCAGGAACAACCCTCAACCACATCGACCTCTATCCGTCAGGGAGCTTTGAGGTCAACTTAACAACCTCATCCCTTGACTTAGTCTGTTCTGTGAGACTCTGGCAACAATAACGAACCACGGACTCAGGAACAACCCTCAACCACATCGACCTCTATCCGTCAGGGAGCTTTGAGGTCAACTTAAAAACCTCATCCCTTGACTTGGTCTGCTCTCTGAGGCTCCGGCAACAATAACGAACCACTGACTGAGGAACAACCCTCAACCACATCGGCCGCTATCAGAGAGCTTTGAGGTTGGCCTAACAACCTTATCCTTTGCTTCAACAGTAATTAGATTTTGGTTTGGCCTGTTAACGCTAAACGTCCTTACAATCTCACTTCTCGTGTATTTACCTAAACTGTGTTTTTTCTAATTAAAGTCACTGTTTAATCCTAATTCATATTGTTACCACGTCAGACAATACTTGTACGAAAATAACAATTTGCCAAAATGAAAAATGTACGAGTAAATCGTCGAAGTTTAAGAAATGTTTTGGCAAGATATTGTTAATTATTATTTTTGATAAATTTGGAGACACCGGTTGTTAATAAATGGAAAATTTACGATCGTAAGAAGAGTGGAAACGTAATTAGAACCAATTTTCCTCTATTAAATGACTAATTAATTGAGAGGGTCACACGCTGAACCATTAATTGAGAGGGACACACGCTGAACCATTAATTGAGAGGGTCACACGCTGAACCATTAATTGAGAGGGTCACGTGCTGAACCATTAATTGAGAGGGACACACGCTGAACCATTAATTGAGAGGGTCACGCACTGAACCATTAATTGAGAGGGTCACGCGCTGAACCATTAATTGAGAGGGTCACACGCTGAACCATTAATTGAGAGGGTCACACGCTGAACCATTAATTGAGAGGGTCACACGCTGAACCATTAATTGAGAGGGTTACACGCTGAACCATTAATTGAGAGGGACACACGCTGAACCATTAATTGAGAGGGTCACGCACTGAACCATTAATTGAGAGGGTCACGCGCTGAACCATTAATTGAGAGGGACACACGCTGAACCATTAATTGAGAGGGTCACGCACTGAACCATTAATTGAGAGGGTCACGCGCTGAACCATTAATTGAGAGGGTCACACGCTGAACCATTAATTGAGAGGGTCACGCACTGAACCATTAATTGAGAGGGTCACACGCTGAACCATTAATTGAGAGGGACACACGCTGAACCATTAATTGAGAGGGTCACGCACTGAACCATTAATTGAGAGGGTCACGCGCTGAACCATTAATTGAGAGGGTCACACGCTGAACCATTAATTGAGAGGGTCACACGCTGAACCATTAATTGAGAGGGTCACACGCTGAACCATTAATTGAGAGGGTCACACGCTGAACCATTAATTGAGAGGGTTACACGCTGAACCATTTTCAAAATTGTTTTGATTGATTAGGACCAAGCCACGCGTCAATATGATGAATGTGAGCGTCACGCAACTACTCGAATATTAATGTACTATAAATTTCAAGGCCCTTAAATAGTAGTCATCTAATTTTGTATCTCAAAGATTACATAGGTTAAGAACCTATGTATTAAGCAGCTAAACTGAATTAACTGATCACATGTTGTATGGAACTTTACCAAAATAGTAAGACAGTCTCAGTGTTTGGTTTTAAGTAATATACCTGATTTGCAAGCTCCAAAGGTAATTAAATTTTATTATTGTCCTAACGTGCAAACAAAGTGCACGTGTTCAAACCAAAGGTTTACGGTTTAGTCCGAAAACGAAAATTTCCTTCTTCATTTTAACTAAATAAATGTTTTATCTTTTAAAATCACTGAAAATATTGTGCAGTTTTACTATCAAACTATTTGAATATGTACATCTAACAATAAATTAACTAGTTTCGATATTTTCTGTATACTTATAATCCTCCAGCTACCAAAATACTACGATAGTTAACTTCCTACAACGGTTTCCTTCCCTTTCCTCCCAAAAAAACAATATGGAATTCCATATTGAGTTGTTTTACCAACTACATTTAACCTTATTTGGATAGCATTAGTAGGTAGGGTCAAACCGGAGTGTACACCAGCTGTTTACCACGCTCGGCGCGCCTCCCTGCCAACTTACGGCGGAAGCTGGAACTAATATAAGTTATCCAGAGTACAAAGTTGCCAGATAACACAAGAGCCCTTTCAGAACTCTTCAGTATTTTTAAGAGTCCTCCTTCTTTCAAAACTCATTTTGTTCCGTATATTCATGTATCATGTATTCTCTCTATATTCTGTACATATTTCTCCACCAGTTAGTTTATCTGAGGTAATGTTTAGATAGTTGGGATTTTTCAGGATAAAAAATAACACTAGTTATGTATTCAATACAAATTAGCCTCACAGACGTAAATTGCACTATGTAAAAGTATTATGGTGATCGATTTTGGTAAACCATAGTCACCTTTGTCAAACCACAGGAATTCACAAAGGAAACGAATTACTTGTATTTGTAATAAATGTTTGCTGTGTGACGTTTACTTCTGTGTGTGCAGAATTTCTGCCAACACGTGATATGCTGGTCAAGAAAAGAATCACAATAAATGCACAATCCATCCCAGCAGCCGGGACGTAAAAACCATGTACACAAATATAAAATTAAAATGAGTTGATTTATGAGTAAGATGTAGCTGCAAACAATAAGTCATAAATTAACAATTAGCTATACTTAATATACAGTACATTATTTGGCAGCCATTAGCAACAAAGTTTAAACTTGACCATAATAAAAACAAAATAAGAGCTTATTATCTAATTACTAAAGATTTATTAAAAATATAGTAAATAACATTTAGAGGTTTGTACAAAATTCAAAATTCTCCTAAAATGTCTCTTCTCAATATGCATTGACAGCTTATTAAGGTCTCGGACCAAGATAAATTAATGATCATTTTAAAATACAATTTTAGTTTTTGGTTTAGTAAATACTGCTTCTGGTGTTGAGGTGAATTATAGTTATGCCCCTATTCACACTCCTAATGTACAATAATCGCAAAATCTAAAATATGAATAGATGTTGCATTTTTTATTATTTATATCTGATCTGATGTAGTCATTATCTATATTTTTTAAGTGTGGACACTATCAGCAGACTGTCTGAAATAATGAGGTTGGACCCTTATTTAATATATTTTACTGCCATCATCGTCAGCACTAGGGGCGTAGTGCTGTAACCCAGCTACTTGGAACAAAGTGTAGTGGATTGTAGGCAATAGGTCCTATGCTCGGTTCTCTTAATGTCGGCTCAATAGTTGCCATCAACGAGGTCACTACTAGAGATGTTTGGGGTGTCCGTGTTGGGTGGTAGACAGAGTCTAGATGTTGTTAAGGAAGAAAACTGAGTATCAGGCTGGTTCAGTTAGCTGAAAATTATAGCAATACTAAATTGTTCGGATTCCACAAAGGAACAGTCGACCTTAGTTAGTAGCAATGACTACACTCATTCATCTACAGTCATTCACTCCTCACATTCGCTCATAACTCTGCGATCAGCGTCACAATTATGAGTAATGAACAATAAAAAAAAGACATCCTACAAAAAGTAATGTATTTTACTAGAGTTTAGTATTATACTTATGAGGTGCACCATAACGGAAAGGGCAACAGGGGAGGGGGAGGGACACTAAATGTCAACTTAATGTCACAGACTCGACTTGGCGGGCTCGCGTCTGACTTGAACAAACATGTTGATTAAATCTCCTGAACAAGAAACTGCTTAATACAGTGAGTTCAAAACTTGTGGTTCGGATTTCATATAAACTGCAGTTTTTGTCAGTTAACCATTATTATTACTTAGGTATACGCCGATCACAGAGATTCGAGCGAATGAGTGTGGTGAGTGTAAATGAACGAGTAAAGCGATTGTTTAACTAAGACTATTGCTCCTTGGAAAGAGAAATTTATTAAAGCCCCAACCAAGGAACCTACAGTTTTACGCAGAAACCAAACCACGTAGTATTGGTCTGATTTTCAGCTAATTCACTTTTATGAGTAGAGAAGCCTGATACTCATTTCTCTTCCCTACACAATATCTGAACCTTGACCACCACCCAACATGGACAATCCAGGCTTCTCTAGTGGTGTCCACCACGATATCACCTTTCTATATATCACAAGCTTAGATTACTATTGTTCGTACATCCATCTACAACGAAACTATATCGTTTTCAATCAATTGTAATAAGTCCTGTAGTCCAAGCAATAACTGTAAATCACTTCTGAATTGTAATCCAGCTACTTGAGAAAAAGTTTTGTAAAGATTATAAACAATAGGTTCTCTGATTGGTGCTTTTACAGGAGGGAAACATTTAAGAATATTGTCGATAAAGTATTCGTACTTGAAGAGTTTGAGTTAATAATGGAATAATGTATATAAAAAAGTCAAGGGGGGCAGATTTAAAAAAACACGAGATAAATGAGTTTTTAAACAGTTATGTTTACGTAGGATGGATGCGTGCTTGACCACCTGGATTGGTTGAGTGGCCCTATTTAGCAGTCAGATCATACAAAATGGCTGAGTCCTTGTGCATAGAGTAAGAATATAACGCACGCATGTGCTGCTATCTAACGGTGATTGGTTTTAAATAAGCGCTCAGACGAGCTTAGCTAGTAGTCACTTCAGTGTGAGCTAGGCACAGAGAGAGAGAGGGGGGGGAAGAGAAATTAAAAACTACTTTATTTTTAAGGTGTGGTTAAGACTAGACAGTCCTCTGTACCACCTACACTTAATGAGGCGGACGGAGGGAGAGAGAGAGAGAGAGAGAGAGAGAGAGAGAGAGAGAGAGAGAGAGGGGGGGGGGGGAAGAGCAATTAAAAACTACTTTATTTTTAAGGTGTGGTTAGGACTAGACAGTCCTCTCTACCACCTACACTTAATGGGGGGGGGGGGGAGGGAGAAAGAGAGAGAGAGAGAGAGAGAGAGAGAGAGAGAGAGAGAGAGAGAGAGAAATTAGAAAACTACTTTATTTTTAAGGTGTGGTTAGGACTATACAGTCCTCTCTACCACCTACACTTAACGGGGGGAGGGAGAAAGAAAGAGAGAGAGAGAGAGAGAGAGAGAGAGAGAGAGAGAGAGAGAGAGAGAGAGAGAGAGAGAGAGAGAGAGAGAGAGAGAGAGAGAGAGAGAGAGAGAGAGAGAGAGAGAGAGAGAGAGAGAGAGAGAGAGAGAGAGAGAGAGAGAGAGAGAGAGAGAGAGAGAGAGAGAGAGAGAGAGAGAGAGAGAGAGAGAGAGAGAGAGAGAGAGAGAGAGAGAGAGAGAGAGAGAGAGAGAGAGAGAGAGAGAGAGAGAGAGAGAGAGAGAGAGAGAGAGAGACCTGGTGCTATCTATGACAACCGAACATGAATTAGAATTAATTTCATAGAGCAGGAAAACTGGCTACACAAGACCCACGTGGAAGGAAAGTCTTCTTGTTTCTATAGTCAATTGTTAAATGAAAGTTGTAGAGTTTCTGTCCTTAGGGAAAGTAACTTGGAGACAGTTGCACGTAGTATCCTTCTTCAAGATTTCAACTGCTTAAGACATGAAAGGACTGGTATTTTCCGAGATACTTCAGTAAAGACATGTCCTAATTTGCCTACTTTATATAGCAACAGTATATAAAGTTCTCATTGGGGAAACGTCGTTTGAAAAAATAACAACTTTTATACAACTTTTATACTTGTATTACAAAGTTTGATAGTTTTATAACCACGGAACTATTAAATACATCTCAACTGTCGGCCATCTTGATTATTAAGATTACTTAAAGGATTACGATTACTGCTGTAAGAGAGCATTAACAAGAATTGGAAGAATTTGAAGTGTGAATAAATGTGTTTATCTAATAGAGAAAATCGAATGTGATGAACAGAGATATGATGAACAGAACTATAACTATAGTATAAAAATGTAATATAAAACATGAAGGTGGGGCAAGTAAATCAATGAGTACGGTGCGACGTGCGAGGGCGTCATGCAAGCTTCACATTAATCTCTGGTTATGGCCATCTTCTTCATGTTTGTTTTAGCTCATTCCACAAAATGCAACAGGACCTTCTGTTTCAGCCTATTTGGATTCTTAACTCCTCCAGATAAGTAGATAAAATTGTTAATAATATTCCAAGCCCATTAAAGTTCAAAATGTCTCTGTGCCCTTAAATTGTGTTAATTACCAGCTGTTTAACCATGCGCTGCTACGGGATAAACATATAAACAGAAGTGTCTGTCATTATAAAAAAGAAATGTTAAATTTTAAAAAGCAATTTATCCTATATAAAAACTGTTCATTTCATTTGTGTTTATTTAACACAGCTGATGATTAACTAAACAAATAAAATAACTTCATAAGTTTAGCCACAGTATAGTATAAACACACAGTAGCAAATCTTACTAGAAAAATGCAACCGGCTTGACGCTAGCGCTCGTAGTGGTCGTGTTACAGAGCTTCGCCATCTCTCCGCTAGATAGCATGGCAGTTTACTTATGTTGCAATACAATTAATTAATTGATTGGAAATATTCAAATCAAAACTGCTTACCGCGCCAGTTGTTTGCTACCTCACCGCTAGGTTCGCTAGCATCACTTGGTTGCAAGTAAACCGCCTGGGCTTCGCTACTGTATGCTTATATTATACTGTGGTTTAACATTGACATGTTGAAGGCCGCTGGGAGCTTCAACTGGAGATCCTGTTCTAACTTCCAACTTGTAGCAAACATATCTAAACTCCCTAGCAACTGGGTTACAAAATTGGAGAATTAAAATAAACGAATTAAATTAAGAAAGAAATTAAAATTAAATTAAAGAAAGAAAAGAATTAAATTATGGGTCACCATGTTATCCTTACTTTAATTACTACATGTCCTCCACTTTATTAATAATATAATTTTGCCCCAGACAACTAGTGTTGAATACCTTGGTATACATAGTCTATGGATCTGAGACTAACATGGCAGCTACGTGTTTGAATTAAGAGACTATAATTAAATTTTAAATTGCGAAAGTTGTCTTGGCTCCAAGACTGAAAGAACATTAAAATTATACCAGAAAATAAACTTATAATTTATAAAGTTGTACTGAAAACTGTTTGGACTTATGGTATTGCGTTCTTTGGAAAAACTACAAATTCGAACAATGAAATAATTCGAAGGTTCCAATCCACAACCTTGGTATGTTAGAAATCAAACTATTTACGAAGACACTAAAATTCTATATGTAAAAGATGAAATCAAATTTAAGAACTTAAAATACCTTCAGAGACTTGAGAACCATCAACACTACCTAGCAGTTAACGTTTTGGACAATGATAGCAGTGTTTACAGTCTTAAGAGATACGGCGTTCTCAAGAGATTTGAAAGATACATTAGTTGATTTTTTTAAATTCTAATCTTTTTTAGATTATTTCAAGTTAACTCAGGACCATTAACACTTGTGACATTTACTTAATATTCAAACAGTATCAACATATTGTAAATAAAATAAAAGTTAAAAAAATAAATAAATAAACTGGGAACTGTAGTTTAGATGTGAATAAAACCATGCCAAAAATCTTCCCAGGACTATACTCTTTAAAAGAGTCTAAACGTTTAATGACGATCGGATTATTGGTGTAGTAATACACATAAGACCTACACAAAGACATTCATTTTTATTAGGGGACACCCCTGCACGCATCGTACGCCAACCCGACGTTACTTTTGACTATAAATAATATTAGTAGGTACACTATATCAAGTAAAATCAAAAATGTAAATTTATTTACAGAAGCTCAGTTACTGCACTTGCGTTGTTACCTATTTATTAATAAACAACCAATTTAATTACTTTGCCATTGGGGTGGACCATTACAAAACCTTGCTTCAACCCTCCTCTGGGAAAAAATACATAACTTCCCAAAGTTTTGTGAACAGTGAAAAGTTTTGTGTAGTAAAAAATACTTTTCATTCCCACCCTTATTCCCCCTCCAAATTCTCAAAGATAAACGTAGTAATTATTGCTACAGATGTATAAAGATGTGCATTAGTTGTAATCTATTTATAACTGCCACTGAGTCGTTCGCTGTGGCCATAAGAAGCGACCTCTGTTTCTTTTTTCACTGTGGTTTTTTATAACCTTTCACGGGGGCAAATATTATAATCACCCCTGGAGAACCAAGTCTTGCTGTAAATGGAAACTCGATGTTACCGCTCGTCTTAATACAAAGTTGGTCACTAGTGGCGAAGAAAATAATCTTTATTTTACTTTCAAAATTGAATACATTTCTCTTATAACTAATCATCAGTCATAAAAGAAAATTTATTCAATTTTGAAAGTAAAATAAAGACTATTTTCTTCGCCACTAGAGACCAACTTTGTATTAAGACGAGCGGTAACATCGAGTTTCCATTTACAGCAAGACTTGGTTCTCCAGGGGTGATTATAATATTTGCCCCCGTGAAAGGTTATAAAAAACCACAGTGAAAAATGAAACAGAGGTCGCTTCTTGAGATGTTTCATGACAACGTTATATGACAGTGAAATGTCAGTCTGGTGTTTATCAAACTCTTACATATAAAAAGGCAATAATTGATTTTTTGTTAAAGTTCTTTTTAATAAATTATAAATTACCGAAATGGAACTATGCATCTCTTTATGAAAATATCTCCCTTATTGAAACAAAAAATTCCACATAGCTTTTAATAGTCTGCAGAGGCTGTCGGCCATGTTGGTTTTAATCCCATAAGAACAATGTTATTTACGAATGCATATCTTTTCGTTATTTATTGACCAAAATTTGTGTATGAAGTGTCATTTTAAACGTTATCATATTGGGCATTGGGTTTGCTTTTTATAGTTTGAATACACACGCCTAGTTATGAAATATAGGTGAAAATAAAACCTTCAAACTAAATAGTTTTGGATTTTTTCTTGCAAAACTAATTAGGAATTTGCAAAGCAATTCCAACGCACAATTTCATTCTTAACCAAATGCAATTTGTTTGGAAAAAATCTGTTTAAAAATAACCGTTTAGTTTGGATACGTGTGATCATATAAAATTACGTGGATACATGATTCTCAAATAAAACATTGTTCTCGTGGAATTAAAAGCAACATAAATCAGAATCTTTATTGTTATTCAATAAATTTTTGTACAATAAAAATTGTCAATAATGAGTACATTATACATATACTGTGTCATAAATTTTATCTTAATTTTATACGAATAAATATTTTAACGACAATAATTTGGCTGGTTGGCTATACATATAAACACATTATGGCCTATTATTTTAATATGAGTGTGAGCTTAAATGCAATAAACTTTAAAAACAATAGCAGGCTATAAAATTACTTTAAAATATGACTCAAATAGAAAAAGAAAGAAAAACTATAGCAATAACAAATAAAAGCTTAAGAAACATTTCAAATATTAAAAAGTTGAAAGAATAAAAATTTAACAGAATAAAATAAAATGGCCTAATAATGAAAGCCAATATCGTTGTTTCTTAAAATTGAAATTAATTCAGAGAATAAAAAAGGTTTTTAATAGGCCTATCTTGCATTAACGAATATTGGCCGACAGGCTCTGACAGCCTCTTAATTGATAGGAACGCGATTCCTCTGGCCTGCAAAGAAGAGCTTTTTTAATAAACGTAATTAATTGAAAACAGGATTTAACGGCGCAAACCGCAATTTAGAACCAGTTGTGCATTGCGGGACTTGCCGCTAAGAATAGAGAAGGCGTTGTATTCGAATGACTACAATGGCGCCTACTAAACACACCACATAAATTTTCTCGGCTTTACAAATATAAGTCTGAATGCAAGCGGACGTTACGAAAATACGAGCGATACTATAAATCAAGAACCACTTACAGGCGCTAATACTCAAAAGGCTTGTGCTGAGCTCTAGCGAGTTGGTGCCAAGCGAATTGAAATCTATTTGCTGTATTTAATTAATTCCATATCAAATCAGTCCCTGTGATGTTCCTCGAGTTTGGAAGAAGAAAAGATTCGTATTAATCAGATTTAAGATGCCGACGTAGCTTGTGCGTATATTAAGGCAAACGTTAATGACTATTTGAGTGTATTATTAGTACCTGTGTATTCTTGTTACTAACTGTTCGACATAGCTCTGAGAGGACCAATTTTTAAAGGGGCCCACAGCTTTACTTGGAATCCTAACCAAGTAGTAATGGTCTGATTTTTAGCTCATTGACAAGCCTGGTCTCAGTACCCTTCCATACACAACATCCGGACCCAGACTATCAACCAACATGGACAACCCAGACTTCTCTAGCACTGTCCATGTTGATGGCAACCACTGAGCGGATGCCATGACAGTATTAAGAGGACAAATCATTGAACTTGTCACCTAAATCTCCACAACACTTGTAAGATAGCTTGATTAGATTAATTTTAAAGCTTCGGTGGGAAAAAATCAGAGATGTACAAAATTACCTAAGCCCCGCCCCACTGTCCCTAAAAGATCCAACGATTCTTATTACTACAGTGTTTTAATCAATACACACAACACCTGTTTATGTTTATAATGTTTATGCTAGTGTTTATAAAGCTTTATTTTGGACCAAGGCTATACACTTTACAGAGATAAAAAACACATGGAGATATCATTATCAGACTCACTCAATTAGAGACACCTAGTAACAATATAGATAAAATAATAATTGTCATTGAATCATTGAGAAATTATTTCAGGAGAATTCTAGTCCAACATCAAGGTGTCTTGTGGCAGCTTTGCTCGCAATCTCCTATTCCTTGTTGTATTCCCATATGGTAGGACACAGCACCAAGGACATTTTGTAAGTTGAGAATCTTTGTTGTAGTATTCCATTAAATAAATTCCACGTAAAGCTATGGGTCCCTTAGTTGCCCTAGCTATTGGGCTATTAATAAATGGTTCTAAGGAACAGTCCAACTCAGTTACTAACCAGACTACACTCATATAATCATTCATATTCACCTTGCAATACACACAACGTTGTGTCGGAATTTCATAAGTAAGGAAGAATGTATTTTTTTTATATGAACGCTGACATACCTAAGTTAATTTTTAGCTGTAGCTTTTGCACATACCATGTTGAATTTTGTTATGAAGAATTTAGATTCTTTTAATCTTTCTGCACTTATAGAACTTCCCACACTGCACACGCATATGTTTAATAAGGCCGGATGATAGCTTTGTAAATCATTACTGTGCAATCTGGTTTCAAAGAAGATTTCCTGCTAATTATTGGCTACAGCTGGGAAGGTTTAGCACAACCTTAAGCCAGCTTGGTGTTGACATGAATATTCTAGTTCAGATTTTTATCCAAATATACACCTAGATATTTACCAGCATGATCATTAGAATTCCAAGGTTTAGTGATGAAAACTGTCTGGTTTTTTACATTATAAAAAACAGCTATTAACAAAAGTAACACTAAACAGTTTTGTTCCGTAAATTTTTATCGAAATGTTGAGATTTTGTATCATAGATGTGCACTAAAAAAGGACTTTTAAAAACTCCATAAGAAATAACCTTTAAAATAAACACTTCATCTCATAAAACACTTCATCTCATAAAACACTTCATCTCATAAAACACTTCATCTCATAAAACACTTCATCTCATAAAACACTTCATCTCATAAAACACTTCATCACTTCATTCCACCTAAAGCTGTAGGTCCCTTAGTTGCCCTGGCTGTTGGGCTATTAATAAATTGCCCTTTCTGAGTAACAGTTAAACTCAGTTAGTAACCAGACTACACTCATCCACACTCATCCTACACTCATATAACCATTCATATTCGCCTTAAAATACCAACAAAATTGGGTCGGCGTCTCATATGTAGGAATGTAAAGAATAAGCAAAAAATTAAAGATAGATCAACATTTGATTTTAAAATGCAGCTAATAAACATAAACAATACTAGATATTCGTTCTGTTGCTTTCAATAGTCCTGTAGTACAGCTGACCTACTAATGTATACAATCACATATTGAGGCCGAGCCGATGGGGTTGGCCAGCAAAGCGAACAGTAGTGTCCGCTAGTTAAAATTAATCAGTGTTTTTATAGGCAACTCTAACATGTTATACAGACAGACAGTTGTAACATGTTTAAGTAGTTGCCACAACAGGGCTATCCCTAGCCATCACTGGTCTTGTTACTCACAAAACTATTAACTAAATAAATTGATATTGTTGTTTGATAGTGATGCATGTGATTGACTATCCTCTATGAACACGTCAGAGCCAGGCAACTCTCAGGTGCAAGTTTCTGAATCTCCTTCAAGTTTCTTAATTAAACAGAAGTTCGTTAAATTAGTTGGGTTTGTGGTGTACCACCCCATTGAGGCTTGCAGCCGACCGAATCTGTTCTTTATTGTATTGCCTATAATTCCCAATGGAAGCTTAGAAACTTTATAATTTAGGAAACTCTTTGTGGGTAGCACAAGAATTCCGTGTTGTTAAATATAAGGAACTCAAATAATTTATAATACTTTTCCTGTCAAAGTGGTTAAAAAATTGTTTTGGAAATTTAACATAGTACGAGTAAAAATTATCAAAAGATTTGTACGACTGATCTTGAATTTAGTTTCATGTTAGCTTAATTCCTAACCAAATCAGGCACACGACTTATGTTATGATCAAGATCTTGTAAACATACAATTAAATATAGGCTTAGTTTTAACGTCAATAAAAATCTCCTTTTTCTTTTACAATTAGAATTTCAGATTGACTGACTAATTAACATCCTATGAAATTTTAACCATATCCAATTTTGTGAAATATATCAAATTTTGTTTTATATGGACACCTTCCAATATTACCTTTCATAATAATGGTTTTACAATATAACCACTTACACTATCCAAAAATTGGAAAACTCATTTATAATGTTGAATGTTTGAAGGTATTAATCAAATTTGAGTCAAGTATTTCATAAAACTTGACCCATTATAAGTTAAATATTTGATTTTATTCTCAGATTTTGATTAAGAACCATTTTAAGGGACTAATTTCCTTCAAAACACAGCTGACAAATCTTAAGTAAATCATTTATGAGTTATAGCACTGATTTTATACAGGTGTATATAATCAACGGTTATAGCCTTGATATAGAGGATCTACATTTCTTTTCTGGGTACCCTGATTTATGCCAACGTTATTATTATTTGTTTTATTTACTATCATTTATTTTCATTATTATTTTATATTTATGGCTCATATCAGGAACAAGTTGTATTCTCATTTTTCAAAGCTCTCCTTACTGGAAATGTTATAATTTGAAAAGATAAGCTTCACAATTCCAAAAATAAAATTATTCCAATGACATCATCACACAAAAATTATTTTTTTTTTTTTTTTTTTTTTTTTTTATTCCATCTGATCCAGTACAATATCGCATGTCTCACGTAGGTGCGTGTATCATGTCTGCATGTGAGAACCAACACACATTGACTTACAAATTACCACTTTCGTTTAATTTCTGCATTTTATGAATTAATTTACAACTGGCGAAAAAAGAAGTTTTATTTTTCTGTACATCTATTATTGTTGTAAAAAGTAAACAAGGTTATTCATTATAACCTCTCTTAACCCTTGACTAGTGAATAAAATTAACGTCCTGGTGTGGTGGGGTCCCAACTGGCCCCAACTGATAAAAATACAGAAATTCAATCAAACGTATTTAATATCATATTATATGATCCCGGTGTGGTGGGGTCAAATTTGGCCCCAACTGATAAAAATACAGTAATTCAATCAAACGTATTTAATATCATAGTATATGATCCCTTTACATGTTAATTTTTAGAAATCAAGGAATATTTAATTAAGTTTGATTGTTTTATAATTTAAACAAATGTAATTTCACAAACATCTTTTAATGAAAAAACATATCATAGTAAAAATAAAAAGGTTCATTGTAAAATAATTAAATGTTAATATATTCCATCGGATCTACAAAGATGAAGGTTTGAACAGTCAGAAACCCCGGAAAAAATCATCCTTCGGTTAAATAAGTAAAACTGACACGGGTCGAACTTTTATAAAGTTATTTGAGAAAATTTAGATCCTGAATCACTTGATTCATTTTCTCAGTCAGTAGAAGGATCGTCATCTGGATCCGAGTCTGTGTTGTCTTCACAGTCAATATTTACACAGTATACATGTCTAATCACTCTGGCAATTCCCTGCTACTCTGCTGGGCATCACTATCAGAAAGTTCACTGTCAATGGAATCGTCACTATGTATAGTTGGGACATTGGAGTAAACAGAAATATCACCATCATTGTTATCAAGTAGTCTACTTATTTCAATGTCGTCGTTTACTAAAATGTCTTCTTCCATAGTGAAATGAAAATCACACGTACCATAAAGGTTAAAATCACTTAAATATAAAATACAAATCACTAACAAAAATTAGTAACGAGTCAGCACCATTGTCAGGCGGTTCTTTAGCAGTGAAATATGAAATTGACACGCTGTGGGGTCAGAGCTGAGTTATAGGTTAATACTGGTATACGGCATCTGGCTGGTTATATTTTTTATTTCAGGATAAACTTTGGGATTATGTTAATTCTTCAGGAAAAATCATGAACTTCAATCTTAATAACGTTCCAAGTAAAAAATGAGAGCATTATAATTAAAATTATATTCAGTATTTATTACCACATCCAAGAATTGTATTAGCCCAAACATTCACCAACAAATTATATACTTCAGGACCTTCAAATTTCCAACATTACACTGAATAGTTAATGTAAAAAATTTTAAAAAAACACCCTATACTAATATAATCACAAAACAAAGTATAAATGCGTTTGTATTTTCACAGGAGCCAGTTTTCTACATAGTCAGCTTTATATTTAATTTAGTGATTGAGTTTACACAATGTACCTTCATTTGACGTAAAACCCGCATGATTATCTGAGAAAAATGAGGTTCTTGCATCAACTTTAGGTTTGGTATTTCGTCTGTGTGTTTCAGCAACAATTAAAACCAAACAGTTGACTGATATTATGAAATTTTGCTTATACATATTTTATTGAAAAATAACTGATGTTCACAGCTACTATTTCATATAGCCAACAGTTTTGAGAAATGAAATTGAGCAACTATTTAAGCTATGAACCAAGTTCATTAATCATGAACATTCCTATTTCTGGTTTTGGTCTGTCTTAGAAAAAAGTAAAAAATTTTTTTTTAACCAAGGCCTAATTTCTCCACAACAAGAAATAGTGGTAACACCAAGCCAATACAACTGACTATTGAAAGTATTTCTATAGTTCTCTGTTTACCAATTATACAACAAAAGAAAACAACAAAAGACATACATGGGGCCGACACTTTTTAGATTTTTACCATAATTATAAAAAAAAGAAAACAACTTTAATAAATTCAAAATAGAATTAAGAAAATACTTAGCTCATTCTGCACTATACTCAATTGAAGAATTCTACAACATGAAAAACAATATTGATTAAAGAAGAAAACAAAATTAAATAAGAAAAAATATAATGGGAAAATCAAAATTTCGATTTAAGATACATTAAGACAAGAAATCCTCAAAGATACAATATTTGTGTATAACTCACAAGGTTTACTAAGGCACTTGGCCAGGCGATGTGCTGTAGACTAATTGGAGTGGGGAGAGCCGCCGAGTCAGAGTGTGCCATATGGTAAATAAAAATAGAAAATAAAATCATCTGAAATTTAATTTGTTGTTTACAACCTGACTTAACCTTGTTATTGTTAATAGATAAATAATAAATAATTGTGACAATCATTACTAATTATTCAATAAATGACACGTTTAACTATTTTTATTTATTTGTTTATAGATATATTGATAATATCTATATAATCTGCTAATTATATGACAAATCTTATGCAGTTAAAAGCCTTATCCAAAGAGCCCCCACACCAGTAAATCTACACCAGTCATTAACTTGAAGATGGATGTTATGTAAAATTGTGGATATAGGTATGATAAAATAAACCACCAAGAGGTGAACTCACCCTCTCAAGAACATAAACTCTACACTTTCATTATACATAATATTATTGCTAGCTTATACAGATACTCTATGCACTAAGGATTCTTTCGGCTATTATGCGTTATCAGGGTGCTATACCCACCCCACGATGTCAGCACTAACCAGTTGGTAGACTTATGAACATAACACTCAGTGTGTGTTATTTCACCACTCAAAATTATCTTAGAAAACAGCTCAATATCACCGAGTTCTAATTCATTTAACGTTATCTTATAAAATGGAAGTCTGTTACCAGAATGGTCTTCTAAGAGGAAGAATGTAAGAAGAGGAATGTAAAATTTCATACCCGTAATCATGATTACAATTGTAAACATATGCACAGAGTTTAGCTACATGCAAACACAGACAACTTGAAACTAAAAGCTTGATTAACAAAATGTGTACAAAATTAGCTCACATATCAGTAAATAATTAAAATAAAACGTTAGTACTAAACTAAATAGCGCTGACATTCATATCTGTCCGTTCTATAAAAAATTTAAAATAAATTGGAACATTAGCAGTAATTTCTAACTCAATACTCAAATTTTAAGAGGGATTTTAAACAAATATTGAACATTAAAATAGTTTCCATAGTCAAGATGACATTGTAAATACTATTTTTACCAGTCTTTTTTTCAAACAATTCCTATAACTGTTTATTTTATAACTAACTATCATATGACGATTTATGTATATATACTATCATCTTACATTTTTAAACAGTAAACATTTTTTAAGTATAAATCAATTTGGGTTCACTAAAGGGAAATCCACGGAAGATGCGCTTTCAATGTTCGTAGAACGTTTGTACAGTAGTATTAATTTTATCAAAAAGGCATCCACTTTATTTATTGACTTCAAAAAGGCATTCGACCTAGTAGACCAAGAAATTTTGCTTTCAAAGTTAGAATATGCAGGAATAAGGGGTGTGGCACATATTTGGTTCAATACTTAGCTTTAAATTAGAGAACAAATTGTACAATTTAAGGACTGTTTTAGTGAACCAGAAATAGTTTTAAAAAGGTGTGCCACAGGGCTCTGTGCTCTCAGCCACCCTGTTCCTAGTATATATTAATGACTTATTAAAAAAAGCCATTCATGGGTAAAACTTATGCTTTTGCAGATGAGAAAGATGAAGTGATTTGGCGATGTATAATGTACGATTTAAATATTTGAAGCTTTGGTGTGTTAAAAATAAAATGATTGTTAATGTATCTAAAACTAAACTAGTTAATTTTAATTTAAGAGATTTTAACTTTATTAATGATGTAACCTTCCATGACCTTAATTGTAAACAAACGAGTATATGCAACTGCGAAAAAATTTAGAAAGTTTACCATTTTAAATACCTAGTAATATTTTTAGATAGCACATTGACATGGAAAAAACATATTGTCATATTGAATACATTCAACATTCTTTAAAGCAACAAATTAGAAAGTTTTACTATTTACGAAACAAATGTAATTCATAACTATTAAACTCAAACTTCCTTTATTTTAACAATTACAAAATTGCATAATAGTCATACTATTACTACCGTAAACTAAAACATATCCGAAGATTGAAAATATGGACATAATACTTTGCTATCACACATTCTAGATTGCTATAAGGTATTCACTGTTGGGGAGGAGCATTTAACAATTTAATACGAAAACTTAGGGCAACTCAAAATCATTTTCTGCAAATAATTTTATTTAAGAACAAAAGAGAATCGTCTTTTCCCCTCTACCAAAAGCTTAATATTCTACCTCTGCAACATTAGCTTATCTTTAAAGTATTACAGATTTTTTTTCAAACAAAGTGGAAACAATGGAACGGAACATTTATAGAACCATGCATATATGACCAAAAATGTAAAAAATAAAGCATTTAAAAAGCCAAAAGTTAATAGAATAATATTTAAAAAATCATTTGTTTTTCTGGGCCCAAAATGTTTCAATATATTGCCAAATGATATAAAAATTGTAATTCTGATAAAAGATTTAAAGTTCAGGTAAAAAATCACTGTTGAACTCGGAAGAAACTAGGAAATTCACAGATGTAATAGAATGAAATATTCATGAATGGTTTTTTGTTGGAATGTGTGAGTATAAAGTTGTATTAAAAAAATTTTATAATTTGTATAGATAAAGTTAAATATGTTATAGAAAAAGTGAGAGTATAAGAGTCTATAGTAAATTCAGTACACATAGAATAGAATAGAATAGAATACTTTATTCGCCACAGGATATTCCATAGAATACATAGGCCAGTCATGTAACTATGAGATAAATCTATCAATACACAAGACATTGTTTACATAAAGATAACTTAAGCTAATGGATTATTTTAAGATTACAGTAGGCCCTATAATATAAATATCAGCAATTTAGTACTACCGTACTAGTAAATATTTTCATCAAAATAGCATTTTAGAAAATTACAACAGGGCTAACATAAACAACACAATGGACATTACAATGAATGATAATTACAATGATAATTATTTTACTTAAACATATATTTAACAAAAAGTAACAAAAGATTCTTGGAGAGCGTCAGGTCATGTTAAAATCTAATTCAGACCAATTCTTAGACAAAAATTGTTCCACTTTATAGAACGGATTTTTTAATAAAAAATTTATGATACAGACTTTAAATTTATCATTTTCTAATTTCTTGACTGTATCGGGCAACCTATTCATTAATCTGCTTGATATAATCATTGGATTTCTTTCACTTTTTAATAGCCTATTTTGTGGTAAATTAATTAAATTTGCAGATCTAGTATTGTGAGAATGAATGGAGCTTCTTGTATGTATTTTGTCTAAATTAGCCCTCAAGTACATGAGACACTGAAAAATGTATAGAGAATGCAAAGTAAATATTTTTAATTCAATAAATAATTGTTTACAATGGGCTAGTCTATGAGAACCTGTAATTACTCTTATAGCTTTTTTTTGTGCAACAAATATTTCTTCTGACTTGGGAGCACCACCCCATACTATTAAACCATAAGACATATGGGCATGAAATAAGCCAAAATAGGCCTGCCTTAGGCCTTCCCTTTCCACCTCACTACTTAACCTTTTCAAAGCGTAAATGCTTTTACTAAGCCTATTTTTGAGAACAGATATGTGTTGGTGCCAATTAAGGGTAGGGTCCAAAGTTAATCCTAAAAAAATTGGCCTATCTAAGTTTATATTTTTTTCTTTAAGAGTGAAAAGTACAGTTTTGGTTTTTTCTTTGTTTAACACTAGTTCATTAGCAGCCAACCAATTCTCAATGAGGGTTTGATTATATCTAGCATTTTCTAATGCCAGACTTTCACTATCATGCCTATTTAAGACAGTGGTATCGTCTGCATAGAGAATAATCTCCGCAGGGATATTACTACTGAGGTCGTTAACCATAATAACAAATAACAAAGGACCCAAGACAGATCCCTGCGGAACACCGCACGTGACAGGCAAGAGACAAGAGGATTCGTTACTGTCTTGTACATATTGTACTCTATTCTCAAGGTAGGATTGAAAGATTTGTAGAGCCGCACCCTCTACCCTAAAATACTCAAGCTTAGAAACTATAAGATCATGAGAAACACAATCAAAGGCCTTGCTGAGGTGTTAAACATCACACAACACAAATTTACTACAATATAAGCACAAAATACACAAATATATTACAATACAAGTACAAAATGCACAAATATTATGGTGATCAATTTCGTTGAACCACGCTCACCTTCCTCAGACCAGAGGGATTCACAAAAAATTGATTCTTTTGTTTTTTAAAAACAAGCAAATATCTCTAAGAAAGGATGTTTCTTGAATCTATGTACAGAGGATTTAAAATAGTTCAATAAAAATTAGTTAAAATTAAAAAATAATTGAACTCTTATGAGGTAGTTTTAAAACTTGTGCAACATTGATTAAATGGGAAAGAAAATGAACTTTTTGTGGTTGCAAGATTTTTTTTATATATCTGGTGCTTTTATAATATTATATTATATTATTTTTTTATATTATATCAATATACTTGTTTATACGATAAGCACTTATAAAACCTTAAGCTGAGTTGCACCATATTAACAAGGGCCAACTTGACCTGTGGCAATCCACTACAGACCCACTTTCTTCAAAAAGTTTCAGTAAATTGAAGATAGCGTTCATTATAGATGCTGCAGTATTGAAGATACTATTTCATTTGTTTATAAATAAATTATAACCAAATTTGTACCAAGTTCTCACAGTAAAGCCTTTCTTCCTAAGCCAATACATTCACAACGGCTTTGAATCAACAATGAACAATGTGTCATAGCAGAAAAATTGGTATTACTTGACCATAAACAAAAATCATCGAGGTTGCGCATCTTTCCCTACTTTACTGCTCCCTTCCACACACCACGTACTGGTGTTGGTCAAGTTGGCGATTTTTACAAATCAGTGACATCAGTATTAGTTACTTAAAAATACCAGTTGTACAAATAACCGTTAACAACCAGAATTGTTAAAGCTGATTAGCTTTTTTCCTATCTGAACCCCATTTGCCTTCACAATTTTCTTAAATATTCTCTTCTACAATACAAAATATCTTCATCCTGGAATACTTTATTTAAGTTTTTAAGGTAGGCAGTTATGTAAACATACAATTCCTGTATCTTCCTTTTAATTAAACACTTACTAAAATCATCAACTGAACATTTTTTTCTCTTGGCTTGTTTTTTGCCGATTAGTGTTGAGAAGTGCAACTGTCCTCTATCCACTGGCCGTTTTCCTTCTGCTAATATTTTATTAACTAAGGAAACTGAATTTCCTGTTATGTCACATTGTAGTGGGAAGTACTCTTGACATCGTTGTACTTTAAATTATATACCATCTTCTGCTCCTGCAAATGAGTTGCAAATATTTTTATATTATTTCCCTTGGCCTGTAACTGGCCTACCGGAAACAGTTTTTGAACTTGAATCCATGACAAAGACAAGACAATTCAAATAATATTATACTGAGCATCTTTATTTAAATAATACTATTTAAATAAAAATATTTATAATCATGATTACAGCAGAACAAGAAACAAAACTTTTGTATGTACATAAACAATATACTAAAGAACATACTTTACAAATAAAACACAGTTTATTTTTAAGAACGGTTTTTAATAAAACAATTTTTACTGTTTTGATTGTTGTTTATTTTTTATAACAGCTGTCATAAAACATTTCCCCACTTTGCGTGTTATAGATGAGCAGTAAATCGGCCACTGCACAGTCTTTTTAGTTTGTGGACGTATAATAGCGAGCACAAGTATCATCTGGAAAAGAAAAACTGCTGTTATTTCATTTTTATGGTTTACTATGTGCAGCAACTGTTGGGCTACCCAGTATAAAAGAGAAATACAATTTAAATACTAAACAATTAAATATTTATATATTAATTTTATTTATTTTTTTACTTTTGTAAATCTGATAAAATGCAAGTAGGAAAAATGTAGCTTGTTACAGTTATAATAATGAACAATTAGTTAATGGAAGTTATCCATTTACCTTATATTGGATTTAATTTCAATATAAGGTAACTCATAACCTTATACAACTCGGTGGCCGAGTTGGGCGAGCCGGTGGCCGAGTGGTCTAAGGCGTCAGGACTTTGGGGCTTGGGTTAGAGAATTAAAAATTTTAAGGAACTTATGGTAGATTCTAATTTGGCTTGATGAGTGAATCCTCGCTTTCTTGGCTCAGTTTATTTGACTGGGCAAGGTGTTGGTAAACATATTTAAAGCAAACACGTTTCCTTATGTAGTCAACGTCTCCCAGACCGGTTAGTCAGCAATGTAACTACAGTACAGTATCAGAGCACTCTGGTAGCAAGCACTAGCATCATCTGAAAAAGAAAAACAGTTTTAGTTTAAAAATACAAACAAACAAAATTATTTTATCACCTCAATCGCTTATGGTGAGCAGCAGCCTAAATATATATTTTTAGTCCTAAAAAAACACAGTTGAAGATATGTACCTTTTTATAGGTGTAAGAACAATTCCTTATTTAAACATAGTACAAGTTATACATTCGACTTAAGGGATTAAAATAAAAAAATTAAAGGAAGATTTTGGAAATCCTCCAGTGCCTTCATGATCTTTTATGTTGAGGTGTTCAGGTTTTCTAGCTTAATGTTGAGGTGGATTTTATTCTTTTTATATGCAAATATTTGGTAAAACAAGTCACCTTGCCTGTTACCAAGCTTGGTTGGAGAGGGGTAACTACGCAACTATTCTGTTTTAAACTTGAGTTTTGGTGAGGGATGTCATTCCCAAATTTGGTTAAAAAATCATGTCTAATCTATTTTGAGTATGATAATGTGAATTTTAGTGTGGGAGGCCCCTTGGAATGAAAACTGTAATGATGTGGGTTAGAATTAAAAATAACAATTTTTTGAATAAACTTAATAGCCATATTAGACGGATGTATAGTTATATAAATTCAAAACAAAAAGAGAATTTAATTCTAAAAAAATTTTTTAAATAATTTTCGATCAAACACTTTTAAAGAGGACCAAAATCTCTTGTCCCGAATGTAGAGTCCTCTTACTTGTATTGTCTTATAAGATGATCACTGCTTGATTTGTGTGCAAAAGTTGATGTACAACAAACTACTGGGCTCCTCTGGAATTTTCATATCTCCCATACAAGATATACGGCATCCGCTCAATGGTTGCCATTGATGTGGACACTACTAGAGAAGTCTTGGGTGGTAGTCAATGTTGTGTGGTGATGAGAACTGAGTGTCAGGCTTGTCAGTTAGCTGAAAATCAGACCAACACTATGTGGTTTGGATTCCACGTTGTTGTTGGTCACTTACTTGCCCTGACAATTGGGCTATTAATAAATAGTTCTTTCTCAGGAACAGTCGACCTTAGTTAGTAACAATGACTACACTGATTCATCTACAGTTCTACAATCATTCGCTCCTTATATTCGCCTATATCTTACAATCAGCGCCTATATCTTGAATAATATTCCTTAGTAATAAGAACTATCTCAACCATCTTAATTTATCTAAAGTTAACAAGACTGTTCATAACTGTGCATTCGTTTTGAAAATTTTGAATGCAAAATATTAATTCGAAAGGCATTCTATAATTAATTATCCTGACCAAATAATTATAGGCCTAGTTGCATTATTAAACTGGCATAATTTGCAGCACCAAAAATATAGAATTACTTATGCCTATGAACCTATACATACAATAGATTCCCACCCACCAACCCATACATAAACGGTGGTATTGACCCACCCACCCACCCATGCACGTACAGTGGAATTGACCAACTCACCCATACAAGTATGGTGGTATTGTTGTTTCTTGAACCTCTGTCACTTCTCTCCTTGCTCCTATTTCCAACTCTATATTCAACATAATTTCCCTAATCTCGATAGTGAAGTCATTTTCTTTAATGACCATGATCGTTTTTTTCCTATTGGTGGACTTCGATGGTGCAGAAGTTTGGTTATTGGCTATGACTTGATAAGCCTGCTGTACATTATAATGGTTTCTTATAACTTCACAATGTTTCATCCCTGCCACTAGGAACAACCTACTAACCCAGCTTCCTTCCCTTTCAGTTTATGACTTGTTATCGATTACATTTTATTCATATAAATCAATCTGTCTGCATAGTTCAGTTGGAGTAAGTTACCATTTTATTTTAGAGTCAGATATGTGAGTTTTGGTGAGGCAGATGACTGCATTTTGAATAGATAGATTGTATTATGTTAATAATTCAACCGTTTTATTCCATCGATTGGTTTGAATCCGTTCTAGGGCTGCATGTTAAGGCTTAATGCTGATTCTTGTTGGAAAAAATTAAAATTGAGTTCTTTTAATATTACAGAATTTGTTACACGAGTTTTTGACGAAGCAAGCTGTTGTCTATTTTCTGAAGTTGAATTTAGAAATTTACAAGATGATTTATACATCAACTTAATAAAGTTATTAGGGTTATAAGTAGCGATAATGTAATGTAAACGGTTATTGTGAGATTATCACTGACACAGTCATAGGCTTTTAGTACTTATTACAAACGCGTGACAGATTTGTGTTGCAGATGTAGGCTCACAAAAGACAAAAAATGATGAAGTATTAGGTCGCATCCCTAGAAAACTATTTTTAGTAAAAAAAATGACATTTCACTCAGCAAAAATATACATTAAGTTACAACACAAAGTTAATTTCTTATTTCCAAACCCGAAAATACAAATCAAATTCCTACCTTGTAAAAAAAACTGTCTTTTAAACTGTCTAAAATATTCTAAATCATCAACATTTTACATGTCAACTTATAAGTGATTTTGTCGAGGGAGTGTAAACAATATAGCCTGACAGAGTTCATAGTACCAGTGTAAACAAATCATGTGAAAATAGACACTAATAATTGACGATTCAATTACCCTTTCGTTAGACAAACTGTGCCAGTGAAGAGAGGACACTAGAATTGTTAGTTCTCAGGTAATTATGTTTATAATGACGCACAATTTGTGGCCTGGAATATAAACAATAGTATTCAATTTTACACTACTTCTACAAAAAAAGTTCAACAAAAGTAGTGTTGCACTACCGTGAACTAATAAGATGACCTTGTGTGAAATATTTCAAAGCAAAGCTAATAAAATAAGAAGATAACAATTCAAATTTTTCTTAAGACAAAACAGTTTCTCTTGGAACTAAAACTACTCATCGAAATTTATATTGAATCATATAAGACATACTTACACTGTTTTTATTTGGACCAAAATATAACAAACTAGATGAATGTATATGATCTGTGTAACCTGGTTATTAAATGAAATTGGTTTATTCTCTGAAAGGAATATTTTTCTCATTACAAATATACAATACGTTTATTTTACCAAATGTTTTAAATTCACCAAAATTAAATATTAATTTAATTGTAAATGTTCTCTGTTGATAGAAAATTAAATTTCTGAACAGCCTCACAAAATAAAAACAAATTATCACTGCAGGGTTTGAAATTAAAATAAAAATCCCCTCCAGTAAGAAGAGCTTAATGAATAATATATGCTTAGTTTAAGTTTGCATATTGGTAAACTGATTCTAAAGACTACAAAAAATTATCCTGTTGGATAGATTTTTGTTGGTACATTAAACATGATCTCACAGTATTACTAACTGGTTTTTCAAATATTTATCTAATCATATATGTATTTTGAATACAATAAAACAATAGTGATTCAACCTTGTGGTTTGCTTGTATAGTAAAATAATTTTGTAACCGGTATTTAGATTTGTTTAAAAATTTGTTAAGCTGCAAAATGTATGACAGTTATATTTTCAGTTTATAGTTTATTGAATCAAAAGGATAATTTCAAAATTAAATTAAACCAAAACTAAAATTCATTGAGTCCTGTTAAATAACAATAACGGAAAATATGAATTACAATTAATTAATACACTAAACAATCAATACCAATAGATTTATTTTTCCACTGTATTGGTTAAATTTAAGTTATTTGTACAAAAATTATAGAAAGGAAGTTTTCATCATAAAAACAAAACCTACATAAACAAGAAAATCCTGAAATGTTGTGAATAAAACACTTTATAAATATATAATATTCTTTTCGCTAGTTTCAATTGGTTTACCAAATCAGCAACATTTTATTTTATCCTTTCTGATCTAGGAAGAATATTTATCTTTCATATTGGCAAACCACATGACAGTCCAGAGCCAATAACGTCAAGACAGGCCACAGCCTCCACGTGTGATGGTTGTTTGTTCCATGTCACACTTATTGCCACAGATGTACACAAGCCCCTCTCCCAATCTTATTTCACTGTACATCCCTCTGTACTACTATGCGTAACAAAAGTTTGGAGACTCGAGTTTGGATGCTTACAAAAATTAAAGTAACAAAGCTATGGTAATGGAACATGTATCAATATTTTCATTGTTTTATTGTGCCTTGATAGGTGTAAACGAAAAATTTTTGTATTATTTTTTCATATTTATACTTTGTACCGAACGAAAAAAGTACACAATTTTTCACTAATTCCAAACAAATCTTGACTTTTGAAAAATCGCTGACTAAATACCTGTTCATATATATTGATGAAAATTTAATACCTGATTGGTTATGGTATTGAAAATACTATATTAAAGTTTCAAGTTTTTCTTTTATTAGAAAAAAAGTTCTTGTAGATTCTTGTAGTTTGTAATTTTTGTAAGCATCCAAACTCGAGTCTCCTAACTTTTGTTACGGATAGTAGGTACAGCTGTCATCAGCTTAGCTGGCACTTGGGCCTGGCGCAACACTTCAGGCAGGAGTGGGTGGAGGTCAGGCAAAGACCGTTCTGCGAACAGTCCTGATGACTCAAAGGGCTGAAGACAGATGACAAATAGATGTTGCTGTTATTGTATTGTTTTATATTAAGATTTTAATTGTAAAGTACTATGAATTTGGTATGAATTTCTTATGTTTGTATGATATCTAATAGTTGTTATACAGTATAATTTTACTTTCTCCCACATGTGCTAGCATAGAGAAGGTATTGTGATTGTAAAAAAAAAATGTATTTAGTTGATCTAAAAATCCATTTTAAGACCTCCTGAACCCAAAAAAGTGGTCTTTTTTTAATTTTCTGTCTGTCCGCATTGATGTGTGTCTGTACACTTCGCTGGAGAACAAACAAATGGATCGATTTACATAATATTTGGTACGTAGTTGTATTTAGCCAATATCTCTAGACTGTTTAACATTTTTGAAATTTTATTTTTTTTAAGAACAAAAAACATTCAAAAATGGACTGTTTACAAAAACGGCTATAATGATTTTAGTTATATTTTCAGGAAAGATGTTTTTGAATTAATTACACATTTTTTACAGGTAAAATATTAAAAAATGCATTGTTTCCAGCTTTATACTACTAATTTTGATTAAATTTTCAGTAAAGAAGAAAATAACAATTAAAAATGTTTTAGTTACCACCCCACTAAGTTGGAGCTGGATGCCGAAGGCTGGAAGCCACAACTCAAGCTGTTGAAGATTATATTTTTCCAATACTTTTAGTTTGCACCAGTTTTCTGGTACCATTTATTTGTATTTGTGTTATTAATTTTTTATGATTGTCATTATAACCGTAAATATTGCATGTATTATTATAACATAAAAAACCGAGGGGCCACCGCTCTAACTATTGTTTGAATGGATCTGTGTTATTAACCAGATCATTCATTTCATATTAAAGCTACTAATTATAAATAACTTTGCTGCTTGGTGAGTTAATTCTTTCGTCAATTCTGTCAAAATTATAATTTTGTTAGAAGATAGGTAATCACATTTGTTTACCATTACTGTAGATTTTATCACACAAATTTTATAAAAGTATTTACAGAGTGTAACAAACTATTAAAAGATGTTAGACATCACATATAGAATTTCGTATTTCATCTAATAGAGTGCTTTAACGGAGGTCGCGAGGACATTTGACCCAACCCATACGATTCGTACTATAGGCTAGTACAGGAATTTTATCGATCGGTCAAGTGCCAGGTAAGCTTACGCCAGCTGTAATGCTTGTTGTTGACAGACCACAAGACAGTCCAGTACCAATAACGTCAAGTAACTGCAGGCCACAGCCTCCACGTGTGATGGTTGTTTGTTCCATGTCCCACTTATTGCCACAGATGTACACAAGCCGCTCTCCCAATCTTGTTTTCACTGTACATCCTGATGTACTAGGTAATAAATTTTATTGCAGAATTACATGATGACTTCAAAATGCATTACAATCGTCAATTTCTTAGGCTATAAATTAGGTTTTAGTTCTAAATAATACACAACATATATACACATTGTTACTGTATAGTAAAATAAATATAATAATAATAAAAATAGAGAAACTTAGTCAACACAATTTTATATAAGTTAGAAATCCCAAGATACAATATTTAATCAGTAACAAACAAAATGTCAATTAATAGCAACAAGTCACTAAGTACAAAAACAGAATAGAGTTAACATTATTGCATTTAAAATACTTCAAATTACAACGCTTATTCAGACTAAACAAACATTTATCATTAACAAATAAAAAAATAATAAGTAGTAATAATACATAGATCTATAAATCATACATATCTACCATTTAGAACAATTTTTTTAACTTTGTACAACATTTATTTCATAAAATTCACCTATGATATACAAACAATTATTAATTAACAAATTTTTGAGAAACTCTTTAAACTTAAGAAGGGGCAACACTCTAACAAACAAAGGAAGAACATTGTAAAGTTCAACAGATAAATAATAAAATGAGTTTTGCGTTTTACTGAAATTGCATCTAAATAGCCCTAAGCAATCCCTATTTCTAGTGTAATATTTATGATTGGAACCTAACATTTCATATGAGTCAGAATTTTTCTTTAATATAAAGAAGACTTTGGAAAACAAATATAGATGGAACAGTCATTATACCTAACTCTACAGTGAGCACGCAAAGGAAGTCCACACATTAACCTAATACATTGTTTTTGTAATTTGAACAACCTTTCACAAGAAGACTTATGACCCCCCATAACAATGTACCATAGCTTAAGTGACCGTGTATTTGAGCAAAGTAAACTGTTTTCAAGACTCTTAGACTCACAGAAATCCTTAACCTACGTAACAAATAAATTCCCTTGCTTACTTTAGACTCTATTCTTTGAATATGGTCACCCCAGTTCAAACCTTCATAAATTAAAAACCCCAAAAAACTAACCGGATTCTGCTTCTGGACCAGATTATTTTTTTTATTATAATAAAAAGTTAGATATTGGACTTTGTCATTGCTCAGGCAAAGCAAGTTAGCCGAACACCAGTCTTTTACAATGTCAGATACAGATTTTATGGTTAAATCTAACACATCTTTGAGTTAGGGTTACAACAGATACTCAGATCATCAGCACACAAATAACTATGAACCATATGAGGCGAAATGTTGATAGGCAAATCATTTATATAAATTATGAAAAGTATTTAACTTAAACTTGACCCTTGAGGACTCCCTGTCAAACTGGTAAAAGACTAGATTCATCACCTTTAAAGATAACTTTTTGAAACCTTCCACTAAGGTAAGATGTCAAAAGTGACAAAGCATCTTCATTAAAACCATAAAATCTGAATTTACGTAAAAGAAGAGAATGTGAAACAATATCCAAAGATTTAGATGAGTCAAATAGTTTACACCTACGTTTTCCCTACTATCAAGTTTAGAAATACACTCTTTTACAAAAGAAACGTTATTCAGTATCTCTCCAGCTTTATCAATGAAAAATGTGTTAAAATCATGAGCATTTATTTGATTTTTACTACAGCCTCTAACAACAGGCCTGCAACCTGACTCATTTTGACAATATCCCACATCACTTTAGATTTGTCATTGGAACTATCATTATTCTTAATTCTAGATTTCTTAACTAAACATAATAAAGCATTTTTACAATCCTTATACGGTTTCTTTACAAACCACACGACAGTCCAGTGCGAATAACATCAAGTTACTGCAGGCCACAGCCATGTCACACCTATTGCCAAAGATGTACACAAGCTCTCTACCAATCTTGTTGTTTTCACTGAACATCCTTCTGTAGTAGGTAAAGTTTGTGGTTTACAAACCACATGACAGTCCAGTGCCAATAACATCAACTGCAGGCCACAGCCTCCACGTGTGATGGTTTTTTGTTCCATGTCACGTTTATTGCCACAGATGTACACAAGCTGCTCTACCAATAATGATGTTTTCACTGAACATCCTTCTATAGTAGATAATGTTTGTTGTTTACAAATCACAAGACAAGTTCAGTGCCAATAACATCAACTGCAGGCCACAGCCTCCACGTGTGATGGTTTTTTGTTCCATGTCACGTTTATTGCCACAGATGTACACAAGCTGCTCTACCAATGCTGATGTTTTCACTGAACATCCTTCTATAGTAGATAATGTTTGTTGTTTACATATCACAAGACAAGTCCATTGCCAATAACATCAAGAAACTGCAGGCCATAGCCTCCACGTGTGATGGTTGTTTGTTCCATGTCCCACTTATTGCCACAGATGTACACAAGCTGATCTACCAATCTAGTTTTCACTGTACATCCTTCTGTACTAGGTAATGTTTGTGGTTGACAAATCACATTCTTTTTTTACATTCTTACATATGAGACACCGACACAACATTGTTGGTATTTTAAGGCGAATATGAATGGTTATGTGAGTGTAGGATGAATGTGGATGAGTATAGTCTGGTTACTACCTGAGTTCCTCAGAAAGGGCAATTTATTAATAGCCCAACAGCCAGGGCAACTAAGGGACCTACAGCTTTACGTGGAATCTGAACCACGTAGTGCTGGTCTGATTTTCAGCTAATTGACACGCCTGATACTCAGTTATCTCCCGCACACAATGATTACCACCCAGCATGGACAACCCAGACTTCTCTAGTAGTGTCCACGCCGATAGCAACCATCAGGCGGACGCCATGTTGGAGCATCCAACCTATCGCCTACAATCTCCCAAAAACTTTGTCCTCATGTAGCTGGGTTACAGCACTGTGCCACCAGTGCCGACACAAGACAGTCCATTGCCAATAATGTCAGGCCACAGTCTCCACATGTGATGGTTGTTTGTCCCATGTCACACCTATGCCACAGATGTACACAAGGTGCTCTACAAATCTAATTTTCACTGTACAACCTTCTGTACTAGGTAATGTTTGTGGTTGACAAATCACAGGACAGTCCATTGCCAATAACGTGACGCCACAGCCTCCATGTCTGATGGTTGTTTGTCCAATGTCAAGTTTATTGCATCAGATGTACACAAGCCACTCTAATAAATGATTTTGTTTATGAACATGCTTCTATCATTCAGGATGTCAGACATCCAACAAGTATTTCAGTAAACAGCGCTCATTTCTGATTATTCCTTTGCTTGGCATTAGTGGAAGAACTATATGTATTAGTCAAAGTGGTCTCCCAATATGTAATCACTATTTTTAACATAAAAATTTATAACTATTTTATTAAAATAATTAAATTTAAATTCTACCACAAATCACACAAACCATTCTATATCTAAAAATTAATTTTGCAAAAATGAAAAATAAAATTAATTCTCAGCATTTGGTGGTTTAACATCTTTAAAAATATCAACATCAACAATGTTATACAGGGTGTAAAAAAAGACTGGACCCAGCACTTCATTGTTTTAAACCATTACAGATTACACTTTGAAACTTAACATCAGTGCTAAATAAAAGAAGTACTTATAGAAGCAACTATCAGCTTTTAACCACATCAGGGAGACAGCCCAAAAGGACTCGGAGAGAAATCTTAAATTAGAGCATAGGTCAAATTGTTCATAAAATAAAATGCTTTGATGCCATTGAACCAACCTAAAAATACTGTTCCTATACAAAATGTTGGCAATTTAACTTTTACAACATTGAGCTTGATAAAATATGTTTAGTTAACATTGTAGTCTAAAGCAGTAACTTGTTCTTTGTAAAAATGAATTTCAGACATTAAAAAATACTAAGATGTAATGAATAATTTGTTAAGTGTAAGTTAATGTATAGTAATGTAATTTTCTTTTTTTAATAAATAGTAAAACATTGATAATGTTCTTAAAAATCTATTTTTTGAAGCAATTGTCAATAGTTTATCTCATCAGGGGGATGGTCTCCAAGGAGTCAGAAATATGCGTACAAAATATATATTCTTTTTGTAAGAAATATATTCTTTCTTGAAATACTGTATATCTAAAAGAAAGAATATGTCAAGATATATGTCAAATTAACGGTTTTTACTAGGAGAACATAATTGGTTGTTTGAAGGCTTAGTTAAATTAGTTGGGACTTTAAAATTGGATATTTCATGTTAAAATAATTATATCTTCTATATTATAAAAAAGTTCATTCCATGTTAATCTTACTTATAAACAGATGAATACTTCTATGTGATTCACTATATCGTCATTTTTATTTGAAAACCACATAAAAACTGAGCGTGGTGGCTCAGTGACTAAGGCTTCAGACTGCGAAGGGCAAGGTCCAAATCCCCACTGAGGCAACGGTCCGTACTTCACTCGTTGAATAAAGTTGACGCACAGGCCTGTAGGCCCATGTAAGCTGATAAGTGAAGTTTTCACTAAAAAAAAAAAAAATTGAATGAAACGTTTTTTATGAGGAACAAAAATTGTTTTTCAGTTTCAGAACCCACAAATCTAGTATTAAATACTTAGCAAAACTTATCAAGAAAAATATTGACATAAAGCTGACAAAAATACTGACTCTCAAAATTTTTCAAAAATGCATTAGAGTCTAAATGTGTTGTATTTTAAGCATTACATTAAAATGATTATTCTGGAGATATTAATCTTGTATTAAAAAGTGTAAATAAACATTACAATAGAAAGAAACAAGAAGCAGCCTCCTCCATACCCATAGCTGTCCAAGTGTAATCTCCATTTCTTTTTTCCTCCTTTTTATACTAACATTTTATTGAAAATACAAATACATTTCTACGAAGCCACATTGCTATTATTTTCATTATGAACACTTACAAAAAAAGGAAACCTATATTTCCTTGTATATTCCTTGTATGTAAGATTGTCTCACAAAATTAATCTTACAAATGAAGGAAAATACATTTAAATACTTATTTCAACACTGGAGAATATTATCAGAACATATAGGCCTTGATTGTACACCTACAATAGATATTCCATCTAATAGGAATATTTGTGCCTGTAATTTTGTTAGGAGGCCACAAAAACAGCTGATGTTTTAAGACTCAAAATTTAACATAGGATGGTAAATCTATTTGTGTATAAAATCAATGATGGCACTATTGACCACCACTTTAATTAATTGTATAATATAACTATAAAAACGCAGTCAGTTGAGGTTACAGCCGATTAGAGCATAAAACAAGCCTCTCAAATCCATCACTAAGGCAGATTTCCCTTTTCCAGAATTTTTGTTCATTTCCCTGACTTTCCAGAATGTGGACACCCTGATTTTAGATCTATGGTGAAAAATATAACAGTGAACCTGAAATCAGAGACTGGCAGTTCTAGAATAAAAAGCAGTCTCAAATAGCGATGCTACAGCATTTTAAAGGTTAAAAAAACAGAAAACTAAGTTGTCTAACAAAATAGCAGTAACAGTCTATTTTATTTCTTTAGAGATATAGTTAGACTTACTATAGTGTGGATTCCTTAGAAATAATTAAAATTAACATCTACGCTGGAAATAAAACTAGATTAATAACTCAGTAATCAAACATTGAAACAGTTATTTTAATTGTGAAAAGAACAAAAGAAAGATTAAAAATCAGCATCTATTGTTACTTATCATTTGATTGACAAATCAGTCAGACTTTGTGATCTTGATTTTGTCACATTAGAAGGCATTATAACATTATCTGCTCAACAAACAAAAGCTGGTAATTTTTACTTATTACTGTAAATATTAGCTGCAATTTTACAATCGGTATCGGTCGTATAATTTTATTTTTGTCCCATCCTGTAAAACTATTACACTTTCTTTCAACGCCGAGCTAAATCAGTGTGAGGATTGTGCTATATTTCTGTACCAGTATACACTATATTTAAATAATCGATCCTTCGTGAATGATCTTGTTGCGACCGGGCCTCCAACTCTCTTCCTGTATCTACTGTACTTGTAGCTCTGTCAGAAGGTTGTAGTCTCTCTCTATCCATACCTAAATAATTTTGTGATTTGAACAGCCAATGCAGTTTTCTCTTTTCTGCTTGGCTACTGGGCAGCACTTTATCAGTAGCTGACAGTGACGCCAGTGTTTTGCAGCTGAAAATTACTTCACTTAAGCACTTTTCATATTTACATTTCTTAACGTGCATTTCCAATTTGAACATGCTTAATAGTATAAGTTTGACTTGTACCTCCTGAAGTAGATTTATTCCAACTAATTTTAGTGTAGTTTTTAAAAAAGGTAAAAATATAGCTATTTGTAATTAAAAAATAATTCAAGATAAATGAAATAAAAATCTGATCTCAAGGAGTATTAGACAAATTGTGTTTTATTTCAAGTCATGATTAAAGTTGTATGTTCACAAATAAGTTGTAACCTTTTTTTTTTATAAATTAACATTGGCCCTATGGACAATCGGATATAATATGGCAGCAGATGTAGCACTCTTTTAAGTAATCTGAAAATAATAATTAATCAAAAAATATGTGGAAGGTTCAGTGTATTAACTTTTGTGTTGGCAGACAATGAGTAGCGCAGCCGATACAGCTACAAAAAACTGATATTTAACATCTAATAAGCAAACACGTTTTGGGTTTCTATGAGTTCTATGTTAGTTGCCGGTTACACTAATATGCATAAATAATTGCCCGTTCGATTTGACATATCTAATCGAAACAAGCACATTGTCATATATAAAGAAAGTGAAAGTGACAAAAGTTTTTCATAAGTTAGTTATTTAAATGATAATTATTACTCATAATTGAATATTTTTTTTTATTTTAATCTAAGTAGACCTCATTTTACACAACTCCATACATTAATACCATAATGCAACATACACATTGCATTAGGATCAAAATAAAGACAACTTCCATCTTTCGCTATAATTTCATCAACATCCTATAGACAACATTATAAACATTAAACAAATATGTTTTTATTTGATAGAACAGGTTTTTAGCTATATAAATATATCTTGTGTTTTTTTGTATACATTTTTTGTGTTTATAAAAAATATTGAGGACATTCTTATATCTATTGTTTCCATGTAAACAGATTTTTATTGTTGTGTACTGAATGTAGTTTTTGTATCACAGTAAATTTATTTTAGCATATTTGGTTTATACATTTCCTGAACTAGATAACATTTAGAATATCTTCGCTATTTCACACTTTTTATTTTACTGTCACAACACTGTTTCCACAAGGTATTCCCCATTTTTGCAATTAATGCACATATATTTATATACATTTATTTATGTTACACACCTTGAAAAATAAATTAAACATTTCTCTGTTGTTTTCCTCCTCATTCCTAAGGAAATATCTTTTTTTCTATTTTCGAAATTTCCCTATTGTTATTCGTATTGCTTTATGAGAATGTAAAAATATGGAACTATTTTTTTCTATAATTACCAACTTAAATAATTAATGTCTACTATAGTAGACATTTGAACTCAATCTTAAAAAATGTCCTTTAATTCCTTGCTGAATGTATTGCGTTGTTTTGACAGAATTCACTAAATTATAGAGTATAAAATAAAAATACAAAGAAATTAACTTCTTTAGTCCATATTCATGGTTTTACAAATTATTTACAACTCACGGTAACTTTTAATTTACAATTTTCTAAGACACAAAAAAGCCTAGCAGGTTGTACCCCATATTCATGCATCATTGTAATTACATCCAAGGAATCTGCAACAGTATTTCTTAGATGGGTTGGGTATCTCAGGAAGATGAAGGACGTTTTTTGTAAAAGCTCATCAGGGGAAAAGACACTCTGCCTTTTCCTGAGTGGTGGGATTGAGCAAGTATAATCGCATTTCAGTGTACCAAGTATTCCGGGGCAGGTGGTAATGGTTCAAAACAATCTTCTTTCTTACAAAACAACCTGGATTGTCGATGAGCATGTTGCTTGATGTGCTTGGTATACTGTCGGTGCAATGACAGTTTGAGGAGAAACAACTCTAGGTGATGTGGCTGATGTTGAAGTGCTAGCTGCAATACCTGTAAAATAGGCAGAATATAAAAAATTATTCCTGGAATAATTAAATCAGACATAGTAACATCTATGACACATTAAAATACCATAATCCAACCCAACCTAGGTTGACCTAGCCTAACTACCCAATAGGTTTTACTGTTGTCTTTTACACATAGAGATGATTATCGTAATCATTAAATAAATTCTTACAGTAATTATGATACATTCTTACAGTAATCATTCAATAAATACTAAACAAAATTAAACTACTACGTAACAACATTATCCCACCATAGTTACCGCTTGGTAGTATACTTGGAGACAAGCTCAGTGTTCTAGGAGATGATAATCTTGTTTGTGTAGGTATTGGCGATGCAGTTCTAGCTGGTAAATGACCCAATGTTGATGCCACTGGCATTAAAATAAAATCATTGTAACTTTTTAAATTATTTAAAAATATATTGAAACAGAATAATTCTAACAACTGATGTTTCCAAGATAAATTTTTAAAGATATCTGCAGTTACAAGGGTAGCAGCACTTCCACCCCCTGTTACAGGAACATCAAATGCTTCCATTTTATCTTCTGAAGAGGATTGGTCTCACTGAATTACTTCAATGAGTTCGTAGTCAGGGTCAACGTCTTCATCATCAGTCAGGTCGAACTCGCTGATGTTACCATTACGCTGGAATAGGTAAAAAAGATAAAAATTATAACAATACGCAAGGTACTTTATATAATTTTTAAAAAAATAGTCTATACTAAATAAAATAAAAACTGAATACATAGCCTTGTACACAAAATGTTTACAGTAACTGTGTGCTATGTAGTTTATTTACTTGAGGAAAATGTTTAAACAATATAAAAAATATAATATATATATATATATATATATATATATATTACAACACTTTTTCCATTTCAAAATAAAATGTGTTGAAGAATTTTGCAAATATAAGCTATAAAAGTAATTTTTTAAATAAAACTTGGCCAGATAGTTTATTTACTTGTAGAAATAGTTTTTACAATAGAAAATAAAAAAGTTCATAATTTAAACGCATGTATTTCCATTTGAAAACGAAAAATTATCTTTAAAATCACATTTTATTTTAGAACCACTTCTTGAGCACAGATTCCCACTGTCGACAGGAGTACATAAAGTTTGTAACATTGCCATGGTAACAAAAACCATATAAACTGTTCAGTTTGACTCATTTCTACCTCTTAATTAGTTTATTGACAATAAATGTGGATAAAGACAAAATAAATATCACAGTATTTTAATAAAACAAATGTACTTACATGGGGCAAGTATCTGAAAATGCCGAGGTCGCCGGTCCGCTGTGTTTGATGCAAGAGAGTGCAACAGTGAAATACAAAACAAAACAAAAAATCCTACCAGTGGGGGAGGTGCTGGCATCTACCAGGAGCAGAATGAAATAGCTATCAGTCCTACCACACTTATAAGTAGGGGGGAAAAAAATAAAGAAAAGTCCCTGTTTAATGTTGACTGTTGGAATGAGGATAACCTATATATTTGTGGATATACTGATACCAAATTTAACCAGCTTTCCAATAAATAATTATTTTCTATTATCTTTATAATAAAATATGAAAGTTAGTCAAAAATCACCTGCCATTATAGGAAAAAGTAACTTGAGGGTTACATAATGAGATGAGCTTTAAGCAACTGGAATGACTTACAACTATGTAGTTCTGTTTCTTCTTTATATATTACAATTAACCCATTGGAGGCAAAAGAGGGACCGTGCAGATCATGCTGTATGTTTAGAACTGTTTGAATATTGAATACATGTACCAATCAGTTAAAATTGTTGAGACAACATTATCACTAGAGTTCTACGTATTAGAGCATCACTAATGGAAAAAACGAGAACTACAGCCGTATCCAACAAATTTCAGTTCCACTCTCTCCAGCTGTGATAAACCAATTTTGGTTCCATGGTTTTGTGCTCGGTAGTTTAGCGGTTAAAGTTACCATCTCCTCTGGCCACAGTGATGGGCTGGGTTAGAATCCCTTCCTGGCTTGGTATTTTGAGGTCTGACCAAGCCTCAAACTCGTGATTAGAGAATGAAGTGGTAACAAACAGAATAGGGGGTTACTAATACTGTATAATGCTGACTGTGCGTGTCTTGTTATAATCATCACAGATTTTACTATCCATTATAAACAATCTGCTATATAAGTGCTGTAACTTTGTGTTATTAAACTACAACACTTTTGTGAGAAAACATGGTGCAAGAAAACAGTAGTTTATATACAGGTAACTTGTGGCCTCCAGAAAGTGTACAATAGAAAAATATTAAAATATGTTGGTGCCTTCAAAGACTTTTACAATATTTATTTGCACTGTGTACGATTCAACTTTACTGAGGCCACCACCAGAGACTGATGTTAAAATTAATAAAACAGTATCAACAAGTCCATTACAATATGATTTGCTGAATACACTGAGTTTTTACATTAATTTAAATATTTTCCAATAAAGCTTGAAAATGGATGTTAATAATAACTGATATTTTTAATGTTTTTTTTTTTTTTAATTATTAACAACTCAACATTTAACTTAACTTATTGAAGTAGACATTATTTTCGAGTACGTACTTTACAACACAGCGCCTATTACGTTGTAAATTATGTTATTTAAAACATTAAAGTACTCGTTCAAAAAAATGCATCAATAAATATCATTGATTTATAAAAGGCATTTTTTTATAAATCAATGATATCAGAATAATTCTGAGACATTGATATTGCTTATGCATCTTGGCATCACAATGCAACGACATTTCGACTAGTTCTGCATCGAATCATGGATGCAACGTATAGAATCGAGTTGCACAGATTTTTCTATAATTTCAATGAATCACACACCTCTAGTCAAAAGTGGATTTTGTTCACATCAAGCAATTGTGCATGTACTAAGAAGATATTTATCTCTTTTTAGGAATTTCTACTGAGAAAACAACATTTAATCCTGTATTAACTCATTTATTAATACCGGTAAAATAAAAATAACAGTTGAAACAGTAAGTTATTTGTCTTCTGGTTTGCTGAAGACCAGTGTGTAACTGCACTTGCCACAGTAATGCCTGTCATCCATGGCGGCCATGAACACTCCAGCACCACACTGCTCGGAGGGACATTCACGACGCAACCGACTGATCTTACCGTTCTCATCAACCTAAAAAAACAAAATAGTGATATAAACAAATGTTTGATTTGTTATAGAATTTTTAAGAATTCGCTTGTTCTTTTTTATCATGAAATTGTCTGTGAAATGACTTTAAATATATAAGAAAATTGTTTTAAATTCTTACACCACCTGATTGTCCTGTACACACACATCTGTGCTGCTATCTAATGGTGACTGGTTTCAGGTAAGTGCTCAGACGAGTGTTTAGCATACTGTTAGCTCAGCTAAATCACTTCAGCGTGTGCAAGAGAGAGATAGAGAGGGAGACTACTGTCACTACCTGTGAAAACTGAACAAGAACTAATTTCACTGAACAGGAAACCCGGCTTCACGGGACACATATGAGCAGTCTTCTTGTCTCTATAGTCAGTGAGACACTTCTCACCTTACTGTCGCAGACATGTAATCTAGTGGAAGATCTCTGAAACATCTTCAAGGCCGTATCTTATTTCTATTAGACTGTTTTTATTAAAGCCATAGTTGGTTACTGCGAAAGTTTCCCTAAGGGTTCATCAATGTATTACTTCGTCCATTGTGCAAATTTACACTTACCGACATAATGATAATTCTTGTTATATTTAGATCAACTACAAATCCTGAACAAGGTGGTAGTGAATCATTTTCTTTATACGCACTCAAGACAAATATACAGTTGGCCTACATAGCCTAAAGGTTATTTTGTGGAAAACAGTACTAATAAAAATCTAACTTTTCAGGAAATATTGCTTGTTATTACTAGGCATAGTTAAAATTCAACTCGTTTCTGATGACTTAAATATCTGATAATCCTTAGTATGCGAAATATAGAACTTTAATAAATCTGCACTTCAAGCAGTTTACCAGTTGTTTTATGGTGCATTAAACGTCTCCTGATCTTCTCAACCTACTGCATTTGGTAATACCATTTGACTACATAGGAAATAGGAAGACTGTCTTCTTATGTAAGTCCAATGAAGCCGGATTTCCTGTTCATTAAAATTAGTTCATGTTCAGTTGCCACAGATAGCGTCAGCGGTTTCCCTCTATCTCTCTCAAGCACATGTTGAAATGACTAATAACTGAGTTAACAGTACGCCAAACAGTCATCCGAGCGCTATTTGAAACCGATCACCGTTAAGATAGCAGCGTAGAGACACATCTATAGAAAATGCATTGTCTTGGGGAGTCTATTTGTTTATATTATAAATTGTAATAGTAAAGGAATAATTCTGTATTACTTTTAATTTGGGTAAACCAAAAATTCCTGTTCAGTAAAGATTTTGATTGTTTTTCAAATTTACTTTGTAATATTTCAGCACAGCCAACTTGATCTTCTTCTTCTTGTGTTTAATCTTCTTTGGGGTGGAATAGTTCTTCTTCTTTCGTTTCTTGGCGCCACCTCGCAGTCTCAACACCAGATGGAGTGTAGACTCCTTCTGAATGTTGTAGTCAGACAGTGTGCGACCATCCTCCAACTGCTTGCCGGCAAATATCAGCCTCTGCTGGTCAGGTGGGATTCCTAAATGACACAATTGTTGAATGCTTTTTACAACATTTCATTTTTAACATTGATATAAATCTTGAATAAGACTTTCAATTCGCACATCCTGAGGTTTAACATTAAAACTCCAAGAGAGAAGATGTATATTATTAAAATTTTGTTTTTACTAGATGTTGATGACTGCATTAACATTTTGACCTCATAAACTGTTAGGGATCAAAAAATAAATAAATATATAATTTATCAAAATTGCACAACAGTACCGTAAAAATAAAGCTAGTACAACATTCTCTTTAAGCCATTTCCCACTTTTTAAACTAGTACTCATTTCAAAATGTAGTGTTTCTTTGGCCAAGCTATATAATTTTTCGAACTAGTTTGAATAACTCTTTCTATTTATGATGTCAACGTGTCTGCAATCATAAAGGTCCAGTATACACTAAAATATGATTATTCCCATATTCTCTAATGGAGTTTCACAAGTTAAATCTCAGAATCAATAATCAAACTGAAGATTTTTTACAAGATTTAAAAAACTATTTTTTCCATTATTCTGCATGCAAATACGCAACTTTTGAGAACTATTGATTTTAAATTCCAATTTCCAACTCACCCTACTCGTAGCCTAAATTATAAGAACACTGAATGAGTGATCACAACAAAATAAAGCTCAAAATAAAATTTGTAACAAGTATAAACTACCTTTTACCATTTTTTACGACTCGGTTATTAATTGTTAAATTTCTTTTCAAAAGACTTAAGGTCTTCTTCATCATACATGGATTGTGGTATAAGGATATCAATATTATTACTGCAACAGCTTTAGCAAGTACTAGCCGTTTTTTTACAGTTATCCTAGTTTTCCTTAAGATTAAAAAAACCTATAATTTATGTACTTGTGTTAACATTTATAGCTAAGTAAATAAATGTAATGACTTTTTTTAATAAAGATACTGATACCTTATTACTGCATGCTGGTGACAATTATTATGAACTGAAGAAGAAAAAACTAATAAAATAAACTACTACTAAATGCTTTAATATAGATTTTAAAATTTAACAGGTGTACAATTTATTAATTTACTATGTGATTCTATTGTGTATGTTACTACTAATCTGGTGTTAGTGAACTTGTCTTCTAAGGTAAGTTTGCTGATGTCCTATCTCTCCAATATACTAATTTATTGTACTTTTTTATTTTAAGCCTACAGTGGTTTTGCAAAATGTATACAGATTTCACTTGGTCCTAATGACAATTCAAACAACGCTTGCTAGGTAACAATTCAAAAATATTTCAGAGAATATTTTGTTTACAGTAGATGTGTGCCAAATGCGAAAACCAGCTGCAACTGCGACGGTGCCGGCCGTGAGTCAGTACAGTGAGACAGTTCCAGTTCTACGACTCATGAGACACACTCTGTGGTACTTTGAGCTTTGATAGTGTCAGTTCTACAGTACCACAATGGGTGTGGATTTTTAATCATAATTTCAGTTCCAGCTTGGTACTTATAAGATAAACATTTAGTCTGTTAAACACATGTTTGATTTTAATACAACATAAATGTAAATATTCATCTATAACGTTCATTTTTTTGGATATATCGATTAAATGCTTACGATAATGCATATTAGAAAAGAGATAATCTCAGGAATAATAAGATTTAAAAAAAAGGATAGTATGATTTATTTTACAAAATATGCAGCTAACATTTTTAGGCCTATATATGAACAAAATATTAAATATAGCCCACTTTTTGACATAATTATAATTCGTATTTAAATAGACGAGTTCCCTAACTTTTGTAATTTTCAACTGAGTTCGTCTTTCATTTATAATTAAACCTGTTTTCGAAAAAATACGTTCACAATGGAATAGACGTGGCAATGAAACATAGGTATTGTTTAGCCAGAGTACTTAGTGATGAGTATAATAAATTAGTACTAATATAAGATAACAATAATACTATAGAGGGCGAATACTACGATTAGCAATAGCACACACGCAACTGTTTGGTATTGGCTATTAAATTATTTTAAGTCTACAGAAGTACAGGATCGAGACTTGTTTTATTTCTAAGAACTGCATAGTCCGTGAGAATGGGTACTGTTGACGTTGCCGGTACTGTATCACTGGCTCTGTGGAGTTGGAACTGGGAGTTCCAAATGTTGTAGCGGAACTGTCGAGGTTACGAGCGTAAAACAGTACCAACGAGACCGTTCCAGTTACTTTGACCCACCTGTAGTTTACAGGAAAGTTATCGTTTTAAAAGTTAGCTTCAAAAAGCCTCTAAAAATTTATGTAGTGGTAAGCGATTTTCTAAAACCGTCTTGCTTTGATATAGAATTGCAACGGTTTAATGATTTTCTCTTGAACTAATTACAAACTCCTTCAGGTCAAAGTAAACAAACATTAGAGCTGAGAAGGACCACTGACAAAATCATTAAATAATGTAATGATTTATTTTTATCGATATTAGTAATAAAAATTGAAATTTGAAGCAGGTTACTTGAACAAATTTACAAGTATAAATAATAAACACGTGTCTATGAAAAACATAACTACAAATCACTCCGACTGTCACTTGTTGTTCGTTTCGTCATTTGAACTAGTTCATTACAGTGAACGATTCGGTTGTATACTAGTCTTGCAAATAAACTAATGCACCTTTACCCACCTCTAGTTTGTTTAGGATTTATGCAAACTTGCACATGCGTTGAAGGTGACCGGCGCCTGATTTCGTCTCACTGCTGTTAGCTGTTGTTCATTTCGTTAAATCGCAAATGCCATTTGTAATTCTGAATCAGCCAGTACATGGTTTGTTATTAAGTTGCACTACAAATATGGCTCTAATTAAAAACCAGATATCGTTCTGCAGAAATTAATGTTGTATTTTTGTGGTACGGAAAAATAGTTTCCCAATTAGATGATTTCTTTCTACAGCCGCCTCTCTCATTCTATGTCGGCCTGTCGCACGTTATTCTGCTTTGGGGGAATGAACTACTTTCAATGAAGACAACAGTCAAAATAAACGTGACATACCTTTTAAAGTGAGTGGCATGTAACCAATTCATACATTCATTCATTGACATTTCAACTAGATATTGTCTGACCAAATCTCACACTTCTTGGTATGTTCGTTGTAGTTAGTTGCTTAACAGTCTGTTTTGTTAATTCTAGTCAATCAATATATTATCCCTCACCTTCTTTGTCCTGAATCTTAGCCTTGACATTTTCAATAGTATCAGATGGCTCGACTTCAAGGGTGATGGTTTTACCCGTCAAAGTCTTCACGAAGATCTGCATGGTGACTGATTAATCTATAACAGATTGAAATTCTTCCTTAAATTTATTATATTTCCTAGAATTAAATATCCAATAGCTTAGAAATCTGAGACTGTATGATATCAAAACACTTTTTTTTTTAAGATCACAGAGGAAAATTAATATCCAAATGTTAAAGTAAGATATTCAGTATGTCGTTGTAAATATTAAACACACTATTTCATAGTTTTAACTTGGTACTAATGCAACACTTATTAGATAACAATTCAAAAATATTACAAAGAATATTTTGCATAATGCACAAGAAAGTTATCTTGTGTTCTTATAATTGAGCACACAAAAATAAAAAAAAATTAATAATCACCAAGGCAAAATATGATTTCTTTAAGTATATATTTTTAAATCTTATTATACCTTATATACAGTTTTTCGTTCATCAAATTATAAACATATAGTAAAACATATCTTACAGTGCTTTTAATAAATTTGACATTGAAATGTCTGCAAGAGCATAAGCCATTAAAAGATCTAACAATAGGGCAAGCCTGCTCAGTTGTTCTTTTACCAGTTATAAGATAATATATATAGTGAGGCAATTTCTCCAATATGTCACCCCACTTCATACCCTCTAGATAACAATCACAAAATTCAGTGTTTGGATACTACAGAGCTATGTAAAAGCTAGTTTATCTTTTTATTCACTTTTGCAATGAAAACAATTTACTATTAGACATAACATGAGAGTATTTAGGAATTATTGCTGTAAGATCTGAAGTGGGGAAGTTATTGAGGCTTATCACTTATATACACCAAGAAATATTTGTTGCGTACATTAGTTGATATTTGATTATAATTATATAATCAAATTGAAAAAGACATTACAATATTATGAAAAATCAGTAACAATCAGTACAACGTCACTGATAATCACAACTACTGGTCAAACATTGTAACCAAACTAAGTTGTCAGTGTTTTGTGATAAGTAACAAATCACTGGTCAACACCATACTGTCACTTTGTATTTAATTAATTTATTCACTGGGACATGGGTAGTAATTCCAGAATTGCAGTTTGAAAAATAAATACATGGTAGAAAAAACGGGACATAGAATCAAATAGTATTAATTTTCCATTTCCCGATAGCCTTTTCAGTAACGATGAAAATTCAGAAATAAACTTATTTTACTAATAATGTCTGCTTCAATTATAATAATTATATAATAATCAGTAAGACTAATAGCCAAGACACACCAAACTGTCCATCCATCCATTAAATAAATGGATTCTAGCCATGTATCATCAAGTACAATGTCAAATTGATCAAAATTTACATTGGATAGAACCAAGTGTCTTGTGAGCATGTGTAAGGATAGCTACACCACAATTCATAAAAGATTGCGCCCAAGACAAACTGTAGCCACACATGGCCAGTGTCTCAGCTTGACTTTCGTCCGCAACAGGCGGTGTGACCTGGCTCATCCAATACCATGAAGTGAATTTTAAAATATCTGTCTCCAACGGATGGAAGAACGCTATACCAAATTTGGTGTAGCATGGCCTTAAGTAGTCTCTGGTCTAGAAAGATAGTTTGTGATCAACGCTTCCTTGTTTCAAGTACCATAGATGTGACTAGAACCTATTGAACATGTACTCTATACAGAACAAAGTTAAATACATGCATAAATTAAAAAAACTGAACAAGAATCAGCTGATTCTATAATAATTATAGCATGTTGCTATAAGACTTTGCTCACAATACTTGATGGATGAGAATACTCTGGCTCCATAGAGAGATAATCCATAGGAACTGTCACATTACATTGCTCCACGGTTAGTACCGTCGCCAAACCATTGCAACAGCTGGAACTGTCAGTTTCAAAACTTCACGTTGCAACACTATTATCTACAACGGGTAATTTTGGCTGACAAGAGTTCAACAAAATATTGTTTACGCTTCGCGTTGAAACGTAAATAATCAATGAGGCCAGGTGCAAGTACATTGACCTTCACCTACCATAGAAGTTTCAAAGGATATGTTTTATTACAAGATATCTCCTTTTATTAGTTTGATTAAATATTTGTAAATAATCTTGAAATTGTCTGATTCATATTCCATTTCCCACCAATCATTTAATATGCTTATGATTAAACTAATTGTTTAATTTGATAAGCCATAAGGGCCGTCCCTAAATTACATAACGCCTGAAGAGGGGTTTTCAGCAGTGTTACAGGGGAGGGCAGAGGGTTCTACGCAGCGTTACGTAACCATTAAACCTCAGCAATTTGTTTAAATTCATTCATGAAATGTTAGTTTTCGCCAAAACACAAGATTTAAAAAAAAATATTAGAGTTAGATATACATTCTCCCCCCCCCCCACCCCCATTAGAAAATAAATGTAAGAAAGGCTAAACAATGTCGTTATCATTAATAAAAATATACATGAAAGTGGATGACAAAAATTAGAAAGGGGGTTGGTGGAAGCATTACGTAATTTTTAAGGGGTTTAGTATTACCGTTCAAAGTCCGTTACGAGAAGGGGTCTGCCGATTTTAGCATTACGTAATTTAGGGACACACAAAAAATACGCAAGTTCAATTTTTTATTGCTATTAACACTTTGACTGCGGATCCTCTAATCTTAAATGGTCTCTAGTAATGTTAATGAGCCGTTTCACTGCTATAATGCGCACACTGTACTGTTGTTAGCTAGGTCGATTGAGCTGTAGCCGCTAGACTGCACTGCTATTGTCTGCACGTTTCTGAACCATTGTTTAGTGAGTGGACTATTTCAAAGTGTAAATAGAGTATGAAAACCAAGTACATGTAAATGAAAAACAAGTATTTTATTATTACTTATTTTTCTGTAAATAGGGCAATAAAATTATGTTCAAAATTATTTTGTTTGCAAATGCCCTTGTTTGACTTTTTTTCTCTAAAACACTATTACTGAAAATCTTATTCTATGATATATAAAAAATTTTATTTTTAATTGTTTACTGATAAAAAGAAGAAGAAATATAGAATCCAGACTTGTAAGTAGAACTATTCTGTGTTAACGGTTTTTAACCTATAAATTTTTAAAATAGCCAAATGCGGGATGTCAATTGAGAGTTCCGTTGCAGCGTACAACGAATAATGTAGCAGCGTTTCATTGCAACACATGTTTTGTGGAACCGTCTCTTTGTTGTTGCAAAATCGTTGCAACTGGTTCATGCTTGGAACTACTTTGCCCAGTTCCATAGCATTACTGACTCATATATTACATAATCTTCATATTGTTTCCTTTGTTACGATAATATTGCTGAATATGAAACTAACAAACAAAATTTCATCCACCACTAGTTTAGCGACAAAGAAATTTTAATAGATAGATAGATAGATAGAAATATATGAATATAATAGTATAGCCTACCATCAATGATCAACATTTTTGTCTACGAATGAACAGTTTACTGGCTTTTCTTCACAGTTACAGAAATATATTTAACTATACTTACTTCGGAACTACTAGTTCATTATTACTATGTATTATCATTTATAAATAACATAAATGGTATTTAAGTGCTTTTGATGATTTAACAAATTATTTTTAGGTCAAAGTATTATTCTAGATCTTATTTATGGCAACCAACTCCTTCTTATATTCATAAAGATCGTCTGATATTTTAAAGTCACACAATAAAACTCATTCTGCACAATTTGGCGGCACTTCACAGCATCAAACCCCCATCGTATCTATATTTAAATTAGAGCTCTTAGCCTAAAACTCCTAGAAAAATTCAATAACGTTATCTTTTTCACTTAAAATATAATGGGTACATTTAAAGACGGATGGACACCTGAGAATGACTTGAGTACAGCTTGCTATTCTGAACTGAAACCTTAACACCACTCAACAAATTTTACAAAATTATGAGAAATCACGTCAACTTTTCTCAATCATAGAACGGGATTATTTATAATGAGACCTTGACCATCGGCTTCATCTTTGTTAAGTAAAAACTGTTATTCAAATTTCTTATATGACAAAATATGAAGGTTAGAAATTATATTTTAAATGCTTTAGTTTCTTGAATTTATCTATATCTAGGTAACATTCTCGATATTGGCCTTATTTATCGACTTTTTTGTTCATTATCAAGGGTAAAGACCAGTGCAAAATGAAATTTGTTAACATCAACCAAATGTTTAATACTCAGTGCTATTTTCTGATAAGAGTGATTCCTTTGAGATGCAGTTTGTGGCATTCAATTCTGTGAACTATTACCTTTAAATGATGCATCGCATGATATAGGCTTCCATTAAGAATATTAACGATACTCTCAACAGGACATCCTCCGTTTATGTGAAATGACAAAAAAATTTTATGAAAAATAGATGCCTAATCCTTATCACGACTGTAAAAGGTTTCTAATTTATATTTGGATTAATACAGAATATATTCAGGTGTTTTCAGACATAATATACATACTGTATAACCTTAAAAATGAGTTGTCAAGGCAAATATTAAATTTTAATTTAAAAATGTTTGCACTGTATAATTTGCTGAAACACACAGTATTTTCAAAAAATGTAAACACAAATCTTTTTTATCATAACATGGGTATCTAAATAATTAAATGTCTCATTTCTCTAGGACTCTTATCGTAGGACAAAATTAGACCAAATAAAAGCAAAACTCACTTTACCAATCATTAAAAACGCTGTAATAAAAAACTAAAATTAATTATTCTAAACATGAAGAAAATGAATACTTATTTGTCAAATAACAAACCCATAACAGCATTTTTGCACCTCTTATGATGATGGTGGCACAAACAGGGAATTAACTGCAAGGCCTACTGTTAAAACAGATGCCACTTACAATACGTTAGCTAAGAGATAGCACAAGTTGCTTTGTCCATTGGTTCCTTGGCTATCGTGTGTTGAGAAAGCAGAATTTTACTGATTTCCACTGAGTTTAGGTCATAAATTTCAACAGAAAATGCAGCATGTTTTTAATTGGTCTTCTTTATTTTTCATAACTATAGAGCATTTTAAGTAAAAACTCATTTATTATACAAAGAAAGACCTATTGATGACCTGGATCAGTCTGCTCTCTATTATGCAACTGAAATTTGCATTTATAAGTATGTGCTCTTCGCGATTTTTGCGTTTGAAAACGCGAGTTGGAAAATGCATGCATGCCATTTTCAGATGAAAATTTATTAATATCGGCTGATGGATAAAATCTACATGGTAAGATTATATAGTACATTTAATTTACACTTACCCAGAACACACTTCAAGAATCCCAAAATCAACAGAACATAGCTAACTAGGTTGTGTACATAATAAAGTTATATCTCAAGTTTAATTTAACACTTATTTCTTTGCAGTTAAAATGTTGACTGTCCAGATATGAGAAAACATGAACTATCAATAAGAATGGATGATTATAGTCATAATCGTTAACCTATCAGTTATCTTGTAATTTGGCCCTATTCACATAAATTTGTAATTTTACATGTATATTGTACTGAATAAAGACCAATATAAATTTAATCTCAGCTTTAATGTCATTAATTGATAAAAGTGACGAATGAACAGTGAAAGCCAATCCACTAACCCTGTCTGACAAAGGTTTAGTCTAAATTAAATAAATTAAAAATGAAACAAAATGCCCAGTTTTAATCAATTACTTATACTAGAATGGCATACCTCATTCTTGCGTTACTAGTCTATGTACTACCAAGGGCTACAATCATCTAACCTCAACAGCTCGATAATTTTAAGTTCCCTTCAAAAATAATAGATTTAGATTTCACAGATTTAACTTCTTTTTTAGTCATGATGGCAAATTAATGTGAACGATTAGGAAATATTTTTCAAAGCTTTACTGGGAGTTATAAAAAACTCAAAATTTTGTATTACAACTTTTATTATTCTTTACACAAGTAAAACTGCATTGATACATCCATCATTTTCAGGATTGTTTGTAACTTGGGCATATTTACCCCAAACCACTTTCCCACCTTGGGTCACCAGTCCGAGTTCACTGATATTAACTTCAATGACTGTTCCTTTTGTGATGACACCAAGATTGGTATACATCGGTGAACTGGGATTCTTCTTCACTCCTATGATTGGCAAATAGAAGGTGGCCTTCAATTCTGGATGAGTGACATGTGCCTTGTTAAATCTTAATGCCATGGGTCGTATAAATCTTTCAAATTTCGGAGGTTTTCTTGTAAATCCTTCACCAACATAACATACTTTAGTTACCATACGTTTCCATGCCTTTCGTTTTGTTTTTCCTGTTTTCAAAACTTTAAAAACTTCTGCGTCTGATTGAGCCCTGACTTTTGGAATTGGCACGTCCCATTTTCCAGCTTTTTCTTTCCTTTTTTGTTTGATCATATTAGACAATACTTTAGCTCTCGACTGCACATCTCTGTCCAACAAGTAAACTGGTACTGCTCCTTCTTTAACTTCTTCATGTGTCTTTTTAACCGTTTTCTCTTCGTGAGCCTTAATCTTCTTTTTCATTTGAATCTTTTCATTTCTCCTCTCCTTATTAAACATTTTTGCTTTCAAACCTCGAAGCTTTCTGGCTTTCTCAGCTCTCTTATGAGGCTCACGAGCTTCTTTCTTCCTCTTGCGCTCATGGTAATCGAGCCGCCTACCCCACTCCTTGATATGTTTTTCAATGTATTCATTCTGCGGCATTGTGAGACCTACAAACAAAATAAACTCTATACGTGTTGAATTATATATAGCAGTTTTGATCATATTACAAAATTGACAGGTTTTATTTATCAACATTTAAAATTGAATCAACAATTTAAAGGAAATGATTAGCTATACAGATTTATATCCTTTATAACATTTATTTTATAAAAATCAATTCATAATTGACTTTCTAACAATCGAATTTTGATTACTTTAAGAGGCTTATGAAAAATGGTTCAATATTACTTACAAAATCAGCTAAATTTGAATAGTCAATATAATTCTATTAGGCGTAGATATAATCAATATTCAAACGCAAGCATATGATCGGTTCATAACAGTGATTTGAACCGATAATAAGTAGTATAGGATACCACTTAGTATCTGTATCCCATACTAAGTGAACAGAATTAAATACGATTACACGATTTTTTTAAAACAGATTTTTTCCTCCTGTAAAATTAAATCTATGAAGCTTTCTTACAAAGTTATAGAGTTTCAAAATTTCTTACAAAAATAAAAAACTTAGGAAAGGTCAGGTCTGTGGATTTGAGCTCGTCTCAACTGATATAATACAAAATGTAAAAACAAATATGCTTTCTATTAAATTAATGCTCTAGTCCTTCTCAAGCAATGATAATGCTTGAGTTTCTAAAATACATTTAGAAATTGCAGCCCTTCAGATTCCAGAATGTGACAATTTTTTTATTCTATCAATTCAGCCTGAACCTGTTCAACCAACCCCTTCTAAAGTTACTATATTCAAATAGTAGGGAAGCTCCAAATCCAATTTTGCAAAAGGAAAATGGTCTTAGTTGTTATTTTGATATCACACCTTATAATTCTGTTCATTGATTACAGACTACCTGTATAATTTTAATACTAATAAATTATGATTGTATGTTAAGACAGTGTTCACATGGAAATTAGCGTTATGTTAAGATAATTTTAAAGTGGTATATCATTAATTAATATTCAATTAAGATAGAGAGGATCTCGGGGATTAGAAATATATGGGACCAAAGTTATTACCAACATAGCAAATGTTCTATAAAACATGTGTATATAAAATTGAATAAGGTACTAATAGTTTAAGGCACAAGAGTCCAATGTAGGCCTAATAAGAAAGAGATAATGAACCCAAAGAATAGAATGGGTTTTATGTTTTAGCGTATTTTTTGCGTTTTTAAGTCTGCAACTTAGGATAATATTTATCATAAAAACCAATACTAGTAATCGTGGGAAAATCTTCCTTACCTTCAATTTGTACGGCCTTTCTTGAAGAAACTTCACCAACTGTTTAATCCAAAATTCTTAGATTTTTTCTTTTTATAAGAAAACATATGAAGCCTAATCCAATTTCAGTAAGGACATTAGAATTGCACATCAAATTGTCAGTGACTAGAATTTGCATCTTATTGTCATGTTAAGAGTTCACGATGTTATTAATGCACATAAGGGGGGCTCAATGAAACTCCAACCATGACTCTATATATATCCCTAATATGTAAATACACCGTTTAGAGTGAGTTATGTTTTGAGTCCTACAAAATGAATGCAAGGTGTAAAGGCCTACTTCATATTAAGTTTGAAAATAACTTTTTTTTTCTTTCAGTGCTAGTAGTATTTTAAACAGAGTACTCTGACATTGTTTTGGGACAACGATCCAAATCCTAACTAAGTCATACTTAGTTGGGCCTCCTGGGACATGAACTTGTAACCAACCCCTGCATCAAGATCGAGTGCTGTCAGGCCAGCAAGAGGCCCAATATAGGCCTAACCATTCTTAGTAAGAAAAGATACGTTTTTAAAACCTTCAAATATTACTGCACTTATTTATAAATTAATATTTTTCAATCAAAAAGCAATATAAATTAATATTATTTAATACAAGAGATTTTATAATATTAATTTAATGGTTTAAATAATAAAGAATCTATTTACTGCCTGACAAGTCTAGCGAGTTAGAACAAACTTCAGTACTGTTGACAGCATTCACTAATTACTTCGGACCGCATTTAACAATTCCCCATGAAAACAACTGCAATACAAAAAACCGTTAATCCCTCTGTCAAATCATATTTCTAAATAACATCTTTAAACATAAGTGAATGTAAATTTGCATTAATATCACGTAAGCAGATCTAGGAGTAAGCAATGTAACGGTTTTGCCAATGAACAACATTCTAGAAAGCGTTATTTTAAAAGTATTAAACTATATAATAGTTATAAAATAAAACTGTTCAGCAATTAATTATTGTGTGGGTCAATTTGTCTTGTCCTGAAATGGAGAAAATGACAAAAAAGTATTCTAAACCAAGCGTATTTGTCACTAAAAATAACACTTTTAGGTAATGTTTGAAAAATAGCATAAAGTTTGAAAAACATACAATTTGGGATCTTTTTAAGATTTTAACCTGTCTTTTTTTTTTTAATTTGAACACTGAAACACAACCATAATAGTTAAATTGTTCACTGTCTTACATTCAACAGTGTTTACCAAAATTTAAAACATCTATCAAGTTGGTAATATGATCTAAACTGCAATATCACCAATAAATTACTTCATATATAAAGCAACTCTTAAGATAAACATTCAAATAACATTAAACAATGTTTTCTGATGAAAAAAACCTTTCCTTTATGTATATGCAATGCGCTCTGAACACATTTACGTAGCAAGTATTCATGAAGTTACTATAAGAGAAAGAACATAGAGTGGATAAATGAATATATTTGTTGATAAGTTGCATGCTAGCAGCACAGATCTCTATTCAACAACTGGATCATTCACTCAAACTATTAACATAGAACACAGACCAATAATTATGAATGACCCCCACATAAATATATAAAAATTGTGTTAAACTGCTATTTCTGCAGGTAAAAATTCAGGAACTCGTCCTCAAATTCAATGTTCTGGAAGCGATCACTGTCAAACCAATTATCATGTATACTCTTTTGACTGCATTGAGCGGAGTTAGGAATTGGAAGTAACAGACCTTGTTTCTAAATTTTCAAATTCCAAAAGTTTTGATCATTACTGGATTTCTAACTACATCGTAAAACAAACCATTCACTGCATTAGTAAACCACTTTCTTTTGTCCTATCACAGTGCCTTGTACATGGATATTTTTCAAATTTACTTAAGATCTCTAAAATAATTCCAGTTTTTAAGAAAGGCGATAAAAAACAACCTCAAAACTACTGGCCAATTTCCATAGTCCCTATTTTTTCAAAGATTCTTGAATCTGTAATGCACAAACAGTTAAACTCATATTTCAACCAAAACAGCCTTATTTCAAGTAGTCAGTTTGGTTTTAGAGAAGGCTGTTCAACAACAACTGCTCTCTTAAAGTTAGTTGATACTTCTCTAAAAGCTTTTGAAGAAAAAGAATCTGTAGGTGTTGTGATGTGCGACTTAAGTAAGGCATTTGATTGTGTCCCGTACGACATCCTGATAGATAAACTCCTATGCTATGGAGTAAGAAATCAATCTATTGATATTATCAAATCATACCTCACTGACAGAAAGCAGTATGTCTCTGTTAAAGGGCAGGCTTCAACTGTGATGGACGTAAGCTTGGGAATCCCACAGGGCTCCGTCCTTGGGCCGTTCTTTTTTCTAGTAATAATTAATGATTTACCATTACATGTTAATACGCAGGCCATTATGTATGCAGATGATGTGACGTTGATAGTTTCACATAAGAACTTGAACAATCTCCATACATTAATGGAAGATTCTCAAAACAGAGCTATCAATTGGTTTTCATCTAATAAACTTCTTTGCAATAGAGGAAAAACACAAACTATTACTTTAAGTCTTGCTCAAAACAAAGATTCTCAAACGGTAAAATTTTTAGGTTTTCAAATTGACAGCAAATTGAACTGGCAAGTACACATTGACACTATATGTAAGAAAATAAGCCGTGTTAACTACTTAATTTGGAAACTTAGAGACATTTTAGATGACAGTTATTTAAGAACGGCATACTTCAGTTTTTTCCAGTCACACATCGCTTATGGATTGTTGATATGGGGACATTCCCATCATGTAAATGAAGTCTTGCTTTTACAAAAGAAAGTTATTAGAACCATGTGTAGAGTTGAACCATTGGAACATTGTCGACCACTTTTTAAAAGGTTAAAAATTCTCACTGTTTACAATCTATACATATACCACATTTTACTGTACACAAAAACTAACTTAAACAATTACAGCACAAGACAAGACATCCATAACCACAACAGCCGTTCCAAATCCATGATTGATGTTCCACAGCATAGACTCAGTAAAACCTCTCACTCTTCTCAAATAAATGCCATAAAATTTTTCAATAAACTACCACCTTCTGCTCGAACCATTCCTTTCAAAAACTTCAAATCTAAAATATATGACTGGCTAGTTTGTAACCCTTTTTATTCAATTCAAGAGTTTTTACTGTGTGACGCTTCAGTTATTGTATTATCTTTATAACTCAACGGAAACTTAGCATAGCTTTATATCTTTATTAATAAGAAAAATTAGGTTTAATGTAACACAAGTGACAATGCCTATTTCATGTATACTTATGATCAATGGCAATAAAGAATTTGAATTTGAATTTGAATGTATTGATTTTTAAATGCGGTGAGTTATAAATGTAGCTTTTTAAAAAACCGTATTAAATATGGTAGGCCTATATTAAAAAATGTGGTAGGAAGGAATTTTATATTTATTGACCATGTTTACTTTATCAGTAGAAATCTAGTTGATGAATACAGTACAACCTCATTATCCTGCCTTGCTTTATTCGGCTCTGTGTCTGCGATGCTTGCCAATCAGACAGAAATAATTAATTTTCTGTCTGATTTTAGATGAAATTATAACTATGCAGAAGCGCCGTTAAGCCTTGCAACGCAAATCTTAAACAGAAGTGTTTGGCGTTTTGCATCTTGAATATTGTAGGGGCTGATGTAACTTGTGAATTACCGGGCTTGTACTGGGTATTGCACTAGAAAATCCCAGCTGGCAATTTGTTTTCTCCTGTAACTGAGCGGCTAGAATTCCATTTCTCATATAGGGAAGTGGAGGAGTTAATTATTGGTCAATTCAATTTGGTCGGTAGCGTAGTTGGTTCAATCCCAGCTTCATGTGCTAAAGGTTCTCAGTTCGATCCCAATCAGAGTCAATACATTTTGAGAAGGATCAGCTGATAACCACCGGCTGTTCATTTGTCATTGGGCTATTAATTAATGACACTTTCTAAGGAATAGTCGGCCTTAGTTTGTAACAATGACTACATTCGCTCATATACACTCATCAATCATTCGAAATCCATATTCGCTCATATCTTGACGATCGGCGTCTTATAAATAAATAAAAAAATTAATTAAAAAAATTACATTAAACACCATCAGCATTGTCAGTTTTTTTTTTTTTTTTTTATTGTGGTAGAGTGAAAACATGTTCTCGTTCATTTTCATGGATGTAGTTAAGTAACATTCTTTAAAAGTCAATAAAATTAAACTGTATTTTAAGTTGTTATCTAAATGATTTTAGAATTTTAAATGAGTAAAAAATAGTTGTTTTTAAAAACGTATCTCAAAGAACATACAAGAATTCGACAATATGTAATCAGCCGCAAACATCTTGTCAAGATTTCCCATGCCTTCACAATTTGCCTTGCATGTATCTGTAGGCACTATTCTTTGGTTTGCCATTCGATATGAGTTATTGAATCTGTTTATCAATGGAAAACCAAGTTTTTTGTAACTCATGTTTTACCCAACTTTACTTACTGCCACTTAGGCTGGATAACCGAGGTTGTACTGTAATTAGAAATAAATAACTAATTTAGTTTAAATTTTTATGTTTTACTCTATATTAGTTAGAGTAATTGAGAAAGAGGAACTTTTATATCGCTCGACACATGATTTTTTCTTTTATTTTGATAACTAACTAGGCTACATGACACCTTAATTAGTTCATGGTTAGCATTACAAATAATTTCAAATAACTTCTTTTCTATTTTTTAGGAAGTTAATTAGATATTTTTTACATAGCATTGTAACATGTATCTGTAAATAAAAAAGGAATGTCTAACTATTGCTACAGTAATATTGGGCTATCATTTTAAATCATGAAAACCTGACACACATATCCTTCACTATCGTTTGTGCTTTAAAATCAATCACAAAAAAATTTGCTTTACAATCAAAGTATAGGCTTTGGATTTGGCCTGCAGGCACCTCTCCAGTGACAATATACTCAAACCTTTATTTGGCAGTTAGTTTTTACTAGTACAATCAGACACATTTAGACTCAATACCCCACAAAATACAGGTGGGGTATTGCATACTTCTTTAGCAGGTTTTCATAAGAAGTATCGCCGTAGAAAGGAAATATTTCACTAATATTCAGCGATTTACTACAAAAATTTAAAATTACTATTTCAAAGAACAGAAATATATGAAATATGTTTAGCTTGGGTAGGAACAAAACTTTTAATACCACTAATGTTTTCTTCTAAGAGGGCACCTAGTAATAAAATATATATTTACATATATAATATATATATATATATATATATATATATATATATATATATATATAAATAAATCAAAACTCAGATTTACATAATTTAGCAAATATAGAAATTAGCCTGAACAATTATTAAAACTCTTAAACTTACAAATAAATTAAACAAAAAAACGATACTTTAAACCTAGATAGGAAAACAATTTTAATAAAAAAACCACATTTTCTCATAGTTATAGGAACGGGGTCGTATGATATGTCATTTAACACCACTATTTCAGACTGAAAACGAGGACGCAATAAGGATTGTAAAAGAATTTGTTGTTTTATAGTTTTAATTATTTTGTTAAATTGTCTTCGCTTATGTATTATTCTAGTTAAAAATGCTTTTTTAGCAACCCTCTGACATGTTTTATTTTCACTTCATAGTTTAATTCGCTTTTTTTTATGACATTAAATTTAAAATAAATTAACTAACACACTACATTAAAAGAGTTTCGATGTTATATTACGATTCACTTGAGGTGTCAGATCTAGGAGTCAAGCCATTTCAAGCTAAAAACTATAACGCAATCAGAATTTAAAAGTTGTACGTCATTCTAAAGTTAATAATTATTTTGACATATCATTTAAATGGTCACCACCTATGGATATCCTAATTGAAACTGATTTGTCAGGGCTAAAACAAAACCACTTATAGGGTTTAATTGTGTTTTTTAAGTGGGCCTGCTCACAAAAGATGTTATGTTGTTAGTTAATAAAATACAGATCACCATTTAAATACAACAACAAAATAATTAATAACTAAAGATAACATATCCTCTTTAAATTCTGATTGCGCTTTAGTTTTTAGCTTGAAATGGTGGTCGGAATTAAGAGTTTGAAGTTCACTCTTAGATCTTGGACTCCAAGTGATCCTATATAACTTTGAAACACATATTCAAAAAGCAAATTTTTATAACTATGGAAACAAGTCAGCGAGTAGTAACTGACTTAAGACTCACTCTGTATACATTGATTTGTATTTTAAATAATATCTATTCATTGCTTATATTATTAAGCAAAATTCTGAAAAACGTAGTTTTACAAGTCGCAGTATTGAAAAAACTGTGGCCGGGTAAATTTATTAATTTAGTAAGTCCTGATTTTAAAAATTTTATAAAATATACCAAGTATAATGTAATATATAATGTATTGCACTAAACCTAAAGATGTGCAGAATACATTAATACATGATTGAATAATAACAGAACAAGAACACCGGATATTCATGCAGTTTCGTCAGAAAACAAAATTTGAAAACATCTTAAATGGGCCAAGAACTGACTATAAATCTCGAGATGTTTTAAACTCTGCGGAGATTGTTTTTTTACCAAAAAATTCAAAAAGCCCAATTTCACCACTTAGTATTTTGAACATGTTTCAATCAATTTAAAATTAAATTTTTACTCTTCACTTTTATAAAATGGTTTATTTGTTTACGCTGGACACAAATTCGAAGACTAATTTGATCTACAACAATTATTTATGAGATATGACAAAAAAAAATACTTTCTTGAAGATCGTGATCAGCAACCATTATGATTATGAAAAAACTACTAGCCATAAAAACCTAATTCACATACAGTAAATTTCTGCCAGAGGAATGGTTCCAGAAGCCAGACAACCGAATTCAACGCAAATTTCGAATTTCGGTGAACAAAGTCTTAACTAAGTCTTAACATCCTAGCGTCCGATTATCCATCCAGACGTTCTTAGTATGTTCCAAAAATCCCAGCATACTGTTTACCAGAAGTTCAAAAAATTTTCTTAAGATCCTGGCATCCCGTTTACCAGACGTTTAGAATATAACTTTTTATAAATATATTTTTTAATGGTATATCAATAATGTTTGGAATAACATTTTCTATTAATATACACAATGATTTCTTGCGCTAGAATGTTTTATTACAGTATAACTTGCAATATTTTGTTGTCTTTGTTTTGCAACAACAGTTGTGTTGATTTTGATCAGCTGTGATTGTCAGCTGGGTTAATTGTTGTTTCATGAGTGATGTGATTGTGTAGTATGGGAGGTAAAAATATCTAAAATATAACACATTTGCTGATAAGTGATGATACAATCGCTAATTGAGTGTATGACGATAGTGATGAATTAGATCACATGTCATACATATATGGCGTAGTTGTTATGCATCTAGAGTAAAACCCCGAACTGCAGTTTTTTTTTTTTTTAACCATGACTTTTTATTTTAAACTAATCATTGTAAAAATATGAATTTCTTTTAACATAGCTAATTTAAATATTCTTTTAAATAGTGTTATTAGCTCTGGTCAATGATTTTTTAAGTGCCATCCATAGCGCAAAAACTGTTATGTATACAGAGTATTTTTCACTTGTAATTAATATTTTTTTAATATTTGTTTAAAAAAAGTATATATTAAGTTAATGTATTTTGAAAGTGTCACTTTCAAAATACATGAACACAAAAGTATGTTAACAAAATTCAAAATGATATTTAAACACTGTTTAAATATCATTTTAATGTGTGTTGACTGGCACCAGTAACTATCGACTCGAAACAATCACACTGAGTGTTCACTTCCCAGCTTGTGCGTTGTGACTGTGATTAATTATAAAATGGAATTCGTGATTCCGAAATCTGACCTAACTAAAAGTGGAGGGCTGAAAATGAGCGAGTTGATTATAGCAGTTAACCCTGGATCGTGAAGTACGATTTATGTTGTACATAAAAGCCCTTCTAAAAGCGAGGTACGGCATAAGTTATGCTGTTGCATTAAAATCAATAAAAAATATGCAACAGCATCATACAATAACAACAAAGTTGATACCAATCGACACAAAATGTTCTGTTCTATACATTTCAGATTTTTAATAATTTGTTATGCAATTTTATAAACGTGGGAAATAAAATTAAAACGTGCAACAAGAAACGTCGGCACAATTCCCGCTTGGGACGAAATTCGGGAGTGAGAAAATGCCAATGTTTGTCGCATGACTGAAAAATAACCAGAAGACAGAATAAGGCGTAGTAAATGTCAGTCTGCAGCACATGAAATCCTCTAACCATCAAAACAAATTGCAATGTAAATTAAATGAAATGAAAATGAAATGAAATTTGTCTTTATTTAACCAGGCGAAGTTGGGACTAGAAAGTCCCTTCTTCCACTTAACCTGAAATGTGGTAGGTGCTTTGGGTGTTTTACTAAAACTGTTTATGTATACACGTGTCTCTGTGATTTACCAACGGATAGGTACGGCATAATTTATGCTGTTGAAAAAAAGTTGTTGTTCAAACTTTATTTTGGCTGTAATCTAACAATTCTTGTATATTTCTATTCAGAAATATGTGTTCTATCAAGTGTTACTGTTTTAAATATTCCCAAAAATTATTTTCTTTTCTTTATAATGTTTACAATATGCAAATTCTGCAAGTGCTGTTTACAAAATTTGCACACCCTGACTTATGGTGTTTTAAGTTTAATACTTTTGTAAATATTGTCATATATTTTACATTTTATATAGCTAATAGATTGTTCTAATGAAGTACATGTAGTAAGAAATTATAAAAAATTATTCAGGACCCTTATTTTTTGATTGTTATGTAATTTTTTGTTTCCATGGCAACATTTATATTTATTCCATATACAAAAATATGTTTTAGGATACAATATGTCTATTTTTCCTGAACAACTTTTTTTGTCTATTCAATGATCATACTGCAACTTTGCACGTTTTTCCATTTTCGCGTTTATGTAAACAAAACAATTCCAGGTAAATATGCACTTTCTTGCCATCTCTGAAAAAAACTATTTCTTGTTGAAAAAGTGGTGAAATATAAGTTTATATCTCTTGGGGAGTTTGATTTCATCTGCAGAAAACTCATCTTTTACCGAAATATCGAAAAACTAGTTTTTTATCTGATAGTGAAATAAAGAACTTTTTTGAAAATTGTTATTTTTCAACAACTTTTTTTTTCATTTTTCGTACTTTTTTATGCTAAACACGAATATATAACTGGTTTTGTCGTAAAATTACTTTATCAGCCCAAAAATGCATTTTTCTGACATAACCTAACTTTTTCTAATTGTCTATTTTGTCAAAAAAAAATAGCAATTTGCATTAAATTCAAGTGATTATAGGTGAATGTTAAATGGCAGGAATATAGGTGAATTCGGTTTTGGTGATTAACAGTTGTTGTATATAATGATCGCGTAATGGCCACTAATCACGATTCGACATGATAGTAGTTTTTCCATTATCTCGAGAAATAGTAGTAATAGACAACAATAGTTTTCAAATTTGTATTCAGGGCAAAAACACACCAAAATAAAAAAAAAAGATGACTAAAATACCATTTAAATTAACGGAAATATGACAAAAAAACTTCGGAAGTCACGTAAAGCCGTTGGTCCCCAGGTTAAGTGTTAGAGAGGGCTTCTTAGCCCTAACTTCGCCTGGTAAAATAAGACGAACTTTAACTTTTTTTAACTTTAAAATACGTTATTTCCGCAGAAAAAAGCATATCTCGTGAAAATACAGCCAATTCTAGACCTATTTCAAGCAAAATGTTCCATATTTGTTTGGTGGCAAGAAACTGCATAAATAGCAAATTCCAAAAAAAAAAAAAAACCCCTAGTAGTTAATCGAAAATGTAACAATATAGCCTATTATAGTGCACTAAATAATAAGCAATTTGGTTATCTTGGAATTATTTACAAAAAATTGTTAGTGTTCCTAAGGAGGGTTATAAATTAGGTAATTATGCACTTACTTGCCACCTCTGAAAATACAATTTCATGTTAAAAAAGTGATGAAAAATGAGTTTATATCTCTTGAGGAGTTTAATTTCATCCGCGGAAAACTCGTTTTTTACCGAATCGAAAAACTAGTTTTTTATCTAATAATGAAAAAAACCAACTTTTTTTAAAAATTGTTATTTTTCGACAATATTTTTCCAATTCTCGTGCTTTTTTATGCTGAATACAAATATATAACTGGTTTTGTAGTAAAATTATTTGTTCAGCTCGAAAAATGAATTTTTTACTGACATAACCAAATATAATCTAACTTATCGTAATTGTCTATTTTCTCAACAAAAATTCGTAATTTGCGTTAAATTCGAGCGTTTGGCCTCCGTGACGGCCTGCCGGCCGTCACTCCGGCGGGAATATAGGTGAATTCGGTTTTTGTGATTAATAGTTGTTGTATATAATGATCGTGTAATGGCCGCTAATCGCGATCCGCCGCGATAGTAGTTTTTCCGTTATTTTTCGAGAAATATTTGTAATAGACCAAAATAGTTTTTAAATTTGTATTCAGCACAAAAAAAAAACATCAAAATAAAAAAAATGATTAAAATACCATTTAAATTAACGGAAATATGACATAAATACTAAAATTTGTGATATTGGTTTTTTCGAATTTTTCTGTAAAATACGTTATTTCCGCGGAATAAAAAGCATATCTAGTAAAAATACAGCCAATTCTAGACCCATTTCAAGTAAAATGTTCCAAATTTGTTTGGTGGCAAGAAAGTGCATAATTACTTAAATTATAATTATGTATGGTATTTTCAAATTCTTTTCAATTATTTTCTTGACAATAATTAGGCCTATTTACTAAATTTTTATGAAAGTTTTGAAGGTAGTATGCCAATGTACAGTTCTTGAGAAGAAAAACTTTATCAAATTTACATTTGGAGAATATATAGTATTTTTTTATGATTTTTACAAAAAAAGCTTGCAAAGCGCCAAAAATATTTGCACTGTTAAAAATAATTAGTATTTACATTCTGGGGTTAAGAATAGCAACTTATACTACTTCTGAATAGCAACCACAGATTGGACTTCTATATAAAATCACAGTTCTGAGGTGTCTCTAGTTATATCTAGCCAAATACCTAGCTAATGAAATGTAAGCTTATGGTAGTTTTCCACCCGTTAGCTACAAAAAGTTACGAGACTTTTTATCTTTGAGAGAAGCTTATCATGCCACCTCTAATATTATCATTGAATAAGCTATAGTCCTACTTAATAGGCCTATAAGCCCAGTAATACCCTAGGCCTACTGAAGATGTGGAAAGGACTGTAGAAGTCTGAACTGTAGTTTCCAACCAAACAATAGGCCTTGTCTTTTAGACACAGGAAGCCCTACACATCTGAAAATTTAGGATGCTAATATGAGCTGATGGAGTGTGACACAGACACCCATGCCTCAGGTTGAATTGAATCACAGTATTTGAACATTGGATAACATCAGATCCTCAAGTTGAATTGAATCAGTATTTGAACATTGGATAACATCAGATCCTGTATTAAAATTGCTACAGTTTGTTAAACCTTACATTTATACGTGGATTACATTTTGTACTATTTCACAAAAATATTATGAAACGTATTTTCAGCAATGAATCCATCGTTTCTATGATGACGTTAGTCCATACTTGAGTTGAAAGAAAAAGGTATATTACGCGTTATATTTATTAGTTAGCTAATTCAAAATCATCTCTGACTGCATAATGAACAATAATAATACGTCTAAATTAATATATCTTAAAGATTTATATACAGACTTCAACATAGAAAACTATTTCTTACCTAAGAGAACACCATGCGGAGGAGGAAAGAGATTTTTCTTAGTTTGCTGTTTGGGTTTGGGTTTACCATGTAAAGAGTGAAAAAAAGAGATAGGCCATAGAACCGGATATTAGTATATATACGTCTTAGAAATGTCTAACCATATAATGATAATGTATACTATATGAAAGAGTAAACCACATTAAACACAATTTTAAACGAATATTTAATAATTCGTTTCATGAGACTCAAGCAATTTTTTCATCATCATATGTGAAACAACACAAGTGAAATTGTATACCGTACGTATAACAAAGTATAAAAATACGAGTGAGTAAATATACCCAGATTGGATTTAGGTATTGTTGAGATTCTAAAATGAACCAAAAACAATAACCAAGAATGTCGTATGGCTTTCATAGGCCAGCTACCAGACTAATAAAAGATTAAACAATTATATGAATAAAAAGTTCTAAATAAAATAAAATCTATGTATAAAATAGTTCACATTAGGGCTACTATTTTAATAAATTCAAACGATAAATATAATAAAGTACCCTTTTTATTCATTTTTTATAAAAATATATAAAATATGTTATAAAAATTAATATATTTTTATAAAAAATGAATAAAAAGGGTACTTTATTATATTTATCGTTTGAATTTATTAAAATAAAATCTATTGAACAAAGTACTTGTGTCTTTGAATTTAAATATTGATCTCCCTTCATACAGCAAATTTTTAAATAACATAATTAAGTTGTAAACTACCAATTTTTTTCAATTCTAAGAACTTTCATCATTTGCAAAACATAAAGATGTTAGACATTTGCCCACACTTAAAACAATCCTGTCAATATGCCAACCAAGGCTGGATTATGTATTTTCTACCTCTAGGTGGTGGACTAAAACGAACTATTAAATTATCTGTTTGTCAAATAATTCTTGAATCTATTTCTGATAAAAATAGTTTCCAACAGTAAAATGACTAGGATTAAACTTCAACGTGCAATCAATTAAGGACAGGGTTTGGATGGAGAAGAACAAAGAACAACATAATATATCTCATTGAGAAAATTATATTAGAAGATAAAAAGAGTCCACTTTTTATCATTGTAAACAGTTGATTGAACATGAACGAGTCCTCATAGCCATCCAGGAATTAATCTTAGCAAAACTATGTAAAAGAAAGGTCTTTACACATTTCTGTCACAAGTACAGAAAATTATTATTGTCCGTACCTAAGGAAGGAAATTTCTTCAATGGAAATCTACTCAATGCTCATGTAACTAGGAAATACCACTTAAAAGATGAATCATGAAAATTATGAGATATTGATTTTTAATACAAAAATATGGCTAATCCATATACCAAGTTCGCCTTACCATACGTTTAGATTGATCAACTATTGAACAAATGCTCTACAAAATTATTGTAAATGCAGGATTGGCTCCATAAAAAACATGACATTCACCAGATCTTTATTAATATCTGAACTCTACATTATAGGCTTGATAAAATTAAACTCTTTTCAATAGTAGTTGATGATATAATGAATATAAAGGCCACATTGTCCCAAATTTACCTCCCAATTTTACAACAATTATTGAATTTATTTTGACTGTGGTAAACACCTAGCGTGGCAGATAAAAAGTGAATGATGTTTTTAAGTTGATAGACAAAAATGATTTGTGATATTAAATGAGAATTGTAGAATATTTTGAGATCTCGCGACCATCATTGAAAAGAAAGTCTGGAAATACAAAAACGTCATACACGATCTGTTTGTTTATAAAGTTTTAAAGCTATTTTATATTCGGAGTGGAAATACTGGTACAGATGACCTTTTTTCAAAACAAGAAGCTGTTATCAAAGAATGTTTAGATTGCCTAAAGTCAAAAATTCCTTGTTTAAGCAATCATTTCAATATAATGGGCCTAAGTTTTTTAATCTATTGCCAACTAACATTAAAACGTGTCAAAATTTAAATTTATTTTCAAAAAAGCTTAAAGTATGGTTACTATCCACTCAACACTTACCTATGCTTAATGTTTAAGCAAATATTTCGATAATGTTTAAACTTAATTTATTTTAGTTTTTGAACAGATAATTTTGTTACTGTTTTTTCTTTTTCTTTTAATAGATTTGAAATGTTTAGTTTACGTAACAACCAATAAGTTTAATTTTTACGAGCCTCAAATAGTTATACATTTTAGTAGCATAGTGTGTTTTGCTGTACACAGTTATTTACAGTTTAACATATTAGTTTTTGTTTTATTACGATCACTTCAGGCGCCATGGAGGGCAAGTTAAGTTTTTACAGTGTTGGACTGGACTGATTTTAAAGAGTTTTGTTTAAGTGTTTTATTTATATTTTTAGTTTTAAGTGGTTGGCCACAAATACTGGTAAATGTGGCCACCTAGTATTCCTATTCTGTAATTCAAACCTGTAATGTGTTTTTTATAAAGGAATAAATTTCATTATTTCATTATAATGACAATAATAAACGTACATCTAGCCAACTACACATTACTAGCTTCATATGGAAGGGAGTTCTACATAAAAGGAGGAGTTACTATTTATAAAAATAACAACTCAGTTATGAAGTGGAAAATCTAAATATAGAGGTTTTAAGTAAGGAGCTTTTCTGTGAAGTTTATGCTGCAAGACTGCATAAAAAAAAAAAAAAAAACAGCACCTTTACATGCTTAGTGTTATCCGTCCCCCAATTGATTCACTAGATCAAGCTCCTTCAATTCTGTCTGATCTTTTGGAGAGAATTCCACAGATGAAAGCCCTGTCAGTAGATTTCAGTAACCCCAGTAGGTCTATCCGAATAGGCAGCATCGAAGAAACAAACTTCTTCACGAACTTATGTCTCCTAGCTTTCCCATAAAAGATATCATCTCTAATTTATTTTCATTTGACAGAGCTATTTTTATTTAATACGAATAAAAAGAAATTTAACACTGAATGTGTTTCACGTAGTAACTAGTAACATATAACAGATAACGAGCCATTGGTTGCCCTACTTGACTTTGGCCAGATAAACCAAAACCAAATAAACGCTTCGTTATTTGTGGTGTTTGATGATTCTTGTCATAACTTGTTTTACGATTTGGTGTCATCAGTTCTCAAAATTAACTGATGGTTAATGTGTTTTCTGCCTTACAACAATTTGAAATGTAACATAAATTACAGGGTTTTTTTAAAAAACAATTTCAGCTTTAATTGGCCACCACATTTGATGGATTCTCGTTAGAGACCTCTAGTTTGCGCCGTTCTTCTTCTTTTACCTTTGCCATTGATTATATAAACATACAATAGATAAACCATCCAATAGGAATATTTGTGCCAGTAATTTTGTTAGTTTGTGTGGCCCGCAACAACAGCTGGTTTAAACTGCATTACATTTACATGGGACTACACTAGCGCTCCACAATGGACCACAAAAACAGCTGATATTTTGAGACTCAAAATTTAACATTGGATGACCTTCCTCTTCGCCAACACTCTCCTCAAGACAGGGGGCATGTCAGTTTTCTTCGGGCACAGCCCAGGATTGGTCAAGTCCATGGAAAAGAGATTGGACCAGGATTGGTCAAGTCTATGGTTGGACAGGATAGCCTACAATCTTTTTTTAGTGTGTGTCATTTTATATGTTCGTGTATATATTAATTTTAATTATTTTAATGTTACCTTTAAAATGATGTGTCATTAGAGAGGAGTTCCTATTTAAAAAATTTGACTTACACCCATACTAGGGGGGTGTACAAAATGTGCATACATAAAACTTCTTAGTTCGTCACATAAACACGGCCCGAAATAAATCACTTTATCTCTCTATTCATAAGAAAGTTAATGGGGTCATATGAAAATAAATCTTCAGCCAATGTCTATTTGTTATATAGTCTAATTCTATTTCATATTGTAGCTTTAAACAAATAGACACATTTTATTATTATTACTTTTTTGTTAAACAAGAACAAATAAACTTGATAAAAGTTTGATGCTAACTTGTTAGTATGACTATTTTAACAAGGACAATACCATATCTTTAACGAGGACCTTGTGCCGTGGCTCTAGAGGAATGGGATAGTGACGTCATGTGGTTGTCCGTTCGCCTTATCACAAAACTCCAAAGTGCACGCAAGACCGATCATCGCCATTAAGGCTGTTTGATCAAACATGTTTTCGATTGCAATGTATTTAAATCAGCTATTAGTCACCTTCCAAGTAGTTCTTCCATTAAAATGATTTTTATAATCATAAATAAATCACATCAAAGATGCAAATGTGGGCTTTCTTGGTACAGTAACCATTAAGAAATTATTACCGATTATTTCCAACTTCGAAAAACAGGCCCCCAAAGGTTCAGGACTGGTCATAAAATGATCAACATTTTGAATTACGTAATTTTACTACAAACTAGCAAATTTTGTTTTCAATAATTAGTTTTATATGTATGTTATTATTTTGATACGACGAGAAATACAACATATAGAACATCTTATGTTTTTTTATATTCCCCGATTTACAAAATTGTTTGACTTTGTATACTCAATTGGTAAATTGTACTTTTACCCGCTTATCATATCACAATTCACTCGCTACACACACTTAAAGCGAGACACAGCGCCCGCACCTGCAAGATTACGCTTCCCAAGGCACAAAGGGATCAAGAGTGTGTGTAGTATCACAGCCACCTCTAGACAAGGTAGCATGTGCCCAAATGGCAATGTCACATCAGTGGGTACTACCACAGACATGCCACTGTCTAGCATTATCGTTACTACAGTTATTAAGTCTATTTTTATTTGTGGACCATAAAAATTAATGTTTTAATGCCGAGCACCATTGCTATTCTGGGTTGTAAGAGCAACTATTCATCAGCTATAAAAGCTGAAGGCTAAGTAACATGTTTTACATTTCCTAGAAACGTTGATTGGAAAAAAGCATGAGTTTCGGCTCTAACTGAATCGTCTAGTGTTTTTATAACAAATTTCCATTTAAATCAAATAATTTCAGTGGAGAAATTTAAAGATAAATATAAAATCTAACTTTTTGAAATGACTACAGAATTAAAGGCTCTAAATTAAAAAAGACAGAAAAAGGGTTGCTTTACAAACAAAATAGTTAACGCTCTGCATGACACTGATAATTCTATGAAATAAATTATCATAAACGCCTTAATTAAGTGAAAATCAGTTACGTACTCACAGGTAAATTCCAAACAGACAGTTTGGAATCTAGATTTGGATAGTTTAGACCTGCTGTCAGGAGACAACTACCATATTTCTGTTATCCAAGTTTCAGAAGCCAAAAAAAAATATATAAATAAGACATTATTATGATTACATTCTACTAGGTATGGAGAGGACTACTCTCAGAGACAAACATTAGTAAGGATGTGACCAGAACTTGTGTCAGTGGCCAACCTCCACAATCTAAATACTGTATAACGTAGATGATACACTCATAAAACCATTCATATTCGCCTTAAAATACGCACAACGTTGTGTCGGCGTCTCATATGTAAGATGTAAGATAAATTTTATATTATGTTGCAAAGAACCCATATGGATAAAATTGATATTGGTGAGTCAGGACAATAATGTCAATGGAGAAATTATTATTGAGCTAAAGTCAAAGATATGAAGATTGTATATTATTAATAGAAAGAAAAACCAATTAGCAGTGCTTATTTTAATAACTGAACCCGCAGTGTTTTTTCTGTTCTATCTGATTTTATGATTGACATTTGTAAACATGTGGTAAAAATAATGCAAATTCTCATTTCCTCAAGATGAATTTGTAATTATAGACGTATAACAAAATATCACAGACAAAAATAAGAAATGATTTCCATAATATAATTCAAATTAGTACAAACTATTTAAATAAAACATCAATACATCCTCCAAATTGATTGTGCAAAGGTACAAAATGCATTGTAACACACAGGAGAGTGTGTGGCTAACAACAATTATGATGTCACCTCTTGGGCTGGAGTAGCTCCCGCTTTCAGTCAAAGTGGTTCAACCCTTCTTATAGTAGTCCTACTTATTAGCTAATCCGTTAAATTCATACACATACAAAAATAATGAACAAATATTTTGTTTATACATTAAACTAGAGCAGTTGTGACAATTTCACTGCCATCCAACAGCAGTAAAAGAATAAACATTAAATTAACTATTTAACAATTACCAATAAATTGTTTGTTGTTTTTGAAAAAAGAAGACCTTTCCTCTGAGGAAAAAGTGTACGCAGAGAGAAAGAAGAAACAGAGGTTGCGTCCAATATAGCGCTGAATGTGTGTTGAATAGTTATTTCTCCAGTTAACCATGGCAAGGCTAGGTACCTTGTTAGTCCATCTCTTTATTCCCCTAAATCCTCAAGTATAAACATAATAATTATTACTACAGACGTATATCAGTTGAAATCTATTTGTAACAGCCACTTAGGCATTTGCTGGGTATATAAGAAAGCGACCTCTGTTTCTTTCTTATGGCCTGATTCTTTCTCCCTCGCAACTGTGCTTTGAGTAGGTCACTTTCTAAGCGGTATATCTAAATCTTTGTTCAATGTTTCTAAAACTTGAGAGCACATATCTGACCTTTTTATGAATTTTAAGCTGCTTAAATTCCATATATTGGATTGAGTTGCAAAAAATGTAGTTGTATTATTTTTTAACTTCAATCTATTTTATTCTTCACTCTCACTTTTTAATTACTGAGTTCTCACGTCGCTGAGTAAATATCACTGATTGTTGAAGGTACGTACTGGCAAGATATTTAGGGTATTTAAATGACTCTACAGACAGAAATGATAACATTTTTTAATATATACATTAAAACTATGTAAGATTAACTTAAATATAATGTTCAATATTTATAATGACATGTTATTTACAATATTTAACATAAGAAGTGCAAAAATGTGAGTTTTAAAATAAGTCCTATGGTATGTTTCACTTGATATAAATAAATATTCGGTGGATCACAATTCGTTGTGTGTTTTTGGAAGTGCAATATTATCTGGCTCTAACATGGAGTTGTCAACTCTGTTACCTTCGCTTGATAATATCGTTGTCTGTAGGTTAGCTATCGAGTCTTCAGCCTAAAACACAAACAAATAAATTAGCAAATATAATAAATAATATATCTAGAAAAGTTTAAAACAACCACCATTATATCTATTCATCATTTTTAATTAAGTCATCTTGATATTTATATTTACAAAATTATCCAGACTTAATAAATATTGTTAGCAACATATTAGTGGGACAACTACTGTATCAACAAATCATCTATATAAAAACATACAAAAATCAAACTTCCGTATGTTGTGTACACAAAAGTACACAAGTACTGAGCCGGCGTGGTGGCTCGGTGGCTAGGCTTCAGACTGTGGAGGGCAAGGTCCAAGGTTCAAATCCCCACTGAGCCAGCGGTTGGTACTACAGTAGAACCTCTTTAATCCGAACTAATTGGGACCGGGGGTAGTTCGGACTAAGGAATGTTCGGATTACAGAACATATTGTTGCTTTTACATAACAATAGCTAAAACGTGGCTAAAATGGATCGTAATTGTTGCGGGAAAAGTGAAAAATGCTTTATAAAGTAAAATACAGTGTTCATTTAATACAGTAGTAAACATAGTGAATAAACAGTACTGTTTCGCGCACATTCCGTTGTAGTTCATTCAACGGCCAACGTTAAACGGCTCCTGCGGCGGCATTTGGATTAGTGGACGTTCGGATTACGGGGGTTCGGATTAAAGAGGTTCTACTGTACTTCACTCGTTGAATAAAGTTCACACACAGGCCTGTAGGCCCATGTAAACTGGCGAGTGAAGTTTATAAAAAAAAAGTCAAGAAGTAGTTGAATTGAATTCACTTGAAATTTTTACAGATCATTACAGTTATATACAAGGGTGGTTTTATATATTTTGTTCCTAGAATTGTAAACACGGACAGGATATTTGAAGCATGTCCCAACCTACCTACAAATGCAAATGGCAGTTTTGAAAAAGTGCTTCTGTGCAGGCTGATTTCAGTGCAAATTACACTTAAAACATAACCTGTAAGTTTATTGTGTAACCAGATGATTGTTTATTTAAGAAAACAACTGTAAATACTTTATTTTTCAGATAAAATAAGAAAACAGTCAACCTATATTTATTTTAAAACTAAAACAGCAAAGCGTGGCCAGATTCAGCTAGTTTTTATGTACATTATTTTATGCATTCCACAGGAAAAACTGGATGGCAACTTCTACTCAGAAACAAGACTTAAGATTTATCAAAATATCCAACTAAATGATATATTTTGTATAGTATTTAATTCTTTCATAATCTCTGATTCAGTGGTTACATTATCAAAACAAACAATAAAAATATGTTTCTAGTTTTTCTTTAAATAATCACTTATCAAAATGGAGAAGTCACTGACCTGACAAATCGACATATGAGAAAAATATGCAATTGAGACAATAAATTACTTTGTCACATTCTTAGTTGTTACAGAAAGATAATGACAGTGGTGGTTTTAGTTTTAATACTACATTGCATTTTTTAGATGTAAAACTGTCTAAAAATAGTCTTTTGCCACTGTGGTGACTGCAGAGGGCAAGGTTCAAGGTTTGAATCCCCACTGAGCCAACAGTCGGTACTTCACTCCCTGAATAAAGTTTACGGATAGGCCTGCAGGCCCATATGAACTTGCGAGTGAAGTTTTTAATAAAAAAAAGAGAAAAATGAAATTACGAGCAATGTAATATTAGTGCAGTACATTGAACTGAAATGAGATTTATTTATACTAGACTTCAGTATCTTTCAAACTGATCATTTAAAATAATGTATTATTTATTGAGACATGAACAGTTGTAATAATAAGCACGTTTATTATTTTTACCTGTTTTAGTAGAGCTACTATTGACTGCAAAGTATTTTTACCTGTTTTAGTAGAGCTACTATTGACTGCAAAGTATTTTTACCTGTTTTAGTAGAGCTACTATTGACTGCAAAGTATTTTTACCTGTTTTAGTAGAGCTACTATTGACTGCAAAGTATTTTTACCTGTTTTAGTAGAGCTACTATTGACTGCAAAGTATTTTTACCTGTTTTAGTAGAGCTACTATTGACTGCAAAGTATTTTTACCTGTTTTAGTAGAGCTACTATTGACTGCAAAGTATTTTTACCTGTTTTAGTAGAGCTACTATTGACTGCAAAGTATTTTTACCTGTTTTAGTAGAGCTACTATTGACTGCAAAGTATTTTTACCTGTTTTAGTAGAGCTACTATTGACTGCAAAGTATTTACCTGTTTTAGTAGAGCTACTATTGACTGCAAAGTATTTTTACCTGTTTTAGTAGAGCTACTATTGACTGCAAAGTATTTTTATCTGTTTTAGTAGAGCTACTATTGACTGCAAAGTATTTTTACCTGTTTTAGTAGAGCTACTATTGACTGCAAAGTATTTTTACCTGTTTTAGTAGAGCTACTATTGACTGCAAAGTATTTTTACCTGTTTTAGTAGAGCTACTATTGACTGCAAAGTATTTTTCCAAATTTTAATTTCTTTATGGTGTTGTGCAGTCTGCTTCCTTAGTAACAATAACCATTCCTCGTGAGATCTTTCTTCACTGAAATAAAGAAAGTACCAAAATCACAATGTGCTACTGCTTGTTTAGGAAAACATAAAACAAAAAAATATATACAGTATAATCCTGCTATTCTGCATACGTGTAATCTGAACGTTATATTAGCTTACCGGAACATGACTGGGCCATAGAAAAAAGAACGTTTTGTTGGATATAACATATAAAAAAGATAATACAGTAACACTTTATATAGTCTGATATAGTTGCCTTGTTAATTACAAAATCAATCATCAATTTTGTAGCACTCTCATCCTTGTCCAAACACATCAAAACTTCCAAGTTTTTTTAAATGTTATGTTCCTGTTTGGTAGCCATTATAATTTACTGAAATTGTAATTAATATCACTAATCACTGTAGAATAATCACTAGTTGACAAACCGTCAAATTCATGCTGCACTGAATGTATTTCACTGTAAACTCATCAAACTGATGTAACAGCCAGCATTACACTGTGTAAAGTTCAATTTATAGATTACATAGTTAATGGTTTCCCATTGCGTTCTTTTCTGGGAGGATTAGTTGGTCTTCATTCAATCGGAGAAGCAGGAGTTGAATGGTTAAGAAACCTGGATTTAGCTATGTGACGGGAGATCAATATTTAAACACCAAGACACAAGTACGAGGGTCGTCCAGAAAGTAAAGAACGTTTTGGTATGAAAAATTAAAAACGCAAGATAACAACACAGAACTTTATTTACATACTCACAGTAATCTAGCCTACTTCTCAATGTAGTTGCCTTGGTTGTCAAGGCATTTATTGTACCGAGGAATAATTTTTTTCAATGCCGGTGTTATACTCTTCAGCCGCCAAAGATCTGAGCCAGGATGTCACTTCTTCATCATTTCCAAACTGCTTCCCACCCAAGAATGTTTTCAGTTTCGTGAACAGATGGTAATCTGATGGCGCAAGGTCCAGATTATAGGGAGGGTGTCCAAAAATTTCCCACTTTAGACCTTGAAGTTCTTGCTGGGTTCGTACCGATGCATGGAGCGGTATGTTTTTTGACAACATGCCAATCTTTTGTTCTGTATTGCACGTCTGAGTCTTTGAAGAGTTTCGCAATAGGCTTCTGAATTTATCGTTTCTCCCCTTGGCAAAAACTCGACATGGATTAAACCTTTGCGGTGCCAAAAAACAATTGCCATAAATTTTCTTGTGTTCAGATTCGATTTTTCTTTTACAGGTTTTGAGGCCTAGGTTGAATGATGCCACCCCATGGATAGTCGCTTTGTTTCCAGAGTTTTGAACGAAACCCAAGTTTCATCTACGGTCACAATATGATCGAGAAATTGTTCATCATCACTATCATATCGGGTAAGAAGTTCAAGGGCTGCTCCAATTCGTTTAGTCTTGTAGACTTCTGTGAGAAACTTTGGAACCCACCGAGCGTTGGAACACCACATTTTTTTATACCCAAGATGCTCAGTCACAATTTCATATAAGATGGATCGAGAAACATCTGGAATAGCGTCTTTTAAAGTGGTTAAAGTGAATCGCCGGTTTTCCTGAATTTTGTCATCAACTTTTGTCTTCAATTCCTCAGTCACAAGTGATGGCCTCCCAATCCGTTCTTCATCGTGCACATTGGTTCTTCCTTCGTTGAACATAATGCATAATTTCCTCACTGAAGATTCGTTCATTACATTCTCACCATAAACAGTGTTTATTTGCCTATAAATTTCGATAGGCCGAACATTTTGAGCATTCAAAACCGAATGACACTGCTCACTTCGCATTTGGCGGGATTTTCAATGGGTGCCGCCATTTTGAAAGTTTAGAGAGCAAAGACGCGTGACTGCACAGGAACGAAACTCGGCTCACACTGACCGGACAGCCAGAGGTAACTAGCATGTACGCAGTCGCAGTGGTGGGGGATCAGTGCCGCACATGATGCACAATCGTTCTTTACTTTCTGGACGACCATCTTACTTTATAATGTGGATTTTATTTTATTTATTTACTAGCTGACCCGACAGATGTTGCTCTGTCTTATTCATGAGTTTTTAATTCTAATTTAAACAAATAAATATAACATATATTTCATATAAAAATTCTTTATTGCAGTGCTTTATTGTATACAATATTTTTATTTTTTTTTTCTGGGGTATAAATAAATAATGATGATGGTTTTCCAACTCGAGAACAGGCAACATACAGTTGCCCATGTGAAAAACATGGATTTTCAAGATTTTTGCCCCATTCAGATACTGATTGCCCCTGTGATTTATTTATAGACATTGCAAATGCAAGTTGGATAGGAAATTGTAATCGTTTAAAATCAAAAGGCACGTCGTTAGGAATCATGGGAATATGTGGGATCAAAACGGTTTTCACTTTGAAATTTCTATTCAAAATGTTGGCTTCGCTCACATTGTTCATTAATTTTTTCACTGTGGTGGGTCACAACATAATGATGACCGCACCAACTTTCAATGGCAGATTGTGTGGCAGAAAACTGACAATTCAAGAAAATTCAAAACTTCTGTGGGATAGCTGACAACATCATCTGTGTTGGTGAAAGAATCAACCGATTTGTATGTTATCAAATCACCAGCTAGCTTATTTTGAATTTGAAAATTCATTTCTTTAACATCAACATTTTTTGCAGCCAATATTACATATTCCTTTAACCAAACTTGATCATTGTAATTCTGTGCAAGGTTTAGGAATACCGTTTTGATGAGTTCTGCCTTAGATTCAGTAAATTGACAAAAATTGTTAGGGAATTTAATGGTATCCTGAGGATGTATCATCAGGAATTTTGCCATTACTAATGTCGAGCAGTTGTTTTGAAAACATCTCTCCAGATCGGTCATTATGTAATTCTACTCGCATGTTCATCTTTAATTCTAGTGTTTTGACATACTTCCATAAATTGGATAGTTTAAAACATGCATTTAGTTCATCGGCTGGTTGATCGTGGAATTACTGGTAGTGTACCGGTATGTTAAAAATCACCTGCTAAAAGCATCATAGCACCATCAAACAGGTTTCTGTTGTTTCGTAAATCTTGCTTCGTACGTTCAGATGGCTCTAAACATTTTTTTTGTGCCACTGTGCATTTGTCCTAAATGATCAGTTTGCTTTGCTGCAAAACTGTGGTTATTGCAGAATTCTTTGAAAGATTGCAGGTTGGAGTTTCAATTGTTTGCATGTTCAACGGCAGTTTGAGTGCTGAATGAGCTGTTCGACCGCCTTCCAATAATGTAGCTGCAGTACCTGATGAGGCAAGTGGAAGTGCAGTTTCATTTTGTGATCGAATTGTTGCCAAAACTAATTATATTAAAAAGTTTTTCCAGTTCCACCTGGAGCATGTAAGAAATAAATACCGCCAGTTCTGTACTGGGTCGTTTGACTGGTACATTTTTGTTTCTCTTCTCTTTCGTTTACGAGGCTGCCTGAGACCGCTCTTGCGCTGTCGACGTTATTTTCGTGGCCGTTGGCTCAAGCCTCGTTCTGTTCCGGTTTTCGGTTCGACGGTTTGCCTGGGTTTTGGTAGTGAGTTTCCGTCTACCTGTTAATATGGTTAGGTGCGGCTGGAAAGGCAATTAACGTAAGTTGTTCAATTTTGTTTCGTTTTGAATACCTAATCAACCTTTAGATGAAAATATTTTTGTTTAAATAATATGGTTTATTTTCAGTATGGTATTAGATTATTTGTTTATTTGTGTACTTTCTCTAGATGATGGTCAACCTAGGTTAGAGCCCATGTGCTCAATATTATTTTTTATCATTCATTTCTGTATTATATTTCTGTTTTACATTCAACGTTAGTTCTAATAGTTTGTCTAGAGTCTATATAATTTGTATTGAGCATTTTGCAATTTGAAGTACCTTTTTACTATATTTCTGTTCTTTGACAATAACCTATTCTACCTGTTTAATTTTGTTAGTTCCTGTATGCTTAACTTATAGTTTCTACCCCCCTTCAGGTTCTCTTTTGTATCTACCCATTTAATTAGGTCTTTTCATGTAAATCTGTAGTATATTGTAAGATTGTTCCTAAAATGTTATTTTTTTTTTGTATATTTTATATTGTAATGTTGTTATTTTGTTTTGGCGGTACTTTATTCTAATGTGCTGTGGTTTGGCTGTTTAGTCTAGGGTCCTCAAGTAGGACTTGTTCCCTTAGCCTGCCGCCTGGCTGTTCTTCTGCCATCTCGAATGTGCTGGCCTGGCCTGGGGACTATGTAATTGAGCCAAAATGCACCTCCGCTGCCCTCCTTACAACTTAGGGAGCCTTCTGACCTCAGGTCAGTCCTTTCCATTTTGTTCCCGGTGGCTGAGCTGAGGGATGAACAGTTTTTTAAAATAGGCCTAGGCTAAAGAAAAAAAATCAAGTGCACCAGAGATGAACAATAAACTTTTCCTGGCCACAGCCATTTAATAGTTATTTTTTATAGAGAGTTAGCTAGTTAGTAGTCAGATACACCGGGTTGTGGTCCTGTCACAAATCCCATCCCGCCTAGACTCCATGGCCCTTTGCGCCCTGAGCCTGGCGACAGTGTCACAAGAGATCAGTCCCCCTTATGAACGACATTATCTCCCCGAGTGTAGCCCTTCTAATGACCTCGGGTTTCCGAAAAGCGGCACCCAGAGTGCTGTACCTAAGAGATGAGAGTGCTCCACAGTGACACAAGATGTGTATGGAGCTCTCCTCATCCTCCTCACAGAGCCTACATGTGGAGTCCTCTGTTAGGCCCATTATCTTCATATGTCTGTAGAGAAGATTATGTCCAGTCAGCATTCCCGTAACCGCCCTCACCTTGGCCCGGTTACAGCTCAGCAAAGCTCTGCTGTAACTGCGATCCGGTCCTTGGATAAGTGCACGAGACTGCCTGAGCCCGGACTCGGTCCTCCATCTACCAGCATCTTCCTCAGAGGTCCACCTATCAATTCTTCTCTTTGCCTTTTGGAAAGGAATACCGGCTCCGGTCCCAGAAGAGGGCCCTTTGCCCCTCAATAGCCAGTGCATTAGCCCTCTCATTTCCATCAATACCAACATGCCCAGGGACCCATATGAGTCTCACTTGTTTATGCTGGCAAAGAGTTTCTAAAATCCCCTGGCATTCCCTACCAACTTAAAGCCGGTAAGTGGTGCCATGATTGCCGCCTGACTGTCTGAAGAGATGGAAACTACTCCTCCAAAGTCACCTAGACACATTTCGTCCTAAGCGGCTGTCATGATTGCCATCAACTCCGCTTGGAAGACGGTAGCATGGGCACTCAGAGGTACAGACAGAAATTTCCGTGCACCCCTCCCGTACACCCCAGCACCCGCACCTCCTTCTATAAGTGAGCCATCCATATACCAGACGCTTCCTTTGACTTGTTCAGGCTCGGTACTCCCCATCCACTTCTCTCTGCTTGGAAGGAAAGCCCTGACCTGCCTGTCAACTCTGTACCTAGGTATCATTGAGTCTGTACCCATCACGAGCAACGGGTCCAGACCGATGTCCCTAGATAGTATTTCACCATGGAGTCCTGGGTGACCAGGCAACCAGCCACCAGTCGTCCTTATTCTAAAGGCCACTTTACAAGCCTCCTCTTTAACAAACAGGTCCATTGGGCGGAGCCCAGTGAGGACCTCCATCGCCGCCAATGGGGTTGTTCTAATTGCACCTGTAATTCCCAGGCATGCCATTCTCTGACAACTATCTAATGTTAGCCTTGCACTGTTTTGCGCCATGGCCGACCACCAGACAACTGCAGCTTAACATAAGGAGGGCTGAAGTACACTCGTGTATAGCCAGTAAACCATCTTTGGTTTAAGGCCCCACGTTGTCCCAATGGCCCTTCGACAAGCCCAAAAAGCCATTCCAAACTTCCTGGCTTTTTCCTGTAAGTGCTTGAGCCAGTTCAGTTTAGCGTCCAGGGTGACCCCCAGATACTTAACCGACCCTGTAGCTCTTAGCACCATATTTCCCATGGTTGCATGTATAGGCCATCCAACCTCTTCTTCCTAGTGAAGAGTACAAGTTCTGTCTTGTTAGGATTAACAGAGAGTCCCTTGTCCCTACACCACCTTTCCAGGAATCTCAAAGCAGCCTGGATGATGTCCGACACCGTGCTGGCAAACTTGCCAATGCCCAGTATGCATACATCGTCCGCGTATGCCTGAGCATATACCCCCATCCCGTTCAGCCCCCTTAGTAGTTCATCAACCACCAGGGACCACAGGAGAGGGGAAAGGACACCCCCTTGGGGACAACCACTTCCGACTGCAACCTGAGCCATCGCTTCGTTCAGTGATGCCTCAACTGTTCTGCTGCATAGGTAGGCTTCGATCCATCTACAGCAGCAATCATAGACTGCTGGGAGATATTGCTGAACGCCCCCTCTATGTCCGAGAAGACAATCATGCTAGCTCCTTCTGCCGAATCGTCTCCTCTACTCTCGTGACGAGTCGAGAGCCGACTCAGCACATCTACCAGCCATGTATGCTTGTTGATTTGTATGGAACGGGTTATCTCTCAATACCCCATCCCTCATATGCCTATCGACCAATCTCTCCAGTGTCTTTAGTAGAAAAGTCATGAGGCTGATCGGTCTGATATCTTTAGGTCTGGAATATGTGCCCCTTCCAGATTTGGGATATAGACCACTTTAGCAGTCCTCCACAGCCTTGGAATAAAACCCAAGGCCAGGGAAGCCCTACATATTATGGTTAGGTGGGGTAGAAGCGACTCCAGGCCCCTCTGCAAGTGCACAGGCAGAATGCCGTCCGGCCCCGCACTCTTGAAGGGGGCGAAGCACTCAACTGCCCACTTAATCTTTTGCTTTGTGACAACCTTCTTTGCCTCACTCGTCCGCGTGCAAGCCCGCCTCACCAAAGTGTGTCCTTGTTTTTCAGTGTAATTGATTGATATTATGGCCTTCTGCCAAAATTGTTGAATTCATTGGTAATACATTTTTTTTTTTTTTGCTCAGCTGCCGAGTTGTGATTTAACCCTCCGCCTACCGCCCATGATCCTATCGCTTGTCTGGTTTTGAGCTATCCCCCTTGCACGACTTCCAGTTTAGTTGGGGGATGGGTCTCAGTTCTTTAGTTCACTCCTTTCATAACTGTCTCATAAGCATATTTAAATTTGCACAAATTTGTATTCACTATTTGGTATTAGTAATAAGCAACCTGTTCTATGATATGTTTAACCCTGAATTTTTAAAGTAATTGAATAAATTTTTCTTGAATAATTCTTGTTGCACCAAATGATGTCATTTGAAAGCAATTATTGTATTGCTGAATATGAGTAAAAAAAGTCAAGAATCTGGCCCATTTCCGGAAACCAATGACTATAGCGGCTCTGGTGGCAGTACTATTGGCGTCAACTTTACTTTTCCACTTGCGCAACACAATCCAGGGGTTTTATTTTTAAACTTTAATGTCTTGCAACGTGGACACACAATGTTCATTGCCCCAATAGCAACGTTGGGCAGTAAACAGTAATTGATTGCCACGCTGTAACTGAACGCAGCTCGATTGAGATTAAACGCAATATTTATCTGTTTTTGGCTTCACGTTGCTCATCAGTTTGACTTGCTCGTATATATCTTTGGTTTGCAGCATTGTAAGTTCTGCGACCTAAGTTGGTACGTCTAACTGGTGTCATTTGAATTACCAAAATTCAACAAATCATGTTAAACTTCAAATAGACCATTTAAGACCGTGAAATGTCTTCTAATAAAAATAACTGAACAAACTGAAAATAATATTAAACACTGGTCAAAACAAAAAAAATCTACTTATCTGAACATATAGTGTTTCCTTCCACTCATGAAATTTGCAAAGTCAATATGAGACACAGTGTAAACAAATGAATTCCCTTATTAAAATTGTAAATATTAGGTTAGATTAACCCTTCAAAATGGTTGTTTTCAAATGATCTGTTTCAATTGACTTATTTTCAATTAAAATTACGTCAAACCACACTGACCGGTTAAAGGGCACTAGGCCAGGAATTAGTATATTGTAAACCATATGATGGATGGGATTATAATATAAATAGCATTGACATAAATGCATTGCTTTCAGTCCAAAATTATTATATTGTATGAAATGTTGGTAAATATCTTAATATAAAATTAGTTTATTTATCAACATTTCATACAGTATACTACCAAGAAATAACATACTACAGATGTTTGTATGAACAAATAAAAATAAGTTGCAGAAACATTTACATCGCCTGCTTCAAATTTTCCTTTCATTTGCATTGTTTGTAAACAAATCAAACTATAAAATTCTTCAGTTAATTTTCCCAAATTTTTCAATTTCCTCCAGATTTTGTTCTATTTTTCTTTCTTCAGGAACATTCGATGAAAAATTAAGTAACTTTAAAAAAAAGATGAAGGAAATCTGTTAAGGCAATGTCAAGTGATGAAATTACAACGAATTTCAAGTACTCATTATAGTCCAGATAATATAGTCCACATTCCACGAACCAAATGGAACCTTTTACCACATTTGAAAAACTAAGCGAGATACTTATGTCACCTCTCTTCTCTCTTCTTTATGCCTTCTCTTCTTTCTTCCTTGTTGCTAGAGAAGGAGTAAATTCAGGTCATTTAAAAGTAACGGCAGTCTGGGCGTAAACAATTTATTTATTTAACTTTTGACTATAACACTGTATTTTAATAATAATTTAGTTTGGATAAAGTTACTAAGAAAGATTAATTAAACATAAATTTAGAATTTAGAAAGATGGGGGTTAGAATTTAATTTAGAATTTAGATTAGAATTTAGAATTAGATTTTTTTAAATTAGAATTTAGAATACCATTGTACGTGTATGAGTGGGTGGGTGGGTCAACACCATTGTATGGGTGGGTCGGTGGGTCAACACCATTTTACGTGTATGGGTGGGCGAGTGGGTCAATACCATTGTACGTGTATGGGTGGGTGTGTAGATTGGGTTTAGCGCCATTATGTGTTATGCGCCTCACTACTGAATGCCTTCACTACCACATTTTGGTACTCCACGAGCGTCCCCCTCCACTCCACTTGGCAGCCGGCAAGTGCTGCCATCTGCGTATTGCCATAAGGCACAACTTGGAATTAACCAAGGAATGTAGGACGTTGTCCTTACACCGGACATTTCAACTGACATGTCAGCGGTTTAGGTGTTTCCAGCGTACCAATTCACTTTACCCGACCGCTCCAAATAAAGTGCATGATTATCAACTAGTAGAAATATTGCAACACCACTGGTGAAGTACTTTGTGGCTCTATAATGAAAGATTCATAAAAATATTGTGGCTGGCTGTTGAATAAAAGAATCCTTAGTTCTTACATAAGTCCTAATATTAGTTCTTTTTTATTAAATAATTATTATTTTGTTTGATAATTGTTATTTGAACTGAGATTTACGGCTAAGCCGTCACACTTTAATCGCTAACCATAATTTCAACTAGAAAAAGTTAGAAGTTAAATGTTATTACAAATAACGAGCAAGTTAAAAAGTTAGTAAAAAGTAACAACTAACTTTAATCGTTCATTGTTTTTTAATAGATAATCCTATTAAATAACAGATGATATTTATATCAGATGGATTTATATCAATGGAAATTATTTGTTGGTATATCAGATGATAACCAACAGATAATTTCTAAGGAATAGTCGGTCTTAGTTTGTAACTATGACTACATTTGCTCATACACACTCATTTGAAATTCACTTTTGATCACATACTGACGATTGGGGTCTTAATAATAAATAAATTCTTACATAAATTTGTTATTCTGATATTCTGACTTATTCATTTTGGTATCTATTTAAACAATTATATGCAATGTAATGGATTTAATTAGTGTACCGGGTCTTTTGACCGGTACATGTTGGTTTCTCTACATTTAGGTTTGCCAGGCTGCCTGAGATCGCTCTTGCGCTGTCTGCTCGTTACTTTCGTTGCCGTTGGCTCAGACAGTCTGTTCCATGGGTCCGATTCTCGGTTCGCTGTTTTGACATTTTGCTAAAGGCTTTGTTCATTTTTGCCTCCTTCCTGCTAACTTCACGATGATCGGGTAAGACAAACTTAATGTAAGTTGGTTATTTTGTTCTAATTTTGAAAACCTAATCATCCTTTTGGTGAAAATATTTTTGTTTAAATAATAATCAAGTTTATCTTGTTATCTTCAGTTGTTACTTGATTTCCATTATTTTAGGTTGGTTCTGTTGCAAGGACCTGAGCCCACTTTCAAATTTTTTTCTTCCTTTTCATTAATTACAATTATTTATTCTGTTCCCTTATAGTCTAAATTGTTTAATAAAATTTGTCAAAGTATTCATGGATTAATTTTGCTACATATATATATATATTTTTATTTTAGTGCCAGAGTATTGTTATAGCCTATTCTACCTGTTCAAATTTGTTGTTTCCTGTAACGCATTTCCTTTTAGAAAAATATGTTAAAGCTATTTATTTTATGTATAATTATTTGTAAAAAGATGATAGGAACAGATATATTTATTTAATGTGTTATATTTTGTTGATTAAATTTTATTTAAAATTTGTTAAGATTTATTTGTAAGATTATTTATTTTCTATATTATTTATTATGTTGTTGTTTTGTGTGGCGTTTGGCTGTGTGTGCTCTTTACTAATGGGCTATGTTTGGACTTTACAGTTCGGGGTCTTCGTGTTGGACTTTATCCCTCTCAGCCTGCCGCCCAGCCGAATTTCTGCCATCTCGACTATGCTGGCCTGGCCTGGGGACCGTGTAAGAGTCATGTTGCTACTCCGCTGCCCACTTTACATCTTCGGGTGGCAATCTTCCGTCCTCTGGCCAGTCCTTTCTTTGGTCCCCGGTGGCTGAGCGAGGGAATAAACTTTTTTCAATTTGGTAAAGAAAAAATGGTGGTGATGAAAATTTTGTGTTATATATAAAAAAAAAAAGAAAAATAAGAAAAAAACTGTGAACCATGTTAATTCTTGAACACAGCCAACTAAAGTTTTAAAGGCTTGAAACAGCTTGTTATATTTTTGTAAAACGTATTATTCTTAAATTAGTTTATTTAATTGTTATAGTTTTGTAAATTTTATATTTTTTGTTACTGTTAAATTTTTTTGACTAATTTATATCTGTTATTTCTAAATATTTATGTATGTCTTTAAAATTTGATATTTCTACTGATTAAATTATGAGATTTCTATTTTCTATTTAGGACTAGTGCGTAAGTTTTGTTTGTGTTATTTATTTCATTAATTGTACTGTTAAGTAAGTTTTTAATAAAATGGTACCGTCCTATATTTCATTTCTATTTTTTTTTTTAGTTTCAATTTTAACCAAAGGGGATTATTTAGTAACGTTTTTACTTTTCTTTCAATTCGTAGCTGTCCAGGAATTCCGGCTGACTCCCTTGCCTCGGTGGAATCATAGGATGTGGGCTAAATTGCCGGTTGATTGGTTTTGTTAAAGTTATCTAAATTTTCAATGTAAATTCTTTAAAATTTTGTTTTTCTAGTATATTTGCAGATAGGCAAAACTGTTTTTGTATTTGTTGCTTTCGCCAGTTTTGTGTTCGGTATGTAATTTTTTAGTATACTTTGTAATTATATTTCTTGCTTTTGTGTTTCATAATATATTTTCTTGTTTTTGATTGTAATTTCTGATATTGTGGCCTTCTGCCAGAATTATTTAATCTTGTTGCAATAAATAGTGTTTTTTCTTAGCTGCTGAGTTGTGATTTAACTCTCCGACTACTGCCCGTGATCCTATTGCTTGTCTGGTTTTGAGCCTTCCCCCGGTACGGCACTACTTCCAGTTTGGTGGGGGATGGGTCTCATTAGTATAAATATTATGTTTGATTTTGTATTGAAGTTTTATTTTATGAAAATCAATATTATTCTATTGTGAAAATACCTGCGATTTTATTTATTGGTGAAAATTAAATTCTTTTTGCTATTGCCAACTGACAAATATTAACAGGTATTACATACAATCTGCAACTTTACATGAAATGACCAAAAAGCCAGCAGAGCGGTATAACTGAGGGGGGAAAATCCATACTTTAAGGGTTAAGGATGATGAAGGAATTATCAGAACTGTTGGTACCTCAAGTTGAGATAATTTCAACTGCCCCTTGAAGAAATTGAGCTAATCCGGAACATAAATCACCACATCCTAGCAATAATATTTCCTTTAAAAAGTAAAACTGATAACATGATTTGATAAACTGTCAAGTTAGTTATAGAATAAATCCACAAAAAGGATTCTTATAGAAAAATTAAAGTGTGTCTGTAAAACTCTTTTTAAAAATAAAAGAAAAAATTAAGAAAAACTTACTTGAGCAATCGGGAATCAATAGTGGTTGAAAATCCATATTCTTTATCAAAACTTTGCAGTGATGACAGCTTGTAGAAGAGGATTATATTGAAGAGTACAAGTACTGCGAGAACACCTAAGATGGCCCAGAGAGCAATGTCATTGATGTTATATAGACTGGGTTCAGTGGGTATTGCACGAGTCTCTTCTGGTAACACTTTAGGCTGAGGCAGGGATGTGATCACCTTTGTGCTTTCTCTCTTCTGGATTCTGGAAACCCCTGTCCCATTTTCTGTTTTTCTTGTAGAACACTCTTCGTCTAATGCTTTTGATAGTGCCTTAAAATAATCTTCCAGCCCTGACCAAACGTTTTTTTCAATAAAATCTGTAACATTTATTATATTTGAATAATTTATTGATTATTTAATGAAGACATTGTATTTAATTCATGCTCAACTGTCAACAGGAACTTGACAACAAAGCTAGAGTTAGTTTATTTAGATACAACAAATACTAAAAGTAAACTCTGAACTGTATTAATTTTTTATATACAAATATATATATATTTTTTTCCTCGACAGTAGGTTAGAAGAAAGGTAAATTTCGAAGCCCTGAAACAATAATTTGTGTATTACGACTTCAAAATTTTTAACAAGTACTGACAAGTTACTGATCTGTGATTGGTAATTTTGTTTTCTTTCCCCTTTTAAATTTTATGCTATTGGTTTTAAATTGTTCATTCTCAGTTAACGTAAAACAATAAAAAGAGAATAAAATTTGAGGATCATAAACAACCCATTAGAATTTCGCAGGTTAAGTTATCTGACTGCAGTTTCTGATGTAATCGGTTTTTATAGGATTCTATTCTATTTTTTATTTTTTTTATTGTTAGTGAATATATTGGATTATGTCAAGTGAAAAAGATTACAAATATATTTGTATTAAACTGTGTAGTAAAAATGTATAAGTCAAAAGAAGATAGCTAGATTACTTACTTTTAACAATGCCCCAGACAGATTTGCGATACTTTATCTGACAGTGGACGGTGAACACAGACTCCGAGTTGGAGACGCAAGTGAGACAGAAGTGTGTGGCGATGTAGAAAGACTCACAGTAAGGCACACCAAAGTTAAACGCCTCTACCTCTATCACATACAGCTCTCCAGGCTTACTACATCCTTGTAAGACCTAGGACAGAACAGTGTAGCGATGTAGGAGTCACAATAACGTACACTAAACCTGACTCCTCTATCACATACATGTACCAAGATTACTACAGCCACGTAGGACCTAGGACAGACGTGAAAATGGATATAGAATGGGTCACACTAATGCACACTAAAACTGACTGCCTGCACCTCTATCACATACAGCTCTCCAAGCTTGCTACAACCTTGAAGGACTTGGGACAAAAAAGAATTAATAGAGGAGCCCGGAGGATTAAACAGAAATGGGATGATCAACAGGCTGAAGCTGCAGAAGAGGCAGCTAGGCAGAGGAGATAGTAATGGGTTGTACAACACAACCAGAAAACTGTCCCAAAAGGGCTTTAGAAGAGAGGGACAAAAATGTAATATGTATTAAAAACTCTTGTGTTTTTTTAAAACTTTGACAAGACCTATCATGAAAAATTAAAAAAAGGTTTCAAGTTTAAGGATCTAATGATGGAAAAAAGCCAAAAGGCATAATCCAACAGGATTTCCAGGACACTGGCAGTTAAGTAACCTTCAATACTTTTGTCAAAGTGATTCAGGAAAACAACACCAAAACGACAACAACAAAAAATAGAACACTTTTAACTTCACAGGAGGGATAACTCAGGACATGGGAAGATCATTTTAAGGAAGTGCTTAACAAGAAGAACAGTCACCAAGAGTGGAGAAGAAGCCGAGTTGAAGAGATCCCTGCAGATGTAGACTTGGGAAGTCCTACCTTGGAGGAAATTAAAGATGCGTTGAAGAGCTTAAAAAATGAGAAAGCCCTGGGAAATGATAACATCGCAGCTGAGCTCCTCAAGGTGGAGTTAGACATATCAGCAAGGATACTATATCCACTTGTTTCAGCAAAGCTGTATATAGATAGATGAAAGGTCTCCAACAGAGTAGGACATTATTTTAAAATTTCAAAAAAAAGTATAATGCAACTAGTGGAGAGTTACACTTTTATCTGTCCTTAGCAAAATTGTATCACGAATAATTTTGAACCGTATCAAGATGAGCATTGAATGCAGACTTAAAAATTAACAGGCATGATTACAGCATTGTGGACTTGATAAACACACTCTGTATAATATTAGAATTAAGTGGAGAGTTTCAGGCAGTGATCTAAGCGGCATTTATTGACTTCAAGAAGGAATTTGACTCTATCAGCCATAGAGTCTTGAGCTACGTTCTTGAAGAATATGGAGTACCCCTAAGACAACTAATATAATAAAGGACATGTATGATGTGTATCAATGCCAGGTACATCAAGAAGAAAAGTTGATACGGCCTATCTCCATCGAAGCAAGAATTTGACAGTGATGTATTTTCGCAAATCCTTTTTCTTTTGGTATTGGATGTGATTATGAGAAGCAAAATTGGTGGCAGAATACGAGGAATTAAATGGGGACTAAACAGTTGTCTTGAGGATCTGTACATGGCAGATTATACATGCTTACTTTCTCAGAGTTACTTTTATTTGCAGTTTAAATTGAACACATGGAAAGAGGTAGCTGAAGCGACATGACTTAAGATAAATAACGGGAAAACTAAAATTATGAGGATAAATGCTGAGACAGACAAGCTCTGGATTTTGATAAGGAAGAGTTAGAGGAACTTGACACTTTTTCATGCTTGGAAAGTGTTGTTTCAACAAGTGGAGGAGCTGAAGATGATGTGAAGACTCACATTTAAAAAGCAAATGTACATCTGTACCTTGCCTTGCGAAATCTAAAAAAAGCAAAGCTTTGCATCCTAAACACAAATGTTAAGTCTGCTTTGCTATATGCAAGTGAGACATGGAAGGTTACAAATTTGTTACATCTTTGTTACAAGTATTTATTAGCGGAAGCCTCCGCCGTATTATGAGCATCCATTGGCCTGATATAATTACACATGAAAATCTATGGAGAGAAATACACCAAGTTCAAATTAGGTTGCAGATTCTGCAGAAAAAGTGGAGATGGTTGGGGTAATGCTAAGGAAACCAAATGGAACCATTGAGAAGGAAGTATACGGAAAATATAGATTCTAGTTAATAGTAAGTCGTTTATTTATTATTTGACAAATTTCAACTGATATCTCCTGCTACTTCAATGTAATTACTAGAGCGGTTTTAACCCTTACTACGCCCATATAGGCTCATAGCCTAACTTTGATCTAAACGCCGTTAGTGCATAAACGTGTAAATATTAATAACAAAATTGTTCAATAATAATGCTTCCTAGTTAGCCTGTTAGAATGTTTAGGTTATGTGAAATGGCTAATAATAGACAAATTGTACAGCATGTGGCCTTTTGATTGCTCGCCATACAATACAAAACATTTTTTTTTTTTTAGCAATGTATAGTTCTGTTGTCCTGATTAACATCACAAACTCATATATGTGCAGCCGACAGTCGGCATCCTCTACCACCTAACCTCTATGAAAGTGCGTTTAGTTTGAAATTGAAATTCATTAGTTTAGTGTAATATATAATATGCAAAATTGGCTATGTCCGTTGGAAATAAATAAATAAATATAACTTATTAGTTTCAAGTGCCAATAAGAACAATCCAGATGATTCTAATTTCAAATGTTTTATCATATTTTTACTTAAATATTCATTGAATACAATTAATTGTTCAATAATGTATGTATTTACTTATTTTTTTACTTTGTATGTAATTAATGCCATTATGTATTTATCTGTAAATGTAAATTTAATCAAACATAATTTTTGAATTAAGTAGTAATAGCAATTTTTTTTTAATTCCATAGAAACATTGTAAGTCTCATTCTCAAGCAAAATGTTGTTAGTTTACATAATCATTACCATGAAACAAATAACAAGTGTAAGGTAATAAAAGCCCTTAAAAAATTGTCTTAGCTTTTAGTTTTTGTATAAAATAAGAGAGAGAAAATGGGCAACTATAAAATATAATTTTGATTTTTCTACAACAAATGAGCATTAGTACAGCTCCTTTGTATCCTAAAAAGTTCTGTCTTGTTGAAACAGAACAATGTATTCTTATTCTTAATTAAGACAAACAAAATTTAAATTCCATGTCTTATTTTTAAAGTACTGTATTTATAAATACTAGGTTAGGTTAAAGGGCACTAGGCAAGGAATTAGTACATTGGAGAGATAAGACATCAGCAAACTTACTTTAGAAGACAAATTCACTAATACCAGAGTAGTAGTACTTTCACAAAATATACACATAATCTCACAAATGTTCAGTGTCACTGGCACTTTCTTCACCTGAACGGCTCTCTACTCACCTGAAGAAAGTGCCAGTGGCACTAAAAATTGTGTGATTATGTGTTTATTTTGTGTATCTTACTACTACTCTGGTGTTAGTGAACTTGTCTTTTAAGGTAAGTTTGCTGATGTCCTATCTCTCCAATATACTATTTATAAATATTGTAATAGGTAAAAATCATTCTTTTACCTCAATATTTGTTATTAAATTCTCTGCAATAAACAGTAATTTCTACATGATTTAAATTGTTAAATATAAGCAATAATTTGCTACATATATACAACATTTAAAAAATTAAACTTATTTAAACATTTTTAATACAGTATAAGAGGTAAAATTACACTTGTTCAATGGATTCTTTACATAAAAATGTTAAAGAGTTATGTTTTAGATAAAAATAAAACATTATAAAATGATTTGTCAAAAATAATTGTGCTCATACTTGTGTACTAAAAAATTGTCATAGTTCTGTGCATATTTAAGTTTGTCTTTGTAACTATACTAATGTTTTTACACTTATATCACTTAAAGAAACTATATTTACATAGATTTTGTTTAATACAACTATGTCGATTAGTTTTGCAAAACGAGTGGCACTCGGATGTCAGATTTCGGGCATGCCGCAGCTGTATAAGTGGCATTTGTAAGCTGGCGCCAATGGGTAAATACTGCAGTCAAATTTAATTTTAAAAACGCTGTGTTTATTTGAAGTAAGGATTATTTTGAAATATGATATCACTATATTCAGCGATCCCAAACATGCATGGTGAATATAGGTTAAAATTTAATATATGCAGTATGTCATAAAAAACTAGAAAATTTAACATTCCTGGACAGGGGGTATCTTTATGACAGTTTCTGTAATACAAAACAATTACATTTTTAACAGCAATCTAAGCGAGTATTTACAAATTCATAGAAATGAATTGCTGCCTGAGGTTATGAAGGCCGCGCACTTATTACTTCCCAAATAGGTTAACACTGTAAAGTAATTTTAATGGGGTAATGTATTAGAATATAGTCGAACTTGTTTAACTCTAATTCCTTGATAAATCAAATTATTATCAATTCCCTTGAGAAAACTTGCATAAACTGATTAAAACTATTGTTTGTAACTCGACAAATCTTCTGGCAAAATTTGAACTCTTTAAGTCAAACTTTAGGATAATTTACCTCTATAACTAGAAGTCGAATATTTAAGTCAAACTCTCTTTAAAATTGATCTCCAAAAATCCAAATTTGCCTCTATAACTCAAAGTTTTTGGCCTTACCTCAAAAACCGGTAAAATACAAAGAAGGGTTAGAGACACATATTGCAACATGTCGATGAGTCATCTGTCCGTCGACAACCACTACGAATTGTTGTGTCTGCTAGTCACATGCTACAACCACTCTTGTGTTTGTGTTCATGTGAGTGACGAAGAGTGCTCAAAGGAAGAACAACACTTTTACTATTGGCGAAAAGTTAAAGATAATCAAGATAGTGAATGAACGGTCGCGCAAGGACATAGCTGCTGAATTTTATTTCTGCTGTGATTGCCATAGAAAACATATTTGACTCACGTGTTGCCAACAAACTTAAGCAAAAGAAAATTACGGATTATTTTTAAGTTTGTCAACAGACATCACATTCATTTTTCTTTCCATATTTTGTTTTATTTTGCTATAGAATATGTATGCTTGTACAGTATGTGCTGTACCTAGTTATAGGCTAATTTTGTTCTTAGTTTAGGAAATTAAAATATAGTTTTAACCTCTATAACTCCAATTTTATTAGAGTGACCTCAATATCTCGTTTACTTCTGTAAGTTGAGTTGCGTAAAAACATAACCTCTGTAACACAAACTATTCATATTACAAACTATACGTAACTTGAAGAAATAAGGAGTTCTTTTGATATTTGAGTTAATAAAGTTCGACTGTAATTCCTTTCTGAAATATTTTTAAAATGAATTCATTCTTTTTGTTATAAAAACTGAACTAGAGTTGTATCTTGTACACTGCTGTAGTGTACATTCATCTAACAGTACTATTTAGGCGACCCCCTTCTGCTTGTGGCCCTAGGCAGCTGCCTAGTCTGCCTACTGGTAAATCTGTCACTAATTCCCTATTATAATTTTTACTTATCCAATATTATCACTGTCTGTTTACGTCGGGTGGGTTAGTTTCTACTGTACTAATATCAAAATAAAATTGAGATATTAACCACATATTTCACAAATTTGCTACATTACTCAAAAATCACCTTTAAAAGTGAAAATTTGATTTTCCATTGCTTGCTTACTTTTTAAATTCTGTTATTCGTCAGGGGTAAAAATTAATGTACACTGTTTCTCAATATGAATACAGTATGTCATACTGATGGTTCCACTACACCTAACGTTTCACAAAGACTTTGGTGAGTGTCACCTACCTACCTGTGTTTCTTTGACATGACAAGTCTTTGGTCCTATTGGTTGGGTCACAGGCACAGTAAGCCTACTTTTTCTCGTTTTTAGTCCAGTAGCTGGATCATCTTCCCAATTTTGAAAATTTATGTCTGAAAAAATAGTGATTTTGATCATTTTTCTTTAACATTCTCAATCAAACTAACAAAAACTGTGTAAAATGCTTTAAAAATACATTATTTGTTATAAACAGCATTCTATTTTATACTGATGTTTTAATTTTTTGTGATGATATAATATATGGATAGAAAATTATAATATGGCTACACATCACTTGGTTAAATACACTTTTTGGATATATTCTGATTTGATTTCTAAAATCATCTTCATTTTATTATGATTTAATAAAATGGACTGAAAATTATTTTTTTAAATCAAATCAAAATACAGAATGTAAAAAAGTTTATTTAATTGAATAATGTATAACTTAATTATTATAACTTTCTATTTAGACACTGATGGTAAAATTTGTACGAAACCTCTTTATCGAAAGAACATTTATTATGAATGAACACAAAAGTTTAAAATCTAATTTTGTTAATAGACAGTTATTGTCTAAAAGTATTCTTCTAATTCGATTTAGAGGAATTGTTATTTTATACCATGTTATTTTATATTGATTGTTTTAAAATTTATCTTCAAGGAAACTATTGTTTACGAAATTTAAACTTAAAAATTCAGTGTTTCACATTTGTTGATTTGGAAGCTGCTCTCATTCGAATATTTACAGCAATAACAGCATGCAATGTTTATGAAGATAGCCCATCCAAACAGAGGCAGTCGCCATATTGGATTTATTCCTTTAAGAGCAAAATTAAGTCTAGTACAGTACACTTTGTGACTTAGCAGTTTGTTAGACAATTTTAATTTTTACAATATTTCAAAGAGCATAAAAGTTACCAGTGGATCCACTTATTAAAATGCTGATTGTTCATCTGTATTGTAATAAATTTCATAAACAAATAAACTAAACTTTACTACTAGTTATTTTATTACAAATCAATTTTATTTTTTTGAAAGTTAATAAGCTGAATCTCTAGTAACTTTTATCTCTTTCAAACAATGTAAAACTTCAAATAGCGCGACCTCAGTGTATAGCTTTTAGTGACAAAGTTTCATGCTTTCATTCACAATATTTGCACTCCGCATACATTTTAATCATGCTCAGACATGGCATTATAACTGGTGTCCGTAGGAGAAACTCCGTTGCACTATAGGCAAAATATTTAGACAGTACAAATGCTGTAAATAGTGATTTCTCAGGTGTACACACACACACACACACGCACGCACACACACACACACACACGCACGCACGCACACACACACATATACATATATATATATATATATATATATATATATATATATATATAATTAAGAACAAGAAACTATTCTATTTATTGTTCTCACAACACTGAACACTTCTTAATCTAACGTCAACTAATTTAACTTTATAACATACCTGTATACTTCATCGACTCCAATAGATTCATGTTGAACTTATTGTATGTGAAAAGGAGTGTGAAGAGATCATCAATACATAAGGGATATGTTTCCCTCAAAAGCATCCGGCCCTCATGTTTTATGGGACACGTGGAAGGTACAACAGGTGGTCTGCTCTCTGTGGACGCTATCAACATTTAACACAATTAAATAAAAGTAAAATATTGATTTATACATGAATATCACTACGATTACAATTTGGCATTTTAAATTTGCACTTATCTGCAATAACTTGTATCTGGGATTATTGACTTTAGAAATGAGAAGACTGTTCGCTAATATGATCCCTTGACGCTGGTTTTCTTATTTGGTAAAATTAGTTCATGTTCGGTTTGCACAGGTTGCGCCAGCCATTTCCCTATCTCTATTTCTCTTCATCCATCTCTTTGGAGACAAAGAGTTTCCAATTCCAAGAGTTGATCAATTCAGAATATGGTGGAGAGAGATCTCCACCATATACTGAATTGATCAATAACTGAGCTATTAGAATGCTAAACAGTTTTCCGAGCGATTATCACTGTTAGATAACAGCAAAGCAAATGGACCTTGGACAGTCTGTTATTTCTAAAGTCAACGTTAGTATAGAAACCAAAATTTGACACATGAAGTATTAGTTTCTTTTTTTTGTTTTGAGATTTAAAGAGAATTCACATTTTTTTAACTTAGGTAACTTGTTAATGGAGACCATCTGTCTTTTTGACATCATTTAACGTGACCCACTAACAAAAATTAAGCCACAGTTATTAGAAACATGTGAAAACTGAAAAACTCACAGAGATTTTTGTCTTCTTCAGACTCGGACATGTCACTGGAATCTGCCGGAGAGAGAAGATGATCACTTGTGGCAGTGCTCAGTGGTATATCAAGAGGCGGTTCTCTCTCCTTCACATTCACTTCCTTGCGAAGATTGTTAGCGGCTGAACTTTCCTTTAACAGAGCCAAATATATTATTATTGTATCTACACAATGGCGATTATGTGTTTCGTACTGCAGGAACAGTCTATATTCAATTAAGGTATTTTAAACAAGAGGATGTAAAATAACATTAGTAATCCTATTTTATTTTTTTTTTTTTCTCTAAAAGAAAATGACCTAGGCCAAGTGGATGATGAGTATAACAAAATACTAAAATCTTTCCTTTACATAAAAACATTAACACAACTATCAATGTTATATTTAGCTTTGACACAGGGTGCTACCGTCCAGTCTGATCTAAACACCATGGAAGAGAAAATCTCGTTAAGAAATTAAATGCCATTTGTTTCTGTTTAAGAGTGTTAGCACATTGTGTAGACCAAGATGTTCTTAAGATTGCTTATATGGCTTATTTTCAAAGCACTCTGTTATATTGTTTGCCCATATGGTTTGGAACTTCTAAAGAAAATAAGGATAAAATATTTAAAGTACAGAAGAGAGCAATACGAATAATATGTGGTGCACATTTTTATGATTCTTGTTATCCTCTATTTTTGAAATCACAGATTCTTACAGTACATGGATTATATGTCCTTGAATTGGCAAAATTTTACTTAAATGACAAAACAAAAATAACTGAATTGCAATACAGACATCCTCATAACACCCGATTTAGCTCCCTCATTCAACATAGAGTTCATAGGACAACTTTATACGAAAGAACACCACAATACATGTGTGGCAGAATTGTTAATGTTCTAAACACAAAATATAATATCAAAATAGAAACAAAAAATGACTTGAAGATATTAAAAGAAATGCTGCTAGATTCTCCTCTGTATTTGCTTGATGACCATGTCGGCCAACTGTGACAAAGTCAGGCTGAAGAGGCTTTTTAGTGTACTGTACTGTTTTAAATAAAAAAGTGTACTGGTATATATTAGATGACCAACTGTGATAGTATATTTAAGAAATTTAGTTTGTAGGACTTTTAGCTTTAAGAAAAATGACGATACCTGTACAATGTAATGTTGTTTATTGGATAATAAATTACTTTGACTTTGAAGAAGACTTACATTTGTCATATGAAAGTCAAAAGAAATGAGGAGTTAACAGTTTCAAATCATAATCACTGTCTGCACTAGTGTCGCAGTGCTGTAACCCAGCTACTTGGGAACAAAGTGTTGAGAAGATTGTAGGCAATAGGTTCTATGCTCAGTCATCTTAATACCAACACCGTGTCCACTTAATGGTTGCCATCAAAATGGACATTACTAGAGAAGTCTTGGGTTTCAAGGTGATTAGTAGTCAAGGTTCAGATGTTGTGTATGGACAATAACTGAATATCAGCTGAAAATAACACCAATACTTCGTGGTTCAGATTCCACGTAAGGCTGTAGGTCCCATAGTTACCCTAGCAATATTAATAAAAATATCTCTTTCTGAGGAACAGTCGACCTTAGTTAGTAACATTGACTACACTCATTCATCTACAATCATCACACTCATTCGCTCCTCATATTTGCCTATATCTCTATGGTCAGCAACTTACAAATGAATAAGGAATGAATCATTCAAATATCATGCTAATGAAACGTCACACAATTACTTTCTGAGATATCAAATTGGCTAAAAAATGTCTCAAGAAATATTTTCCAAGGTATTAAAAAGTCACAATAAAATTTCCACTGACACTTTCCGAAGTAACACAAATTTCCCACTGACAACTTCTGAGATATCAAAAATGTCCAAAATAAATTTCCTATTGACACTCTCCGAGGCGTCAAAAAGTGCAAAATTAGTTTCTGGTTGATACTTACAGACAGGGCCGGTTGTAGAAATTTTGCTTGTGTAAGCGAACAACATTTAGTGTAAGCCCCCAAAAAATAAAAAAACCTGAGGGGTAGGTGGAATTCTCTCTGGAAATAAATACTTGTAAATACAAGTAAAATAAATACAAATACTTAAGGATTATGGAATAAGTATTGAGATTCAAATATCAGGGTTAACTTAACTTATATATTGAATATAATGTTTTTACAGTTGCGTTCAATATATAAAAAAAATAAAAAGTTAACAAACAATAATCTTACAGCAGAAACCAGTCAGAACCAAAGCGTTAGTCATGTATGGAACTGTAAATATAAAAATTATAGTCGTTTTCCGTATGGTAAAATATGAGTGTGACTGCGCATTATGTTCACCAAGGGTACCGGCTGGTGAACAAGTCTGATCAAGTGTGCGTCTTTGACAACCAAGATTTTTTAATAGACGTCCGATTCTGACGTAACCAGTGCCAAAATGTCAATAAGTTAATAGACTATAAGCATATAAAAACTAATTACATTACATATGATAACAATAGTACTATCAGGCCTAAAAACTGTTTACCGAAGGACACCAGACATAACCTAAACCAATCCACTACACAGGACGTCTTTGTCGACCGACTATTCAGTTATCTCAAGCCATACTTCATATTTCTTTATTATTATTTCAAAATATAGTAATCTATTTATATTTAAAACCAAATAAATTAATATAAATAAGATAGAATGGTTATAGGTCTGAATAATAAAAATTTGTGTGTTCTAATAATTCTGAATATTGTAACAACCTTTGAAATTCCAATTTATTACTAGGCTCGGGCACTAACTGAAAATGTATGAAGTTCATATTAAATAATTGTCTTAGCTTATATTGGGCTGTTTTATTTATTATTTAGATGTTTTCCTTTTTTATAGATACAAAATAATATGAATGAGAAATAGTGTTTTACCCCTTAAATTTCAAACTGTCTTTTAAGACCTCTGAGATTTGGCACTCAAGAAAATTAGAAAAAAAATAAATATATACTGTAAAAATCAAGATAAAACAAAAAGTTAACAATTTATGTGTTTTGAAAAGATTTATAGTCTGTTATAAAATGCAAAAATGTTGAAAATATTGTAGCAAGCAAATTTGTAATAAAGACTTAAATACAAAAATATAGCAGGAATGACATGTTTTTATAATGAAACATGAATTTAATGTTAAATTAGTGTTTAGTCGTGTAAAAATGTGTTTTCTGCATAGCTAGGTTTAAGGATGGCTGGATTAAAATTAATTCTTAAATTTAACTTCACAAGCCCAGGAATGAGTTTCCCCAATAATATTCCCACGATCCCCATATACTATAATTAGCCGACACCCCCAACATAATTTTCTAGATCCGCCACTGCGTAGCCCATTATTTATGCATGGTGATTGACCGAGTCTCTTCTTGTGAGGGGTTTTATACATTTCAATAGACATTTTGAATTTGTGATTGGATGTATTTGTTACAAATTGGCGTAAGCAATTGGAAATTAATAAACGGTGCTGACAACGTATTGTCAAGCATTATTTACAATAAGAACATAGCTGCATTAATCTACGATGCATAAATTAACTAACATCAGCCAGTAGTGTGGGGAAGCAAAGCTTTCTGTAAGGTTACTTGTCAATTTGGGAATAATAGTAACTTGATTAGTGTGGCATACATGTGTGCTCACGGGGTTCCACTTTGTGATTAGTGTGGCATACATGTGTGCTCACGGGGTTCCACTTTGTGATTAGTGTGGCATACATGTATGCTCACGGGGTTCCACTTTGTGATTAGGGGTGCATGTGTGCTCACGGGGTTCCACTTTGTGATTAGTGTGGCATACATGTGTGCTCACGGGGTTCCACTTTGTGATTAGTGTGGCATACATGTATGCTCACGGGGTTCCACTTTGTGATTAGTGTGGCATACATGTATGCTCACGGGGTTTCACTTTGTGATTAGTGTGGCATACATGTATGCTCACGGGGTTTCACTTTGTGATTTAACCTTACTCCTTCAAAATGAATTTGGCAGAGTGGTTCAACACTCAAACTCTAGATCAGCCACGACATAACCACTAACCATCGGAATATTTTTTAATCACTTTCCCCTAAATCATTACGATATTATGTTCGTCTCCTAGTTTAATACTGGGCTTTTAGGTGCCCCTTTTTCCTGGCACGATACGCGGCCGCGTACTTTGCTTACCCCTTAAACCGGCCCTGCTTACAGAGGTATCAAAAAAGTCCAAGATAAATTTCCTATGTCAATTTTCCAGATATCTAAAATATCAAAATAAATTTCCCATTGACACTTTCCGATGTATCAAAAAAGTTCACAATAAATATATCATTATCACTTTTTTAAATTAAAAATCCTAAATGAAATGTTCTATATGCAATTTTTTTAAAATTAATCTCACCAAATCCTGGATTAGTTCCAGTCACCTAAATCTAACAACTTTTTTTAAGTGTCCTGAAGACGGTCAGCTATATGGCACAGATAATTGCTATAAGAAATCATGTTTGTCAAGTGGATTTGTGTTCTGTTATTGCAATCAGGTCAAGTGGCTGTGTTAAGTGGCCATTGACATCAAAGGCCGGCAATAACTCTGTCTAAAATGTTATAGTTGAGAACAATCAAGTTTTTATTACATATGAATTCAATTTGAGATATTTAACTATTTGCAAATTGTACTTTTTGATATTTGAATATAAAATTTTAGAAAGGCAGCAAAACGATACAATGTCTACTAAATAACTAGAAAAGTTGAATTTTTCCAAGAAAATTTGATTATGAACTTCAGCTATAGGAAGTAGAAGTGAAATTAACTTTTTGTTATTATATAACAGAATTCTTCTTAGAAATTTATTTTTTTGCGTTTGGATTTTCATACTGGTAAATTTGTTGTAGATCTCCAACGCTTCAAGTGTTTTTAAAACTAATACGTTTCGACAAGTATGAAACTCATGTTGTCTTCAGGTGCTATCACTATCTTATCCTAGCTATAAAACTTTTTTATACTATTTGAAAAAAAATTTTATATGTAGTATAAAGTAGAAGTAGCACTTGAAAACAACAGTTTACACCTGTCGAAACATGTTAGTTTTAAATACACTTGAAGCATTGGAAACCCTCAACAAATTTACCAATATAATGGAGCTGTAAAATAAAATAAAATTTTTAAATCTTAATGCTTTTACTGTAATAATTAAAATATTCAATATCACTGCATTACTATTAATGTTACTACAGTATCATATTTTAAGTGTTACTACGGCCTTCTAACTTAAGTGTTCTAACCATCACAATGTCTCTAAAATATTTTTTATATTATGTTAATTTGTCATTGGTCTATTAATTGATAACCCGGTACATGTATAAGTGGTACTACTACTATGTCTACAAACCTTCTCTGAAAAACTACGGCAATGGCTACGGCCAAATGTTGTACAGCACTTGTAATATATGAAAAGTTGGACCATAAAATGTCAAAAACACAAACAGATAGAACACATGTTATATCGCATTACTATATTGGCTTTTATTGACCTGACTTACAATACTCTAAAATATGCGGCAGTCGAAGCTGGACAAACTGTATATAATATATAAATATATAAAAAAATATATAAATTAAAAATAATAATGGTGAGTTTTCAAATGTTCCTGGTTCATTAATACAAGAATTTCTTTCAATGTTTATATATATAAGCTTTCATAAGCATCTAATTGTTCTTTATTCAGAAGAAAAATCAGCGATGGCAAAACAATTTATCAATTTCAATCATAATTTTACAAAATGTAATTTACCTAAAGAAGTTCAGAATAAAGAACAATTAGATGCTTATGAAAGCTTATATATAAAAACATTGAAAGAAATTCTTGTAATTAACGAACGAGGAACATTTAAAAACTCACCACTATTATTAATTCATTAAATTTTTTACATATTTATATATATTTTTTTATATTTATTTCTCCTAAGGCCTATTTTTCAAATGGTAAAATTACCATATGTTTTTTAAATCAAACAAAAATGCAAACAATTATTTGTTAAGTCTGAAGATGGTAACTCAGCCTTACTAAATAAAGAATTATATTTACTGGAGTGTTCGATATATTAATAGCATTAAATTATTGTTATTCATATTCATTACTAAGATGCCAAATTATGTAATTTAGTTACAAGGCATGCAAAAAACATTTGCTCCTGCTCATACTTTCCAAAAACGATACATACATTTTTTTAGTTATAGGTAAACAAAGTACATTTAAATAATTAATAAATCCTTTAAATCGTTTTATTTCCCAACTATATACAAAACATAAGCTAAAAGTTTTTTTTAGTAATTTTATTTTTATTTTACATATATAATATTAAGTGTTCTGTTTAATTAAGCTTTATTTTTTAATTATTTATGATTTTAAAAATTGTCTATTTTGTTTGTTGTATTTTTAATTAAATAAATGATTGGATGGTAATACAATCAGGTACTTGGATAAGCTGAATTAGTAAGTAAATAAAATAAAACCACGAGTTAAACATTCAAACTAAATAGGTCCATAAAGCAAAACTCTGCAAGTAACTATCTAAAAACTATAAAATTTTTAATTTTCATCCGATTTTCATATTTGTTTGTTTCAAGTCTCTATGTTATTTCATATATCATAAAAAAATCTTGCTCTCTACTAACTTAGCTAAATTAAAATTTAATTTATCTCAAACTAAGTAAAACTAAGTATATAAAATTGTAATAGTTATAATATAGTCAATAAATACTTTGTACTGTAAATACAAAAATGCAATTTAATTCAAAGCTGGACTTAACTGACAAGTAGTGTTGGCTTTTAAATCGGCCATATTAAAAACACAAAGAGAACAATGAACCTAAAATATTCTTAATTTTTTAAGGCAGTATAATTTGACTATGAATTGTTTCAGAAAAAAATATTTGAAACAAACAAAAATATTTATTATGCTTTTCATAAACAAATCAGAAGTCAGACAGGTAAATTTTAAGCTAGGCAATTTATTTAAAACAAAAAAAAATCCTTAGGCAAAAGGCGAATAATATTTAAAACTTCAAAAAATACATTACTTTTTAAATACAAAAACATACTTTATATTAAAATAGCAATAAATTTATACCTTTTTTAAAAAAAATTAACTTTTAATAATTACAATTTGTCTTCATAAGAATTAAATAAATATTGTTATAAAATACTTTAATATTAACTTACTTCATTTTTTCTTCTAAAAATGGCAAAAAAATATCTTTTTTTACTCTTCATACTAATCTATTGACATTTTTATTCCACTATTATATTTGTATATACAAAAATAAACAATTCTTATTTAATAATATTCAAAGACTTAAATTGAAAACAAAATTTATCAGAAATATAACTAAAGGAGATAACACCAGGGACTTTGGCTGGTTCCAAGGTGATTCCACCGCTAATTACAAGCTGATGGGAACAAAACAGTTTGGGATGACTCCTCCTGACCTGCCAGAGTGGTTTGACTGGTGCCCCTCCAGTCTGTCCCCCCCCCCCCCACTGCCACATTGTATCTTCACCTACCTACACCCTTCAGTAGTACAGTTGTGAATAACACCTGTCAAACACAAGTGAAAAGCTTCACTACTGTTTGGCAAACACCTCAAATTAGCCAATCTTATCTCACTAAAGATACACTGTGGATGAAAGGTGTTTCCTTTATGCTGCACTGTACAAAACTATCATTTGCACTTCTGTTTACATATTTCATGATACAATTACTTTAAAAGATTTTATTCAGCAACCAACCACTATTAATTTGTGATTATTGTAAACTCAAATAGCAATAAAAACAATTAGTTTTAATTAAATTAACAAACCAATTTGTAGATAAATTAATATTGTATGTATTCAAAATTTATTCATTTTTATATGATTACATTTCAACTAATTTTCAAGAGTTGCATAAATTGTCTGTTTTATCATCAATTTTATTTTTATGATTTTTTAAATTTTATCCTGTTGTTTCATTTATATTTGTATTTATTATGTTATATTAGTTGACTATACAACTTGTTTTGTGGTGTAATTTTATTTTAAAGACTAATTTGGAATATTATTATTATTTTACAACTTACAAAACAGATGCTTAACTAATAAAATGAAAATTTCGTCAAACAACTATTTAAAAAATATTGATAACAAACTGATTTGAACCAAAAGAAGAATTTTAACTCTTTTTGCAGGTATATTCCTTGATATATGAGCATTGCACAAGAAAAAATGGTTCACAAAATAAAATATACTGAATAAGAGAAATTTCATACATTTTTTTGATAGTTGGACTAAAAAATATTAATTGTTTTCTTATTGCATAGGATCAAATCTCAACTTGTTTGCTTATTCCTTAATATTCACCCTTAATTGCAACATAGTTAATTAATAAAACATAATAAGTGGAGCCATTTCTTTTTATTTATTCTATTTTTTATATTTTATGAATCTAGACAAAAATAGTGAAACCATCCTCAGTCATTAATATGTTAAATTATTTCAAACAACTCTTTTCAGTTTTGTTCTTGCGTAAAATATGTCAGATATTTACGATAAACAGCAAATGTAGGACAATTTTAAGTTATATATTTATAACAAGTAAAATAAATAGATATGATACTTTTTTAATCTTAAGTTTACTCATTTTTTATGTTTATTTCAAAATACATTTTTAAAAAGTTCTGTTCTCTCACGTTTTATGAACTTAAAAAAACATACTGGCTTTTTATGTAATTTAAAAAAATCTTAGTTCTTTTAATAATAGTTCCTATAAAAATGATGTTAGGATTATCTTTGGTGGTTAATAGACCTTTATACATACAATTGCATCATAGGCTATCGTAATTAACATTTTGCCTTAGAAAACATGTTGGTTTTGTAAGAAGTTCAATATCTTTTTTGTAAAATGATATTTAATAAAAACAAGCGAAAAAATTTTTAAAACTTAAATTAGTATAGATTTGCTTGATATCTCAATAAATGTTAGCAAAATTTGAAGATCGGCTACCCCTAACTAGTTTAAATGAATAGAACATAACCTAAAAATCTATAATGCGAACATTGATAAAAAATGAATAAGCTTATTTCAAATTGGGTATTTATAAATGAATCTTGAGCGTGCAATAAATAAAAACCTAGAGTATAAGTAAATTTAAATCAAAATTAAAAAAAAAACCATGTGGTAATTGAAATATTAGCTATGACTATAGATGTCCACATACTGATCATATTAAACAAAGATAAATTAATTTAAAAAAATCAACTTTACCTGTATAGAAATCTTACAGGCATGGTTCATTTCCTTAAACATAGCAAAAACTGAAAGAGGAAGTACTTTGGTTGCTTTGCGCCTTGATTTGTGATCAGCCATGTCACTTCAGAGAACAAGCCAGAGCAGGACTAAGTCTGTTGAACTGAGCCAGACACAGACAAGATGCATAGACAAACAAACTACTAGTCCTGTATTAACACAAATGTTCACTGGTCTTTGATAAACTGCTCATGAAAAATGCATTGGCAAAAGTCTTCACTACGAAATGCAATAAAGGGCTTTTTTTATTTAGTGTTATTGGTGAGATTCTCCTAGAACATTTTTATTACCTTTGGTTTTTTATTTTTTTAATTATTGTTGTTGTTATTTTTGCCATTGAATAATTTCTTATTTATTTTAAGTATTAATTTATTGCTGCTGTTATTTTTTTATATGAATAATCTTTTTAATTAGTTATTTTTTGTTAGTTTTATCTAGTTTAAATTGTTATTCAAATATAACATTTTTCCTCTTTTCTTTCACTTCACATCTATTATTTGTTAATTATGCCAAATTCAGTCCTGATTTTAACTTATTTAATATTGATTTATCATGTTATTATTTGTACCTTATATACTATTATATCTTAAGATGATTTTGGATGTGTTCTTTTCATTTTTGGTGTAATTATTATAACTTATCTTTGTTCCTTGCTGTATAAATAAATAAATTTCTAAACAAAAATAAAAACAGGTATATTTATTATATGTAGTATACTTATAAAAAAAATTATGAACAAGTTAAACAAATGAAATGTGTATTTATGTCTCTGTTCATTAATTTATTTATTTATTTTAAGAACTTCAAATCATGACATGTTTAGCAAGCTAGATATACCATTGATTTTTAAATCTAATTTAGATAGAGTAATATTTTTATAATGCAAAAATTTGACCATAAAAGAAGAATATGCTAATTATTTACTAACACACTCAAGTTTCGAGCTACGAGTCACACAAGCTAAATATTGGTAAAAGAAAATAGAATATTATTAAATTTAAAAAAATACATTTAAAAAAATCTGTTTTAAATATAGAAAAGAAGTGTTTATTTAATTTACTATTATTAGGTTTCTAATATAAAAAAGTGGACTTGTTTTTTTTCTAATATTTGATTTGGAATGTTAATAGAAATATCCTAAAATTTATGTTCATCTATATTAAAAAGTTAACATAAAATATTAATGACAGAGTTAGAAATACGGTAACGATAGAGTTATATTTTAGTAGTCCACTTGCTTAGAATGGTCTGATAGAACATTTTTGGTTGAAACTTGTAAAGGATTGCAAAAACATATTAAATTTAATTGTTTTATTTATTGTTAAACTCTGATTGCCAAGATATGAGCAAATAGGGATTACGAATGTATGTAAATGAATAAGAGTTGCCTTTGTTTCTAATATCAACGATCCTTTCAAAATACATGCTATTTATTATTTGCATTCTCACATACATTATTGTATCTAGAATATATTGCCCATAAATTGATGACATGTTTAAGCTTTTGTAGAAGTGCTTCTTTGCAGAAATATTTCTTTTTAATTTAAGCATGGTTTTTGATGCTTATTTATAATATTTTAAAATCTATAAGCTAAGATTTGTCATCTGAACCATAAAGGCAAATTCCAAATGCTATTATGTACAAGAGAGTATAAGAAAAGTAGATAATTCTTAACGTTGACAGATCACACAGGGCATAAGTTCCATAGTTTATTTTTGATCAAATATTTTGTATGTGGTAATCTCATTTTAAATTTTCATCTATTTTCAAACCAAGAAAATTAGTATACTCTTTCCTTCAGTATATCATATTATTGATGTCCTATTTTTGCGCTTAATGTATAAAAACTAAATAAATGAAGTCAGGTCCTGAAGGTAAGTAAACCTAAGAAGGTCAAAGGATCAATAAGATTCATAGATGAAAATTTATACAGCTGACCACTCTGACAGTCGCCCGGTGATTCGCATGACTTAGACCACAAACTAAAGTATCATATCAACATTTCAGACTCCTTAATCCAGCAACAACTTAAATTCCTATTCTGTTTAAGTTTTAATATGTTTTTAATCACTAAAAAAATTTGACGCCTAAAGAAAAATTCTAATTTGTGAACAGCGGACCATGGAAAGCTTAAAATTATCTATATTTCTCATACATTCTTATCTTACAGAAATTTAAACAAATTTCTTGCTAAATAGTGATGTTTTAAATCACAGATGAATTTTGCTGACTGGTACCTCAATCAGGGATTTGAACTTTTGACCTTGCTCTCTAAAATCTAAAGCATTAGCCACTGAGCTACCATGCCGGGATTGTTATATGTATAAATGATAAACCTACAAAAACCATATTTCAAAGGTCAACAAAGTATAAATTTTCATAACTTATTCAGTTTTTTTATAAATGGATTATAAAAGTATCTTTTAGGGCATGGGTAATTTTAATCAATAAATAATTTACATTTTAAAGAAATATACAACCCTTCTCTGATGATGTGATGAATCAATATGAACGAGTTTAGTAATTGTTAGTACGGCCAAGGTTTCTTCAGAATGGGTAATTTATTAATAACACAATAGCCAGGAAAACTAAGGGACCTACAATTTAACTTAGTAAATTTTCCTACTAACCGATAATTTTTATAATCAATTTCCCCATCTGTAGAGCACCTGAATCCTAGGAACCATCCCACAAGGTCACCCCAAGCTTTTCTAGTAGCAACCATTGATGGAATGACATTTTGGTATTAGAGGACTGAGAAAAACGCCTATCGTCTATATCCCAACAACAGTTAGCCCCAAGAATCTTGGTTGCAGCACTATGCCACAGTATACCCGTGTTCTAGAAGATCGATTTTAAATTTCAATGAGACCAGTTAAAGAATTTGCTTCATACAACATCAAGAGAGTGCCCTATCACCTACCAGAATTATAGTTACCTATATCGCTTTATATTAACATTATATATTTTTATCTTCCAATTAATTGGGCAAACCGGTGTAATAATATTCATTCTACAAATTACTTTGATAAATTATTGTTATTAAAAGATAAACTACGGAGATAATCATAATAATTAAAATAGTTTTCAGTGTATTTAAAATCATTAACAATGATATATTTTATAAAAATACAAAATTAAAATGGTTGAAACAGAATAATTAGCCAGTAAATTATCCCATTATATTAAATTGGTTTTACCAATTCGTATTTGCCAACTGTTTGGGAATTAAAACACTGGAAGTTAGACTCTACAGTCCGAAGCTTTAACCACGGAGCTACCACGCCGACAAGGGAACAGTAAGTAAGAGTATCGTAGTCAAGCAGTTCCCTCTAACAAATGTGTAGTTTTTCATACAGGACGTTATCACACTTTTAAGTTCAAACATTTCTATTCAGCAATTCCTTTAAAATAGTTTATTTGTTCATATATTAGAGAAACTGAATTTTATGAACCACACTGATCTATAGGTTAGTGCACTGGCATGTTTGAGCACAGACTTAACAGAGTCAAATGCATGTAGAGTTCTAACATTCTAATTTGTTGATAAACATTTTTGTATTCAAGTGACCCACCAGCTGAAATTTAAGTGTGTTTACTTGAACTTTTTAATAATTTTTTTGTTTTATATGCTGTAATTCAATTGAATACAACTATGACAAACTTTGTAGAATTAAAGCCAATTTCAAGCTAAAACTATTTTCATTTCATAACCATACTTTTCTGCGACGATTTTGTTTATAATCACAGTCATACAAATTTTTATTTACTGTGCCCGTTTTTAATATTAATTTTTCTTGTTTATAATATCCTTTGACTATAAAGAAATTAAAGCAGTAGAGAAAGGCGTGAAATCCAGCCATGCTGTATGGATTGTAAGATAAAATATAATGTGAGTGATTTGTAATCGGGTTATGCAGTAACTTTAATGATTTATGTTTGTTATTATGTCTAAGAAGAGTGAGATGAAAATAATTTAAATTATTAAGTTATTTTTTTTTTCTTAAAAAAAAAATTATGATATGAACATTTCAGAAGTTTTAAATATTTTAAAATTGAAGTGGATTCAAATCAATAACATTTTTTGTATATTCTAAATAGTTTAGCGTAAGTGTATAAGAAATTACCAAACTAACAATCTGTATAAATTCTGTGCCTAAAATGTTTACAGTAGACTCTCAGAAGTGCAGTGCTGGATTTGTGTTGCATCATGCCCATTGAAGGTGTTGCAGAAATACAATGATACACAGTTTACTTTATTGTTGTATTGGCATTCAAAGTGTCTGAAATATCTTGCAGTTAATGTCGGACAACGTTGCTAATTGTTTTGAAAAATATTGAGTTTGGTAGCAATGAGAGCCTGCCAAATGAGTGGGAAACTGGATGGCGTCACCAGAACAACGTTGCACTTGACGAGATGTCAATCACGTTTGGTGTTATTCTTTCACCGGGGGATGAGAAAGACCTACACATACAATACGAAATTGACTGGGCTAAACAACCCATACACGTACTGTGGTATTGACCCACCCGCCCACCCATACACGCACTGTGGTATTGGCCCACCCGCCCACCCATACACGCACTGTGGTATTGACCCACCCGCCCACCCATACACGCACTGTGGTATTGACCCACCCACCCACTCATACACGTACAGTGGTATTGACCCACCCGCCCACCCATACACACACTGTGGTATTGACCCACCCGCCCACCCATACACGCACTGTGGTACCGTACATATATGGGTGTGTGTCATCTCTGTTGCAGTTTTTACTGGGAAGAGGAAGACAATGCAAAAAGACTATTAACCATATAAGTAATTTATAGATTTATAGGGACAAGATGCGCAATGCCTAAATTTGTTTAAAATCCTGTGAAAGGTTCATATTAAAATAACTTACTAACACAGGGGATATTTAAATAATTAAACTTATGCTTCAATCATAAGACACATAAATTTATAATCGATAAGTACAACTGTCCGGGATATCTATAGGTCTATAATTAAGTGGTACTAACCCACCCACTCTCCCCTACACGCACAGTAGTACTAACCCATCCACCCACCCCTACACGTACAATGGTACTACCGTACGTGTATGGGTGGGTGGGTGGGTGGGTCAATACCACCGTGCGTGTATGATTGGGTGGGTCAATAACACCGTAAGTGTATAGGTTAGGTTAGGTTTTACACTATGCATCATGCCTTATCTGAAATGTATGTATGTATGTTAAATGTATGAAACGGATGTATGTAAAATGTTTAAAGATCTTATTTTAGGATGAAAGTTTCAAAGTTTAGAAATATACATAAGTCTAATTTAGGGGGATGCAAAGTAGTGCAAATGCAAATTAAGGTCAGATTTAGTAGAAATAACTACCCAATCATACTTGTCATACCAATCAATGCCACTGTACTTGTATGGGTGGGCGGGTGGGTCAATGCCACTGTACTTGTATGGGTGGGCGGGTGGGTTAGGTTAGGTTAGGATAGAATAATATGTGGGTGTACAGCAGGAAAAGTAAATTGAAAGAGTCCAACTGGAAAGACAAGTGACGTAAGTGCACAAGAGATGCTAAAAATCTGTACATATCAAAAAGAAAGTGACATATTCCAGGAAAACTTCCACCAGAAAAGTGAGTACAAGGACGTTCAAACCGACTTAAATTAAAGTAGAGAATTAAAACATTTTTCAGTCTTTCTGCCAGTAATTAAATTAAACTGAATAGAAATTTACTGTAAGCCTTTATTTTTACATTAATGTTTTTCAGTAAAAAGTTTCATATTTCAAAAATTAAGTACATTATTGTTTTAGCCTCTTTGTGGTCATTGTCATATTCGTAGAACGTTGCAAGTGCCATCACTTACAACGTTGTACCTGCAAATAGTTTGCCTAAAACCTCAAAATCTCGGTTAATGTTTGCATAACAAATGTTCTATTTATACATAATATAAATTTGTTATAAATGAACAGTTTAAGACAAAAATCACAAATTTAGAATAGATATATTCAAAATAACAGTTTTTTTTTTTTTAGTTCCTGAAAAATTTTGTTTTTGTCACTTGCAACTGTTTATCTGAGCTTTTCATTTAAAAGCCACCTAAAAAATCCGCAGTTACAATCAAAACCAGAGCCAATATAGTCTAACGTCTTACTGGGCCAACACAAAAGTGCATAACACAGCTCTGGTGCTCCTTTACTCAGCTTATGGAGTTAGAAAGTAGAACCCTAATGCCAATACCACTTCCTTGGTTTCCAGATCTGTCTTACGTCGCTCACTCTGAAATTCTTTGCTAGGAAGCACTGCTAAGAAAATTTAATAATGTCTCATCCAGTCCTGAGTTCCCCAAAACTCAAAAACCTTCCTCAGCTTGTGGACATATGTCTTTTCAGTTGATTTTAGATGAGTTTTCGCCTAATACCAACTGGGTAATATCCTGGAGTATGTCTGATAGATGGAATAAGCACTTAATTTTCGATCCTTCAATAGCAGAGGGTAGAAAAACCTGACGGAAGGATTGAGTGCTGTTAAATCAGTTTCTAGTTGGAGTGGATTGAGGCAGTCATGCAACTTTATTAAAAAATCGTAGACAATGAACCACATTGTCAGTTTGATCGCTCTTCACAATATAGAGGAGATAGATAAGCAGCATTTTAACCGGAGGAGGAATTTTAAAGAGTCATAAGCGATCTTAAATACAGTTGAATGGATCTGTAGTGGTGGCTGTACCTTGCCAACAGATAGTAGTACTCAGTGTGCATGCGCTGAATGCCGACCGTAGCTCAACAGGGGCAGGACTCCAAAATGGTACTTACTTTAAAAACACGCCTCATATATTTTTTTTGCCTATCTGTATGATTTTTACAAAAATCTAAAACAAAAAATCTTTTGATATACAAAACTGAGATTCACTATAAAAGTAATAAAAATACATATTTACCTATAAAGGGTATGTTTAAGATCAAAAACCACCCGTTTAAAAAAGGCATCCAACCAAAAAAAGAAAGTTAAATACCTACGAACCATAAATTGTACAACAACATTTTAAGATACAAAGTTTACCAACTATTTTACAATAAATCCAAAGATGTATCACTTTTAAAGACCAATTGATAAATAATAGAGATTACTCAAATTTTGTGACCCGATTATGACTAAACTTCATAGCTATTACTCGGATGGCCATACAATCAATCACAAAATTTTAATTTTCCATGTGATACTCAAGATTTTAGTAAAAATCATATACAGACACAAAGACAAAAAATTAATTGAGATAGAACACATATTATGGTACATTAATTGCTCGTTTTGATCTAACAAACAATCCTGTTAAACATGGGACAGTCGAAGTTGAACACCTTCTATATATTCTTATCCAAGTATATCAAGACCACAAGCTAGAGTAAGATTGAAGACTAAGAATAAGCTAATGTTTGTAGGATATTTACTAATGAAATGTTTAAAATTTATTTACAAATTTAAATAACTAGTGCCTTAACAAAATTAAAGTATTTTTTTTTTTATCTAAGTTTTTCCCACAAAATATATAATTGTTTTGCTAAAAGTGATCAAAAGGAGAAAAACTATCTAAAGAGCTTATAAAACACACTGATTAGATTAATTATCAAAAGATTATGATAAAGTTTTTGTCAACAATAATATATTCATTTAAAGCACTATTCCATAGAAATAGTTTAATATTTGTCTTCTAGTTGCCGTACTCTAAATACTAAAATGTAAATATTTGAACAAAAACAAAACGTAATATGATGCATTTGCCAAACCTATAGGGCTGCTGGCATGTTATCACTTATCAACCAAACAAAGTTGTTCACCAAGAAACATTATTACAGAGTTATCAACATTGAACAAACAAATTTTGTAAGACTTGTTCAGAAAGAGGTGACACACCAATTGTTAATGTTGAGTCATGTGTGACTCTGTTTATGTTTAATGGCCCTTATCTCTTGTGATATACTAAGAGACAATTCTCAAACTTAACCTAACAAAACAGTATTTTGTAGGCATTTCGTGTTATTATGAATTAGTATAAAATAAACTGATCCATGTTATGTGAACTTGGGTTAATTAATTAATACGTTGGTCACCTGTGGAACCCCGAGCAGATATCTGACATTAATCATTGTTCAGCCAGCTGACCAAACAGCTGTGAGCACCAAGCAGAAGGTGTTGAGCACCCACTCACATCAGACAACTCACCGGTGACTGGACGGCCTTGAAACATTGGCTCTATGTGGGCCACCACAGTGTTTGTTTAACTTGATTAAAGGTAGTGTGAGCAATTATACCACAAGTGCTCGCAACCTTTTCATCATTCTGGGTTTAAACTTTAGTAATATTATTTGTGAAAAATGTATTTATAAATAACAAACTTTAGTACTCTCATGATAAATTGATTTACTAGGCTGATTAAACAGGTTTCTATATAAATTATTGAAATATTTTATAACATAATAGAACAGATTTGTGCATTGCTTAAAAAACTTCAATATAATGATACAGAAATATATAAAGTAAAATAAGCGATAAAACAATTTTGCAACAACAAATTTTGATCCAATTTCAAAATACCTTTAAAAAAGGATAATATTTACAACTAAATAAATTTGTAAACAGATCAAATTATATTTTCGAACAAACACATCATAAAATAGAGATATCTCGCTAAACACTTCAGACAAGAATATTTGGCTTGATAAAAAAAGAATATAATATAACAAATTAATATTCTAAATTCAAGATGCAATTAGGCCATTAAAAAAAAATCTAGCTAAAACTATAGTTTAAAATGAATAAAAAATATTTTGATTTAAACAAATACCTCTATTTATCAAAATATAATTTAAATATATTGTGTGTAAGAAGTGGTTTATATAGAAATGGTAACGACTACGGAACAACGTAACACTGTAAAATTAATAAACAATATTATTACACCCACATGAACACAGAAGACAGAATAAGCCTACTAACAGCACAAACTGAATTGTCTAACAGCTGGGAGATGTTTACACTCCATACTAGCACAGCACATCTCTGACATGCTCAAAGAAAGAAGCATCACAGCTGTTCTTTATTTAAATGCATTTTTTTTCAATTGAAAACAACTTAACTACACCTTTTCCACTTTTATTTGAGAAAAAGTAATCTTAAATTCAGAAACTGTCAAATGTAGTTCAGATTTGTCAATTCTATTAAAGAAAAGATCAAATGTATTTAAGAATAATAACTTTTATTTAAGAAAACATAAATTGAATTACAGATTAGTCAATTGAAGTTAAGAGATAGTCAAATGTATTTCACAAAATATCAACAGTCTAGTTAAAGAAACATGCACTTTTTTTAGATTACTTAATCACAGTGTAATAAAGATACAGTGTACTGAAAAGACAAACATTAACTTACTGTTTAAACAAAAATAAAAATATGCACTTCTGCATCTACAGTACTGTACTTCCATATTGTACAGCCTAAAATACTGTACTGATTTACCGTCCAACAGGCATATCTTCCATTGCTAATGCTGCAGCATGATAAACTGTAGTGTGTTGGGCTGCACGAGCACAATCACCACCAACAATCGTGGTTTTTGCCTGGTCAATTATATTTTCCAGATAAACCGATCTTTGTTCCATGACACCAGGAGGAGTAACGTTTGGAACTCTTAGGTTGGTTTTCACAAAAGCCTTGATCTTAGACCATATTGTTTCTACTGGATTTAACATGGGAGAGTATGGAGCTAACCTTAGTAGTGTTGCTTGAGTAGCATCAATAACGGTTTCCAAGCTTTTATGGCAAGGGGCATTGTCGGGAACAATAACCAAATCCTCGAGCTGGTTGCCAGTTTCTTCCCATCTGGTAAGTATTGTCTGAACCCATGCGTTTGCAGTTGCAGCAGTAAAAGAACCTCTTCGGCGTTCTATATGAACTACTCCTGCTGTAGAAATTGCACAAATTAGATGGACATTAGGGCCTTTACTTGATGGAAGTTTTTGCACCGCACAATTTCCAACTTTGGCACGACCTCTTTTGCGCCTACAAAACAAATTAAAGTTTGTTTCATCCAACCAAACAATCTGCTTTCCTTGCTGAATGAATTCATTCAGGGCTACGACATATTGAGCACGCAAAGCTTTGTTTTCTATTGAATTCATTGTTACCGGCTCATTGTGTATTTGCTTCATGGTAAATACTCTACCTTCCAAATAGTTGCCTATTGTCGACACTAAAACATGTATGTGGAAATTGTTCAAAATCCGTGATTGTAATTGTTTTAACGTTATACCACAGTCCTCCTCTACCCACCCAATAATCGCATCAATTTGTTCCTCCATGAGGGATTTTGGCTTCTTGCCTCTTTTAGGTAAAGATGTCTCTTCACCAGATCGAACCCACTGGTAAGCTGTCTTGTAGGGAACATTCAGTTGGATACTCAAAGCTACCCAATCTTCTCCACGGTTTGCAGATCTTACAACTCGTTTTCGGTCTTCAACGGAATGTTTCTTGTACACTTTTCTTACAATTTGTTCATGAAAGCTACCCAATCTTCTCCACGGTTTGCGATCTTACAACTCGTTTTTGGTCTTCAACGGAATGTTTCTTGTACACTTTTCTTACAATTTGTTCATGACTGGTTATAGCTTCTCGACAATAGTGACACTGTTTTACTTGGTTGTTGATGAGGTTGTTGGTTTCATAGCAGCTACTGTGCACAAAGTGTCTGCAAGGTAACAATCGTATGATTGGTTTCCTTAACATTGATGTAAGGTAAATTCCACATTTACCTTTAAGCTCCATTACTTAAAAAACACACACACACAGTACTGTACAGTAGAAACATACAACAGAACAAACTAAGTAAACTGTAATATATGTACAAATTTAAACAGTAATAATAAACTAAAATAATAAATTATTTTGTAATAATGTGTAACAAAGTAAACAAACTGTAATGCAGTACAGTAAAAACCTTACACAGTTTACAACTGATCAAACCTGTATGAAAACCTAAAATTTTAAACAATTTGTTGGTTAAATGTGTAATTTAATCAGCTGTTATAAGAAAGAACAGCTGATTTTAATGTTTTTTCTCAAATACAATTTACAGCTTCTCAAAATGAAATAAAAATCACAATTTCTGAAATACAAATAATGACTTCTTAAATTGAAATAACACTTTCTCAAATACAATTGACTATTCTCAACTATATTTTTTATTTTCTCAAATAAATCTTACTATGATCATCTACATTTGATGTTTTCTCAAATAAAAGTAACTATTCTCAAATACAATTTACATCTTCTGAAATAAACGTGGAAAAGGTGTAGTTTTGGTCATTCTCTTTTTGCAAATTATTCGCAACATAAAGTATTGTGTGTGTGTGTATTTTATTAAAATCATATTCTCTTTTGGAAGACGGTTGCTTTAATTTATTTAGTGTATCCTACTTGTACGTTGAAGATGGAGCTTATATTGCTTTTTTTATATAAACAGTTTTTTTAATTTTATACTTTTGAATCAAAAATTCAAACCAATATTTAAAGTTTTTGAGTATTTTGCAAAAACCGATGAGGAGCTGGTTGTTAAACTAATTTTTGAAAAACACTCAAACGCTTTTAAATATTGGTTTAAATTGTTTGATTCAAAAGTAAAAATATTCTTAAACAAGTCATAAGGGGCCCTCCACCCCAAGTTACTTGTACAGTTCATAGTAGTAATTAATTGATATAACAATCAATTATATACTATTTTTAAGGAAATATCAGCACTTCAACAAAGACTACATAGGTTTCGATTGCAATTAGCATCACAACAATAAATAAATAAACATATTAATTCCATTTGTTTCATTAACTGGTTATTACCAAATGGATTTCATACTATTTAAAATCCAAGTACATAATTCCTAACTCTTGATTTATATTACCATCTGATATAGAATTAATTACTGGAAATGCATTCATGATCTTTTAGTTTTTAGGAGCATGCAGTTAATAATCTTGGACTGTTCAAGTTACAGATTTTTTTTAAAAAAACTTCACTCCCAGTTGGAATAGGCCCAATTCATGAATCAAGTGAAGTACCAAACGTTGGCTCGCTTGGGAATTCGAAACTTGGATCTTGCACTCCACAGTCCAAGGCCTTGGCCACTATGTCAACAATGGATCCAAACGCATTTCACAGTGTCATCTGTATCATTTGTCTTGACCTTCCTCTCACTGTCTATTGGAGTTGTAACGGATATCCTATTTCTATACGGTATCCGGTCTATCTGGCAATATGTGTAGTATCCGGTATCCTGTCGGATACTACCTACTATCCGGCCGAATACCGAATAGTTAAGCATGAAAATAAAACTGTGTTAAATTAAAATTTCAAAACATTTTTATTAATAATAATACTTATTAGTTTACGAAACTTTACAAATTAATACTCAAATTTAATTAATGCAATCAATCAAATAGGTTGTGGGCAGTAAATACAAGTTTTTCAACATTCTTTGGCAGTAAACGGTTGCATTTTTCTTCATATACAAGTCATGCTTCTGAAACCAGTTTCTCACTTATACACACTGCTGTAACAAGATAAAACATAGATATTGACTAGTTTGGAAAAAATTGGATATTGTTTGGCGTTGGTTGACCCTCACTTAAAAGGGTCTTCTTTGTGATCTAGACCAACAGATTTCATATAATATAATCGATCTCACTGACGGCAGATCTTTTCTCCTCTATACCTTCAGATTGTTTTTTTTTTCTTTTGACACTTCATTGAAATAGTTCCAAAAGCTGTTGTGTTTTTTTTTTTTTTCATCATCTCAAGCATAAACAATCGGAACCAGCAGGTGCTGCAACCTTACCGAAAATCTGGTATTCAGTATTCTGCCAAATCACTATTCGTTACATCTCTACTGTCTATGTGTCTTATTTGACCCTGTATCTCATCTGTGTATGTAAGTTTAATATTGATTAAAATCCCAAATTTGTAATGTTATCCTTCTTTTGCTTACTAATCATTCAATTATTGATATTTAGTTAAGTTCATAGAATAAGATGTTTCATGTTACTTAAATCAATTAAATAATATTAATTTACTTGTACATATTCCAATGTCATCAGTTACACACACAAATATATATATATATATACACTCACACAATCATTTAAATTAAACTGGCCAGTATAAGCCAATTCCTAACTTCCAACCTCAGACGCATGCACACAGAGAACAAGCAATTGCCAGACACGTTCGCCGCAGCTATAGTTCGTCATGGTGCCGCTGTCTCTTTCGTTCACTTGTAAATCGCTTACCTTCCTCTTCCATACCTTCTCTCCTAATGTGTAACAGCAGTGAATGTATCAAGTGCGACGTACAGAAGAAATCTGTGTGTCTCCTACTCCTGCTACATCACCTAAGTGAACAACAACAAGATAATGCCCCCCTCTTAATCATTTTTAAAGTTTAATACGGTTCTCCCCTCATTGCGAAAAATATTTTCTCTCTTTACCCTTCACATTCTTCAGGGGTAACCTATTTTGAATACCTTTTTGAAACTGTGTAACCTAGAAAAACATGTTTACGGTATTTTTCACATGGGCCGACATGATAGTCTTAAACATAATGTTTGACACTCAGGTTATTATCTTAATAATGTGGTTAAGTTTGCAAAAGTAATTAATTGAAATTACTTATCTTCTGCTTGGCACTACTTTATAATAATGTTAAATAAAATTACCACTCAAAGTACATTGGGTTAGTTAATTGTTTTGATCGCTGTTAGTACTGAAATAAGCTACCTATAATTGGGCTAAATCGGAATTGATTATTTTTTGTACAAATAAATATGACTTTTTCAACACTAAATTAAAAATGATTTTGGTACATCTCTTTATAGCAGCATAGTATTCAAATCCCCAATAGTGGATTTAAAATATATATATATATAGTATGAATTATTGACAAAGGTTTATATTTAAAAATTAGTAATTCTTAAAGTAAGTATAACAATGTTATTAATAAAACATAATTAAATGTAACAAAAATCAAAACTAGAAATGATAATATAGAAAAAATAATCATTAATATTACAAGTAATATGTCACTCACATGTCACATTCAACGAGTTTCTAGGAACTGAAGTGCCAAACATTAACTCAATGACTTTGGACTTGAGACTTTAGACTCAGAAATCTAACCTTCGCCACTGAATCACCATTTGGTGTTTATTTGAAGCATTGTTTGGCCTTTAAAAATAATTTAAAGCCAAAATGAACACAAGAACAGTATGGAAGGAGAACCAAAGTTGTTGCACTGGAAAAAAAGTAATTGGAGTTCCTATTTTCATGAGGGAAAACAGAAATGAGAACCAAAATGTAATGGAATTATGTGTCAATGTGCAAAATTCTGGAATAAATTAGTGAAGAACGGGTCTTCATGTGAGAAGAACATCATCAATCAAATGGGGCGAGTAGTAGAACTAGTAGAGGGGAGTGGGAAATGAAGAGGAGAACGTACAAGAGCAGCTGGATGCATGGGCAGAACTACATGAAGTTGTGGTTTATTGCACACTAGAATGAGTGTAAAGGAGGACGGCACGTACTTGAGGAGGAAGAGGGACATTTTTCACCATTACATGACTCGATAAAATCCGCAACGTTTCTGATTTGTAAAACCAAACTTTTTATATCAAGTACTACAATTAAAGATTACAGCTTATCTATATGTGTAGTAGACAAGTGAAGGGTTATGGAAAAAGGAATTATGGGTGGTACGTTTCAATCTAACATTATATAGAAAATAAAAATAATTTATTAAAAAATAAAGAAATAACAAAATCGTAAACAAAATCTAGCTCAATCAATCTAGTTAAACAAAATGTAGTTAGGACAGAACAAAATGTCTAAAAGTGTGGAGACAGCGTTACATTTGTTGAACCATTACATTTATACAAGTTTAGGTTTGATAATCTTAAATTGGCAACTGATAAAGAGTTGGGTTTTACCAATTCAAAATGTTGTGAATATGTAAAACGTTGTTTCTCATAATGATGGCAAATGTTCAAAAACCTTCATGTACCTTATCAACTCTTCCATTATTAACAATATTTGAAAAAACATCAGGAGTGTTCACGAACGTAATAATGAGAAGCAATGAATACTAATCTTCACAAGGAGTGCAGACCCCATGATAAAAATTTAGCTTGGCACAGAGCTTTAAAACGTCAGTTCGATCAGTGGCCGGTAGATCGTGCGGAGTGTCTTTTACTTCAAGTCAGTTACTATGAGAGATAGCGTATCATACCTCTAACCATTTTCAACTATTTGTCACACTGTCTGATTAATATCTCTCTCACAATGCCTTTACACTGAGCACAGCTATCTCTTGACGGCTTATTAAAATACAATTCACACCTGCAGAATAAAGGATGACTTTTCGCCGTAAGGCCTTATCCTCTTACAGAGATTTGTATTCATTGGTGATGAGCTAGGGTGTACATTTGTAAGAAAGTAGTTTATGGGCCATATCTTTAAATATATTGACATGTAGTGCAGCGACTTAGTTAACTGACTGACTATATTTACTTATGAATTTCTTTTAGAATTGCCCAATCAATGCTATGTGTTTTGTTTGCCAACATAAGGTTTTGGTTTTTATGAATGTGATCATTATGATTGATAGTTTATTTTAAAACTTGTACACATGGATAAAAAAACTGTATATATTAATTAAATATAAACATTGTTAATCATGAATTTTGTAAAACTGTAACTAGCAGCACAACAAATTCATTTACTTGAAAAAATGACAATATGTTTGGTGATAATGTGGCTCCTTCTTTCTGGTTATTATGAAGTTGAGCAAAGACACAATTCTATTAAACAGAACAATTTGTTTACAATCCTAAATTTATATTTAGAGTCTGAGTGCACAAATTAAAAAGCTGTGTGCACAAATTAAACCATATCGCTTATTTAAAATGCCGAAATCCAAATCCAGTTATCTAAATATAATTGGTCTTGACTTAGCAACACTTTTAAAATGATGTACTACCAAACTGAAGCTTACATTAAAGATTATCACAACTTCCTTCCTCCAAGACTAGTGATAATAAGTAAAAATGTAGCTTTTGTTGTTAAAAAAATTACTTTGTAGACTTCATGATCTTAGCCTAAAATTGAAAATGTCACTCATTGTATTCCAAACTTTTTAACTGCTTAGTAAAATGTCAATAGTAAATTAATTTTTATATCATTATATTATTTCTTGTTTCACTCACCTTCAACTACGTTATATATTTTGTTCAGCTTAGTTATTTATTATTTCACTTATAAAAATAAAATATATATTGTGTATATATATATAAATATATATATATATATATATATATACAAAATACTAAACACAAACTTAAAAATATGTTCTTATTTATAAAAATTACTGAAAATTTAAAGTACCCGATATATTGGTATAATTGTTTTTCACTTAATAAAAAGAAAATAGATATTGTATACAGATTTTTTTTAACTGTGCCACCATTGGGATCTTGTAAACTATAAAACTGATAACAAACTTTAAATGGGGAACATTTTTTGATTTTGGAGACGTTTAAAAATATCTAGTTAAAATTTTCCAAAATCGCTGCCATTGTCCAATATGGCGGTCCACTTTGAAAACCCTAATTTTTATGATGCTTTTAGGTTTACTAGTGATTTTAAGAATTTTTTATGCTTTGTATTTTTGTTATATACTTAACTGTTTCGCCGCTAGGAGTGCTGAAAGTTTAAAAACCTTATTTCAGTAATTTTTTAAAGAGGTGTGTTCTTTCATTTACAAAAATAAAACTTAACTTATAATGCATTATTTTTATTCAATTTAAATGTTTTATTCAGTAGAATGTTTAAAACCTCTTCAATACATATTGTATAGAAAAATATTACAATCATGTAGTTCAAATTACTAAGCTCATCATAATAGTTCATGCTCGGTCGCCATTTTCCAATTAGCAAGCAACTTTGAAATGACCTATAGTAACCCCTATTTTTTAAGATGGATTAGGTTCGAATAGTGATTCTAAGAATTTTTTATTCTTGGTATTATTTTAATATACTTAACCGTTTCACCGCTAGGAGCGCTGTTAAACTAAAAATGTCTGAAACTTTCAGTGCTCCTAGCGGCAAAACAGTTAAGTATATTAAAATAATACCAAGAATAAAAAATTCTTAGAATCACTATTCAAACCTAAATCTATCATAAAAAATAGGGGTTACTATAAGTCACTTGAAAGTTTCCCGCTAATTAATTGGAAAATGGCAACCGAATTTTAAAATTTGAACTACGTGATTGTAATATTTTGTATAATATATGTATTGAAGAGCTTTTCAACATTCAATTGAATAAAAATAATACATTATAAGTTGCTTTATTTTTGTAAATGGCAGAAGACATTAATAAATTTTTGAAATAAGGATTTCTGATACTTTCAGTGCTCTAAGCGGCGAAACGTTTAAAAATATACTTAGAATAAAAAATTCTTAAAATCACTAGTAATACCTAAAACCATCATAAAAAATAGGGGTTTTTATAAGAAATTTCAAAGTTAGCCACCATATTGGAAAATGGCAGCCATTTTGGAAAATGTTAGCTACATATTTTTAAACATCTTCAAAAACAAGGGAATGTTCCCTATTTAAAGTTTGTTGTCAGTTTTATAGTTTATAAAATCCCAATGGTGGCACAGTTAAAAAAAACACACTGTACATACAAAGTATTAAACACAAATTAAAACATTAAACTTAAAAATATGTTCTTAGTTATAAAATTTACTGAAAATTAAAAAGTTCCCGAAATATTGGTAACATTGTTTTATTATAATTTGTATCACCTTTTATGTGCTTAATTTTCAGTAGTACATTTGAAAGATAGAATAAAATATTGTTTTACGAATTTTTTGTCCATCATTTGCAATAATTTATTTATAAACAAGGGCCAAATAGTAAAAAAAACCTGCAAACCCACTTCAGTAGTAATGATTGTGTGAATAGTTTTCATAACAGTACATATCACTTTAATCTATCATGAAGGGTTATCACTGAAAGCATCCAAATAAACAAAAAGACCAACAATCACTTACAAAACTATAATAGTACGACGTAAGTGAAAGTTACTTTCTTAACCATATTGCATTTACTAATTAACTCCAAAAACATCCTATTTAACTTTGTAGTTAACAGTCTCACAACTACAAACAAATCTGAGATGTATATAAAATAGTTACCTGGGGAGTTTTCTTAAACCATGGACACAGAAAGCAACACATGTTTGGAGCACAGTCAGTGAACAACAACAGCCACTTGATTAGGTATTATTGCCGAGTCGGGCATAAGTGATAATCAAGTGAAATGAGATATCATCCTATCTACTCAAGATGATCTCTAGATGAACTAACAACTAGAATATTTAACTACATAACAAGTTCTTCTTTGTCTGTTTCAGTAATCATCTAAGCTATTAATCCATCAGATTACCTCCAAGCTGACAAATCGGATTTGCACCCGTTTAGATGGTCTATACATAACTAAGTACAAGGAGAAGAGCTTGTTGCCTACTCGGATATGTTTGAATCTGTACTGGTTGATTCTCTGTCTAATGTTAACCCATTGGCCTACCTATTAATTTGACACTTGATGCACTTTAAAAATTCAATTAAATTCGAGCAAAGCACTAGTGTTCCGTTTTTATTTTTTACATTTATTATGACAAAATTACATTTATTATGTTATAATTTTTACAATCTGTAATAACTAAGCTAACTCAGTGTATAATTTGTAATAAAGTTTCTATCAATTAAAAATTTAAGATTCTAAAATTACTAAAACATTAAAATATATGTTTTGAAATAACCTTGAATTGAATTAAACAGAATAAACAATTTTTTATACAATTGTTACATTTCAGAGGATATTTAATTTCTTACATACAAATAATGATTCTATTACATATAATCAATCCTTTTTATTTATAACAGAAAAAATAAACCGTTGACTAAACAAATGCTTAAGTATTCCCCTGCAGGCTTACATGCACACAGAAAGAAAAGTTACAGAGTAGGTTTTCAGCAAATCTTTTTACAGGTATTGATAGCATAATCTGGCACGATAATCCTCATCTCTTTATTATAAAATTGTATCAATTCCACTAGAAAATAATGATCAATTCTGTTTCTTTTGGACGATTTCAAGTCCGAAGCATTAGCCACCACACCGACAATGTCATAAAACTGATGATGTATAAAAAGTGACTAACAATGTTTAGCTAAAAAGGACATTAGTAATAAATATACAATTTAATATTTACATAAACTCAGTGTTTATTAACTGGGACAGCTGTATAAAAGAACAGGAACCATCAAGCAAGTGTTATGAAAGTGAAATTATCATGAGTCACAATGGGAAGGAGATAGCTTGAGAAAGTAAAATTTGAAAAATATAAAATAAACAGTAGTACAGAGAAAAACTAGGTATCCTATGAAATGGACCTTTATACTCCACAGGGTGACCCGAAAGTAAAGTGCCAAACTTCGGGAAATGATTGTATATCCGCCATTTTGTTTTCTTCACAAAAGAATTTTTATCTCTCTGAGTTGGCTCAACCGATTTTTATGAAACGTGTTACAATAATAGAGATCTATTTTAGAAAAAAAACCAATCAACTTGATCCAATTTAAAATTTCAAAATGGCAGCCATTTTAAAGTTTTAAACGGAAATTGCAGGAAAACGGCAAAAAATCCTCAAAATTATTTGGGTATTTGGATAATTTCATTACCAAACTGTCAGTATCAAAAAAGTTAGAATCAGACAAAAAGTAACCGAGACACATTGACATTGGTGTTGAAAGGCAGTAAAAGAGCCAAAAAATGGCTATTTTGCTGCCTATTATTATTCTTAATTTTCCCTTTATTTTGACCTATATAACCATTTCCCAAAGTTTGGCACTTTAATAAATTGAATGATAAATATAATGAAGTACCCTTTTATTCATTTTTATAAAAATACATTTATTATTATTATTATTTACTATCTGAAGATGGCCTAAGAGCCGAAACCGGTCATGTATTTTTATAAAAATGAATAAAAGGGTACTTCATTATATTTATCATTCAATTTATTAAAAAAGTAGCCCTAACGTGAACTAATTTATACATTTGGCACTTTACTTTCGGGATACCCTGTATAAATTAACTAATATTAAAAAAATGTGCATAAATAACAAAAAGGAGAGATTAAAGTGTTCTTTAAAAAGTATACAGAACAAGACTGATATAAACAAAGGTATGAATAGACTGACCTTCATACTACTCCCCATAAACAATTCTTCAAGGAACAAGAAATAAAGTAAAATAATACACATAAAGTAAAGATAAAAATAATTCTGATAACATATTCAGACAGTGCTCTCATAGTTGTAAAAGTGCTCATAACTCTTTCTTGATTGATAACAACATGTATAACAGCGTCATTCATTATTCAGAAAATATTGGTATAATACTGATATGGCTATTAAAATCATTAAAATTCATGTTTATGGCCCCTGGACTATTATTTTGACAAACTAGGCTACTCTTACCTCCGTCAATAATCCAATAAAACACTTTATTAAGCTGACATGTTTCGTTGCTATCACAACATTTTCAAAGCTTGCAACTCGTCAATCACATAAAACTAAACATTAAAAACACAGAACACACGGTGACACGAACATAAAATACATTTAGATAGCGCTATCATCCCGACCCGGCACTGGTTGGTAGAAGACTGGCTGGAGTGTTACGTCAGATCGTCCGCCCTCCTGCCGTTATCACTAATATTATCAGCTCAGTGGCCAGCTGATTTTCCTGTTTGCAAAATTGTATTGAAGAGGGGGTGCGATTGGAACTGTAACTTCTCATTGAGGATATGTTGTTTTTCCTGTACATCATTATGCATTTTATAAATCTCATATTCCTCCAGCGTATCTAACTTACTACCCTTGTGACAAAAATGTAAAATTTCCAGGCCGTCGTTTATGTCATACATTGAATGGTTAAAATCAACAAGGTGTTGGGCAAAAGTACTGCAGGAGGTATTGCGACAGAATTACTTTTCATTCGATGGTAAATATTTTATACAGAATGACGGTCTCGCTATGGGCTCTCCATTGTCTGGTATAATGGCTGATATATATCTTAACCACATTGAAAACAACCACTTTTTTTTCTGATAAGAATAAATACAAGAAAAGAATCTGTATGTATTTCAGGTATGTGGATGATACCATTGTTTTGTTTGATGGCAACGACAGACAATTAAATTTGCTCTTAAACTATTTGAACAGCATAGCGGCAAAACTAAAATTTACTCTTGAGACTGAGAATTCTAATAGCATTAATTTTCTGGATTTGACAGTAACAAAAAATAACAATGTCTTTAACTACAATATATTTAGGAAAACGACAACATCTGTTCAAACCATTCATGCCACGTCATACCATCCACACTCGCAAAAAATGGCGGCTTATCATTCAATGATTAACAGAATGTTGTCGGTACCTTTGAGCCCTGAAAACTACAACAAGGAATATCAGATAATTAAGCACATAGCATCGGCTAATGGTTATAAATGTGATATGGTAGATAGATTAATACATAAATGTAAGAATAAACAAGGTGCCAGACCCATAATTCCCAGTAAGAAGTACGTTTGTGTTGAGTATAGTCACACTATTCAAAATGGACTAAAGAAAGAACTTAAGAAACATGGTATTGAGTTAGCGTTTCGCACTACCAATAGACTAAGAAACATCTCGTCTGTTAATAAGAGAATAGGTGACAAAACACAAAAAACAGGGGTCTAACATGTAAAGATTGTCCCGGCAAATACGTAGGTCAAACAGGACGGGCATTTGAAACCCGCTATAATGAACACCGGCCAGTTCCAAAAATTGGAAAACAAAAGTCTACTTTTGCCCAACACCTTGTTGATTTTAACCATTCAATGTATGACATAAACGACGGCCTGGAAATTTTACATTTTTGTCACAAGGGTAGTAAGTTAGATACGCTGGAGGAATATGAGATTTATAAAATGCATAATGATGTACAGGAAAAACAACATATCCTCAATGAGAAGTTACAGTTCCAATCGCACCCCCTCTTCAATACAATTTTGCAAACAGGAAAATCAGCTGGCCACTGAGCTGATAATATTAGTGATAACGGCAGGAGGGCGGACGATCTGACGTAACACTCCAGCCAGTCTTCTACCAACCAGTGCCGGGTCGGGATGATAGCGCTATCTAAATGTATTTTATGTTCGTGTCACCGTGTGTTCTGTGTTTTTAATGTTTAGTTTTATGCGATTGACGAGTTGCAAGCTTTGAAAATGTTGTGATAGCAACGAAACATGTCAGCTTAATAAAGTGTTTTATTGGATTATTGACGGAGGTAAGAGTAGCCTAGTTTGTATTAAAATCAATTGAACTTGCTAATTCCTTTTATGTTGCGACAGTAATATTTGTCACCACTTCGGTGCATTAAATATTTTTAGTTGTCAATCTATTACAATTTTCAAAAAAAGATCTCAGTGAATTTTTATCAAAGTTAAGAATAGAGGAGGCCGAGACAATAATCGGAACCAATTACAGGAGACAGACCTGAACCAATGTTAACTCTGAACGCCACCTCCACTCCCCTCTCGCTGCCCATCCTCATTTACAAAGATGTTCAGTGTTCTTCAGCTCTTCTGTTTTTTTGTATTTTGTTTTATTTTATTACTCTCATTTAAATTAATCTATGTTCATATTAATTTTTCATCTTCAAACAAACTTTTTAAACCAATATTTTTCCCACACCTTTGATGTTTTACATAGAAATTATTTAATATATTACTAACAATATTTCTCTTTATTCTTAAAAAAAAAAAAAAACAAAAAAAAGGCAATTATTTCATTATGTACAAAATGTCATCGTTAAGCCTTTTAGCAACTCGGTTCTGTGCACAGGCCCCCATGAAGGCCTTTTCCCAATAGCTAACATTTAAACTAGGATAATATTTTGTATTTAGTTTTATTTATTTTATATTTCTACTTGTGACATGTTCATTTTATTTTGTATTAAGTGTAAATAAATTGTATGATTTCTTTATGTTATGTTCTGGGAAACAAATAAAATTTTCATTTTATTTCATTATCATAAAATAAAAAATTTCAATAAGAAGTCACAATGTAAATTAACTTATAATACTTGCTAATTTTTATAATATAGTCTTACAGTGTAAAGTTAAAGTTTTTCTTATTTTACCAGGCGAAGTTAGGGCTAAGGAGCCCTCTCTAACACTTAACCTGGGGACCAACGGCTTTACGTGACTTCCGAACCACGGGTAAACAGTGTAGATACAACTTAAACAGAGCTAAGTCGATGAAGTAGTACGGTTAACAAAAACCTCAACGCTGAAGCACCCCTCAAGCAGGAGCTTTATGACATTCCCAGCAAAGGCCTCAAGTCTAGCCTCATACCTCAAACACGCCAGCAGTACATTATAGAGTCTGAACCCGTTAAGTGAGTTTGAAAAAAGTGAGTTTTATGTTTTGAAATGATAATGCTGTTACTCTTACGAAGGTTGTAGCAACGTGGAGTTTGGGTAATGCTAAACTGTGATCAGTTTTTATGGAGAAACTTAACTGTTATGGAAAAATCTATATGGATGGAAATGTTAAAATTTTATACTGAGAAAAGAAACATTTCACGGAAAATGGCGGGATTTTCCTAATATCGCCAAAATAGCATATTTTTGTAATTTAAATATAATTTCACACATTCTTGTCACCATATTCCAACAACACAAGTCAAATATGGATAAATTATTTCATAGTAAGCAGAGGATAAAAAATCCAATTTCGCAAAGTCAGCTAAAAGACTTCAAAACAAAGAATCCTCTCCTCATCTTTTTGCAAATGTCGTCTGCATGCGTTTTGAAATTCAAATGTTGATCAATATTTAAATGAGTAAGAGATTTCCAATTCAAAACTCTTTAACTACAAAGAAAAAAATAATTTTAAGAGATTAACGGAAGTCTTCAAATGCAGCACAAAACATCAGATTACAAGGAAACAACACTCAGAACACTAAGTCACAAACTTAAGTTAACAAAACAACTTTAACACATATTAACCATAAACAATAAAAACTAAAGAGCACTGAAACACAACAAACACATAAGGCAGTGGATGGAAGTTATAGGAGTTTAGTCAAGTAACATAGGAATGGCCTATAAGAGCAAAGGTTACGATGAAAACTGATTTAACTAGTAGTGTTAAATAGCTCTGATATATCAGCTTCAAAAAAATTCCACATAAAAACTAATACATTAAAAAAAATAACATTGCAAAGAGTACATGGCCAAAAGAAATGGATGACAGACCAGAATAAATATGAAACTAAAGAGAGTATTTTTTAAGAAACAGATATAGTGGCAATTGTAAGAAAATAGAAAATTAATGTATCTTTGACAAATTGTAAGAAAGAAGAGAGAAGAATGGTTAAGAATTTGGAGAGAAAAGTCATTAGAGAAAACATAATTTTTAATATTATTCATCTTTAAGACACAAATCGTAGAGATATGGGCGAATATGAGGTACCAAAGAGTGTGATGGGTATAGATGAGCAGGAGTAGTCATTGCTACTAAGGGTAACTGTTCCTTAGAAAGAGTCATTTATTAATAACTCAATAGCCAGGGCATCTAAGGGACGTAATTATGTAATTTTGGTCATTTTAAATGTTGTAATTACGCCCAAAAATCTTACTTCTTTGGTTCTGGTTAGCAGTCAAGCAACTGCCATGTCTGATTTTGTTAGCATGAACAATTTCAAGAGTTGCAATCAGAAATTCACTTACTGAAGTGTGGAGTGTCTAGTACTATTATACCCGGATCATTGGTCACCCGTCCACCCAAACACGTACAGTGGTATTAACCCTCCCACCCACCCAAGCACGTACAGTGGTATTAACCCTCTCACCCACCTAAGCACGTACAGTGGTATTAACCCTCCCACCCACCCAAGCACGTTCAGTGGTATTCAGTGATGTTCAGCCAACTGACAAGCCTGATACTCAGTTCTGAGATTTGAGAAGGTAATCTGAAATTAACACAAGGCACAGAAGAATGGAGACACTTAGCAAGGCTAACACTCGATTGGGATTCGAATGGCCAGGAAAAAGATCAAACCAAAAACGTGTTAAAAATCATACTTAAAGAGATTTGTCAACAATATAGATATAAGATAAGATAAGATAAGAATGTCTTTATTCATAAACATATACATGGTATACATATGTTAATACAAATTAATAAACAATGTTAAAACACATTAATATTCTTAAAGCCAATTAACAAAGAGGCTTACCTCTGTGGAAGTCATTTGCTTGTCAGCTACTTGAGATTCTAGTGGATAAGGAGAAACGTAATCTTCATCATCACTAGTAAGTCCCAACTCCTCGCCATAGCAAACATGGACCCAGTACCATATCTCCTGGGCTGACATTGGCTGAAACATATATTGGTGGTCAAATTCTACCTTGCTGATTAACAACAACTTGAGAGGGTGAGAACGGCTAAGTCAAACTGGGAACCCGTCACATGAGGATTTGCCAGGGCTCTGTGCTTGGCCCATTACTTTTTTTCTCTCTACATTAACAATGTCACTTACAGCATTTTAAACTCAAAGTTTCCCTTATACTCTGAACACTTATAAATCTACTATCACTTTCCTATCAAAGGTGCAAATTCTTCTGTATCGTTGATAAATGTTTTCATTGCCTGACTAAAACTCAAACAATGATGTTCTGTACTCAACAACTTCTTTTACTAATTGACCTACAAGCTTTATCAAGAGTAAAGCTTAGTAACAGTGAATTGGAATACTGTGATAGGGTAAACAATTATTGCACTTTTTTAAGTAGAGAAGAGTATTTCCTTTATTAGTCTTCTAATAAAGGACTAATTCACGTAGCATTGGCAGACCCAAGAATTAAGATGACCATTTAGGAGTGGTCGATCTAAGGACAAAGGTCGACCGAGTGGCCATTACGTTGGAGAGCGACGCACCTCCACTTCATAGTATGACGCAGTTAAGCGAAGATGTAGCCTGGCTACTTCCGTCTTTCACTAGAAATAGTTCAAATTATTACAGGTTTATATAGTTTATATAAAACTAACTTGATTAATAAGTGCGTTTTTCCTTATTCAGTTAGTAGAAATAGAACTAACAGGATTGATAAGTGCGTGTTGCCAAAACTGATTCATAAGTGTGTGTTGCCATATTTTGTTAGTACATGGAGGAACTAACCTGATTCATAAGTGCGTGTTGCCATATTCTAAACAGCATGAGATAAGTTTTTCCTCTTGTTGCAAAAGATGTCAGAAAGTGTTTATCTGACTTGGTTTGTATGAGAATTGCATTTGGTATGACAAGTGCTGTTTTCTCTTTAGTTATTGAAGTAACATCCTTCCAGTCCAAAGTAACCTGTAACAAAATTTAAATATATATCTTCAACAAATGTTTTACTGCTAGAAAAATTACAAAAAAAAAAAAAACATGGGAGGTGTGCGTTTCTGACAAAGCCAACAGTATAACAAAAACTTTTAGAGAAATAAAGTAACTAACATATGTAACTAATAATGATAACTTGAAAATGACAATGAAACAAAAACCAGTGACAGATTAAGCAAGCTAAACAAAAACGTCATGAATGGTGCAACTATAATTCTAAAATAAATCTTGATTACAATGATATGACTTTAATTGCACACCTTTCCATTGTACACTGTATGTATGGTTCATCATTTTTCTCAAGTTGGTATAAGATACAAATTCTGAACCAGTATTCTGACTAATTCTCATAAATACTGTTTGATAAATATAACTTTTACAAGCTGTACATTGGTAATAATGACATTTAGATTCTTAATTACTGCATGTAGACATTCTTTAACTTACTTTTGGCTGTTTTATCCCTTTAGAGAACTAAGCTTATGTCTCTCAGCGTATGGCTTATTTGCCCTCCACAGAGAGATAAATACACACTTTCCGACACAAGGTCCTTAGAAATTCTCAAGGTCCTACAGAAAATGCAGCCTTCAGACATTTTCCAAAAGACTCTTTGGCAGCTAGCCAAGTCAAAGAGGATTGGAAGAATCATTGGCGAATACACAATGTATCTTTCCATAATTCTCCGTAAAAAGAATTTGCGACTTATACAGTATATTTCATGAGTAGCCAGCCATACTTATCATTTGCCATTCTGGACACTGATGTGGTCTACAAGGGAATTTGATGTGAGATGTTAAATGTCCTTCACATTCTTGTGCAATGGTTACTCCATTTTGTGAACTACAGAAATTTTTTTAAATACATGAATATTTTTAGCTTGTACTTTACTGAATTAATTTCCACACTGGTTTTTTTACGGTACAATACTAATGAGTTACATGTTCAAAACTTCTGCTTCGCTGTGACGGTCAAGGGTTCGATTCCCAATGTGACCATCAATACATGTTATCCCTGGAAGTCAGCGGTGGTGCAACGAGCCCCAACAAAATAAAAATTGGGTTGTCTAAACGGTTAAATTAAATAGAACTGTGTCTTAATTGGACATCTCTCCCCACTAAAAGCCATAAGACATTTAATTTTTCAGTACAGCAGAGTGCATATAGCTGTAGATAGCTTTGTATTGAAAATAACTATTCATTTATATACAAAGTACAAGAATGCGTAACAATCACATAAAATTAAGTAAAACTAATTTTAAACTATTTTGATTTTAACTATTGAGTTATTTTTTAATAGCATCGTACATTTACTACGAGTTAATATTATAAATAGACAGTATATAAGATGTAACATTTTACATTTTGTATCTATATGTGAATATATGAATATTTTTAACTAATTAATTCTCAATCGATGAACTCTTAGTTCCAAATCCCTCAAGTAATGTTTTAGTGCTTTCTTGAATATTTTAAAATTCTCTTCACTTTTTATATGTTCAGGCAGTTTACTATATAATGACTTTTGTGTAATTAGGGCTTTTTTGTAAAATTTTAGTTTGTGTTGTTTAAGAGTTGGTAAATTCCTGTTTCTAGTATTGCATGAATTATTTGAACCCGATTTTAGTTATAAACAAAAACTGTTCTGTATATTCAAGACTGTCTCCATTACATATAAGATATATACTGTTAAATACCAATTTTTTTCATCGTTGATTGATATTTTGTTTGAACAATGTATCTTTTAACAATGATGACTAAGCAATATGGGACAAAAAGGGTAAACTAGGTACAGGAGAGTTTGGATGAATTGTATAAACAATAAAAGGAGAAAGATCTGAGGATAGGCTAGGAAAAATGTGGAAGTTTTGGTGGTTAGAATTGAGAGACTAGAAGAAGATTGTTAAAGAAAGTGGATGTTTTTAAATATCTGGGAGTGTTAATGTCTCAGGAGAGGAAACTGGAAGAGGAAGTACCAGTCAGACTCCAGGAGGGGAAAATTGCTATCAAACTATTTATTACCTAGGTCCGGAAACAGAATAATGTACACATCACAGTTAATCAAAGAGTAGATAGGATAGAAAAAAGAGGGTTAGGAAATAGTATATCGTACACATCACAATAATGGAGTTGGTAGAATAAAAGAAAGAGAGTTGGGAAATAGTATAACGCACACATCTCAATTAAAGAGTGGGTAGGATAGGAGGAATGAGAAAGAGGATCAGAAAATATAATCATGTATAAATCACAATTATGGAGTTGGTAGAATAAAGGAAAGAAGATCGAGAAAGAGTATAACATACACATCACAATTAAGGAGTAGGTAGGATAGGAGAAATGAGAAAGAAGGTCAGAAAATATAATCATGTATACATCACAATTAAGGAGTAGGTAGGATAGGAGAAATTAGAAAGAGGGTTGGGTTATAGCACCTATTACAATTATGGAATTCTAATTATTGAGTATCCATATTTCTGTAAGATAATTTTTGTTCACTATTTATCACACACACACAGTCATGTGAATGTACTTCATGAAACTGGGTCTGAGTTTGCGGCAGATCACCAACAATTAACTGCTCCTAATGTAGTTTTGTTAGCAGTAATTAATGAGTGATCTAAATGTTAACTCTATTTTCATAATACTTTAGCCAGATCAAAAGTACATCTCCATTGTAAAAATATTTGGTTTACATGTTCCACTTCATTCTTCAAAAATATATACCTCCATTTGACAAAAAAAAAATCAAAATTGTATACATAAGTTAAATAAAAATAAAACCAAAGAGATTTTAAAACTTCAAATGGAATTGGAAAATCAGTACAATGTATGACCAACAATTATTAATGTACTTCAAGAGTGCATTTCTAAAAACAAGTGTTTCTATTACATTAGAAACTAAAAATTATAAAATATCTTGAATTAGAACAAATGTTTAAGTACTTAAAAAACTTACCCGAGTTTCCCAAACAAATATGTTTGCATAAAAGCACAAAAAGTTTGGTGATGCGTACAGTCGGCCATGAATCAACATGTCATGCTGAAGAGCACATGAATAGTCTGTAAGAAAAATGTTTGTATTAGTCCAGTCACTTGACTATTGATTCGCTTGTCTCCATTAGTTTATTGACAGTTAAATTCACCTGAAAGACATTATTTCCCAACTAATCGGCAACTTGAGTAACAAAGTAACTACTCTACTTATTTGTAAAGAAGAACATTTTGTATTATCGTTATATTCCTGCTCAGAACTAAATCTTGTTTGGTTATAAACTTCAGAACAAGGTTTAATATTTTTTACATTTCTATTCATTCATTGTACATTAGAACAAATATAATTTAAAAGATTTTAAATAAAAATTTGCTTACTAAGATCTACTTGATTTTATTATTTGGCAGACACACTTTATTGGGTAAGGTAAGTCATCTTTTTCCTCTGGCTCAGATAAACTTAAATGCACACACAAAGCAATATGTTATGACAAATTATATTCTAAGGATGATCTCTTGGTCGGTGATTGTTATTTTGTTGGTGACTTTGAGTATGTTTTGACATCTGGGAAACTTCTGTCGTCCTGTACCATAGACTATAGAAACAAACTGTCCTAGGCAATGCATTTGCTGTCAACGCACACCTGTATATGACGTATGTGCTGTATATGACGTTGACTGGTTTCAATTACCCGCCTGGTCAACTGTTTGGCATTCATTAGCTCAGCTATTAGCCACTTCAGCTTGTCCTGGAGAAAGACAGAGAAAGGAAGACCACTGACGCTACCTTTGAAAACTGAACATTAACTAATACAGACCCATATGAGCGGGCACTCTTCTGCAGAATCAGAATCATCTTTATTCACTCATTCTTTAACCCCTTTAACGCCAGCCTTTTATTTGTTAGTATCCCTATAACGCCACGGTCCGATATCCCGGACAGCCGTAGACTTTCGAAAAACGCCATGGTCCGAAATGTCGGACCGCTTGCTTTTATTTTCTTTTTCGTACTTAGCGCCGCTCAAATGACGTAAAAGCCACATGATTCGACTAAGTATGAAACAGGCTTCACGGTAAAAACACTTTCGTTGTCTTTGCTTTTTCTTTTTCGGTAACGTTGAAATCAGCCTTTCCGTAGACATTGGTTGTTGACTTTTGTTTGTTTACTAAGTTTGCTGTCAGTGAGTTGTAAGGTTATGTGAGGTTGTTTCATTGTTTTTGTTAGTTTATATTTGTATATTTTGATTCTGTTTGTATATATTGTTAGAAAATATGAGTAAACGTGTCCGAAAACGATCTCCTGTGAGTGAAAATACTCTTGTGCAAGGGCTAGTGTTGGACGAAGTGAATAATTTCGGCACCAGTTCTTTTGTTGACAACGATGAGCTAAGTGATAGTTTTGTGAACGAAATAGATTCTTCAGATGATAATAGTAGTATTATTTCTAAAAGTAGTAATGAGCTCTTTGGGAACGATGATACTGATGAGGACCCTGATTATTCTCCAGAAGCAGTTGATGACACAGATGAAAATGTTGATCAGGATATGGCTAGTACAAGTACTTCTAGGCCTAGAGTGCTGCAAAAACGACCTCGAGGTAGGCCTAAAAAGAATCTTGTTTTAGATAACTTCTCAGATGATAACTTAGATGACTTTCTGATCAAAACATTATTTGATAAACAGTAGAAGAAGGACAAGACACAGGCTACAACCACACCTTTACATTTGATGAAACACCAGGACCTAAATATTGCCCTAAAATGACAGTAAGCCTATTAAGTATTTTTATATGTATTTTACAGTTAGTTTATTGAATGATTTTGTTACAATGACCAATTTATATGCTAATGAATATATTAGAATCAATGCAAACCTCTCTCCGGGAGCAAGAGCCTGACAGTGGAAACCAGTGACCATAAATGAGATAAAGGGTTTCATTGCCACAATCTTGAATATGGGTATTATAAAAAAACCTACTATTTGCAGCTATTGGTCAACCTTAGATGAATTAGCTACTCCATGGTTTCCAAAGATGTTTAGCCGCAATCGCTTTGAGGCTATTCTCCAGTTCCTTCACATTGTTGACAATAGATCACTTGCTAAGCCTACAGATCCAGATTATGATCCATGTGGAAAATTTGCCCCTCTTGTTGACTATGCTATTAGAGTATTTAGAAGGCACTATACACCTCATAGGGAATTAGCCATCGATGAGAGCCTTATTGGGACAAAGAGTCACACACGGTTAATCCAGTATCTCCCCAACAAACATCACCACAAGTGGGGAATTAAATTGTGGATGCTGTGTGACAGTGTGACTAAATACTGTTTAGGTTTCTCCTGTTATTAGGGAAAAAGTAATGATAATCCTGCGCCTGAACATGGATTGGCTTATAATGTAGTGTTGAGCCTTCTAAAATTAGGCCCATACTTGAACAAAGGGTATTCTATCTTTGTCGACAACTTTTTCATGTCGATTCCTCTGGCTGAGTACCTATATAAACAATTTACATTCATCACAGGAACTGTAAGAAAAAATAGAAAAGGAGTGCCACAGGTCATCAAAGAAAAATTTGAAGTAGGGAAAAAGCTATATCTAAGACATGAAGAAAATCTCATGCTTGGATACAGGGAAAAGGCCAGCCAAAAAAATCCAGTTGTTCTTCTTACAACAAAAACCTATGCCAAATCAGTAGAAAATACCAAATTAAAAAGAAATAATGAAGTTGAAATAAAATCCAAGCCAGAGATTATTGATTTATATAACAAGTTTATGGAAGGAGTTGACTACTCTGACCAGATGCTCTATAATTATCTAGATGAGAGAAGAACAGTGAAATACTGGAAGAAAGTGGTTTTCAACATTTTTGGAAGAATGATTTTGAATTTATTCATATTATACAAAGAAAACAATACTGGGAAAGACATGACTAGATTACAGTTTACTCTTTCCATAATTTCTAGCCTCAAGGAAGAGTGGCTGGCAGAAAAGAATTCAAAAAATCTTCCTCCCCCGATCAATTTAGCAGGAGGTGATGCTGAAGCCAATCTACCAAATTATGGTATTGTAAGCCTTCCTGGTAAAAAGGAGAGAAACTGCTGTGTTTGCACACCAGAAAGTAAAGCTGCTGGTGGAAAAAGAAAAAAGTCCAGAACCATTTGTGTGCGCTGTGACAAGGGAGTTCATGGATTGTGCTTTGCACGCCATAAATGTACCAAATAAACCAAAGTACAAAACCCAAGAGCAAGTTGTAAATATGTAAATATTTGTAAATAATATTTCTAGAATAGTGTATAGGCCTAGTGTGTAAACACTTTTCAATTATGATCTTATATGGTTTGTGTAATGGACTTCGTCATAGACCAAATGTGAAAATATCAAGAATTTCCATTTTTGACGGTTTCTACAAAAATGTCAATATCTCCTCAGTTTTTCAAGGTAAAGCCTTCAAATTTAGCACGCATGTCAGGAACTAACTTAGTTATAAAATAAAGTTACTAATCAGTAGGTTATATTTTTTTACAAATATGTTGTTATGTATCAACTTTGAAATTTTAAAACTTAAAAAAAAGATTTTTAGTTTTCGAAAATTTAATTTTAAAGAAATATTTTTCTTCTATTTTTAATAATATGGCTTAAAAGACAATTCAATTACCTATAAAATAAAAAAAAACTAATTGAAATTATCTTTGAAAATAACAAAGTTATGGTCGTTTTAGTGAACTCTGCATTTTGGCTAAAACAGGGCCTGGCGACTAACCAAGAAAAGGCTGGCGTTTATGGTGGCGGCGCGGCGGTCCGATATATCGGACCGTGGCGTTAAAAGGGTTAAGAATAGTTACAGCATCAACAATTGAAAATTCTTAAAATTATGTAAAAAGACTACTTGATTACTGTTCCCAACACAAATTGCTGATAGAATCTCAAAATGGCTTTTTGAAGAAGAAATGTACAACTACAGCAATGATAAAAATTGTGGGAAATGTAATCGACCACATAGAAGCCAGAGAACCCTCATCACAACACACAGACTCTTCTAGGCACAAGCAAATAATCATAGTATGCAACTGAACTACCCCCAGGGGATACGTACGCGAACAACATCACCCACCAGTCTTGGGGTTGTTGGTTGGTAAAATTATTCACTCTTCCACTCAGTTACGATGAGAGTACTGTCTGGGATTTCTTACCATTCATCAACACTTCACACTCCGCTGTAATGTTCTTTTGGATATGCAGTTATTGTCATTTTTCATTATTATTTGGTGGGTGAAAATTCAATATTTTACGATGACAATTTTTTACAGAAGAATAATAAAAATCCATAACTCATGTAGGCCTAGATCAAATTAAAGGTACTGGCCTCAATATATGGGAGAACATAAAAATTATTTAAACATTCTTATAACATTACAAGATTATTGTAGAAATGCCATATGCAAGCTTAAAGGTTGCTACTGTGATGAATTAAACTATAAATTTATAGATATAATGATTTTGTAGATAGTTTATCATACCTCACATCTATACATGTCTTCCTGTTTGATAAATAGTATATTATTTTTAATATTTGGCTATAGGCCAATTCTGAGTATTATCCCATTAACCACTGGTATTGAACGGCTTCTAAAACAGGTGCATGACCTAATCAATAACACACAGCACACCAACCTTATTCTAGCCTCAATACCCATGAGACATGATACACCAAAACTGGATTTCAAAATAGCTCAAATCAACACAGCACTTGAAAAATTAGCCGAACAATATACCAATAGCTCAACACTTCTTCCCTTGCATCTTTTACCAAGACACCTGTATACCACCCATGGTCTACATTTTAACAAGAAAGGCAAGTTAAGAGTTTCAAAAATGATTGCTGATATCCTCAATAAAACAGACCCTAAACATAATCCTACACCTGAAATCACATTAAAAGATTACTTAAGACAAAGTTTTATTAAAGAAAATGACATCACAGTCGTGAACGCTGACATGACAAACTTTCTAAATAGCTTTCAAAATGAGTCATCTGTAGCTTTCGCCCATACCATCTCAGGGGACCTTGATCACATAAGAAATATGTCTGCAGGAGTGGCAGTAAGATTCAGGTTGAAGTTTGGAAGACCAAAACTCTCGGACTACGTAATGGATAAACTAGCCTACCAGAAGGTCGCAAACGGAGCTACAATCTACAGTCTCATCACAAAATCGAATTACTGTGACAAACCGACAAAGGAAGATTATGATGTGGCATTCAACCAGCTTGCACAGGACTTCAAATTAAGGGGGCTGACCACACTGATCTGCTCTCCAATGGGCTGTACAAGAGACCTGATCGAACCAGAACACTTTGCAAAAAATATAGTAAACTTCCATAAAATCACAAAAGCAACAGTCTGCATAGTTTCATACGACCAACAATCAAACGGCATACTAAGAAATGGACTCACACATCAAGTTTTTGTTGAGAGATTACAAAACGCAGTCAACGACTACAAGACTGCTACAAACATCCCGGAGCCCCAACAAGTAGCTACTCTACCGCCTACACAAACTGCCATAGATTTGACAACTAGCTCCTGTGACATCACTAGCCACCAAGAGCAACAGCCGGACAAAACTTCCATCTCGCTTCCACCTGCATCAGGAGGGAATAGTTCATTCTTAGAAGAAAGTGATGTGAAATTAAAAAATAGTGTCCAAAGTCATTTAAGTGCAGAAGTGCTTCAAAGTTCTAGTAAAGAAGATTATTTTTTAGCGGTAAGCCCTATCTAACTAATAGTAATAAGCATCAACATACCTTACATCCAAAATCTCATATTCATAAAATTAATTTTAATCATGAATCAGATAATAACTGCTATAGTTTTTTTCATCAAAATATCAGGGGACTAAAATCTTCCATTGAACCCTTAGAAATAACATTAATAGAAGTAAACCCTGATGTGGTAGTACTAACTGAACACAAAATGACTGGAACAGTCATTGAAAGACTTAATATTCCTGGATATGAGGTAAGCATTAGCTTTTCTTGTAACTCCTCCAAAGGAGGTGGCGTTGCTATACTGTCCAAAAATAATTTAAGATACAAAACAGTGGACGTTCCTGAGCTAAAAGATTTACTAAGTGAACAAATATTTGAATTTTGCATTGTCGAATACAAAAACATGATTTGTAAAACTGAAAAGGGCACCAAATTAATTGTGGTTGGATTTTATAGAAATCCTATACAGAAAAATGAAAAGGTTTTTATAGATAAACTAGAAACATTCTTGGAAATATTATTCAAAACATTTAATCAAGTGGTTTTTATGGGAGATTTTAATCTAGATTTAACAGACACGCATAACAAAAATGCTAAAAGACTAAATACCCTTTTAATTTCATTTGGATTGCGATTTCTAGTAAATTTTCCCACGCGAATCACACCCACTACTGAAAGCGTGATTGATAACATCTTTACAAATTTAACTCGTAGTTCCATTAAAGTATCTGGTATTAACACTCAGTTATCAGATCACGATGGCCAGCTTTTGGAAATAAAAGTAGAAAATAACGACAAATCAAAAAAAATTATAAATTTTGAATACAAACGGAAATTTTGCGATGAAAATATAATACATTTTTGTAATGCTTTAAAAAATGAAACCTGGGTCAGTGTTTTTATGGCCCCTGTTAATAGTAAATATGATGTTTTTCATAAATTATTATCTTACTATTTCAACCTTTATTTCCCAAAAGTTCTTACTAGAAGACACACTAACAAAAAACACTGGCTTACAGAAGAACTTAGGCTCGAAAAAGAGCAATTAATTGAATTTGGTAATTTAGCTTGCGAGCTTAAAAGCAGTTACATGAGTAAACATCTAAAGAACAAAAATTATTTATTCAAAAAGAAATTATTAAAACAAAAATCTGACTTTTACAATGATCAAATTAAAAATTCGGATAATAAGACTAAAGCAGTGTGGAAAGTTATTAACTCAGAAGTGGGAAAAAATACTTCTCGGGAGCAAAATATTGAAATAAAAACTAAGGATGGTAAGGTATGTAGTAATCCTAAGGTAATATCTGAAGCTTTCAATACATACTTTGTAAATCTAGTTGACGACACTATTATTCCTCACTTAAAAAAGTCTGATAAACCAAGTTGTCTAAATGAAATCAGCAAAAACAAAATAATACCTAATGCTACTGATGTAGATGGTTTGGATTTAATGAACAGAACATTTAAATGCAACACCCTTTCGGAAAATGATGTAGGAAAAATTATAAGGAGCCTAAAAAATAAATACAGTGCCGGGTATGATGAAATTCCTATTGCAATTATTAAAAAAGCATCAAAATCACTTGTTAAACCACTTGCCCACCTAATAAATTCTTCATTTATATCTGGAATCCATCCATTTCCATCCATTTCAAAAATTTATGAGAGAGCCCTCTGTGACCAACTTATTGATTATCTAGAAAAAAACAATTTATTTTAAAGCTGCCAGCACGGGTTTAGGAAAAATCGATCAGTGGTTACGGCTGCTACAAACTTTGTGGAATCAATCATTGAGGCTATAGATAATCATGAAAAAGTAGTAGGCATTTTCATGGATTTGAGTAAAGCGTTTGACTCAATATGCCCCAAGTTGATGATGAAAAAACTGTATAATCTGGGAATTCACTCTCATATACACAACTGGCTGAGTTCATATTTAAGCGATAGGGAACAATTCGTCCAAATTACTAACTATAGCAACAATTATAAAATTCAATATAACTCCCCTCTTACAAAAATCAAATACGGAGTCCCACAAGGATCAATCCTTGGACCTCTTCTATTTTTATGTTACCTTACAGATTTACCAAAGCTACAAATTTCAAACAATCTATGTCTTTATGCAGACGATGCTAATCTTAAAGTTTCTGCTGAATCAGTTGATGAACTTCAAACAAACGCAAGTATCGATTTACAATCTTTTTCAAATTTTCTTCGCCAGAATAATTTACTTCTAAATTTACAAAAGACTAACTTTATAACCTTTCAAACATATCAATCAAAGCCAACATTAGAAATCAAATTAAATGTAGAAGACAAGATAATCAATCAGGTATTTGAAACAAATTTTCTTGGTTTGACAATCGACAGGCATTTTAATTGGAACTCTCATGTTCAAAAAGTCCTTTCAAAAACAGCATCAGGAGTGTATGCCCTAAGTAGATTAAAAAAGTTATGTGATCTAAAAACTATGCGAATGGTATATTTTTCTTATATACATTCCATTATATTTTTTGGTATAGCTCTATATGGCTCAACATCCCAAGAAAATTTACAAGCAATATTAAAAACACAAAAAAAGTGTATTAGAATTATGTTACATCTTGAATACTCAGAATCAGTCAAAAAACATTTCACTTCCCAAAAGATTTTAACGGTGTTTGGTATGTACATTTTTGAAACAATATTATTAGTTAAACAAAATTTTGATTCATTGCAACTTAACGGACATAATCATAATTACAATACTAGACACCGAGAAGATCTTGCTATAGCACCACATAATCTCAATTTCTTCTGCAAAAAACCTAAATATCAGGGCTCAAAATTTTTTAATCAGCTTCCTCCAGAAATAAAGAATGAAATAAAATTAACCAAATTTAAATCCAAATTAAAAGACTTCTTAATTCAAATGGCTCCTTATAGTTTCTCTGAATTTTTTGAAGGTATGTAATATTTCACAATTTGTGAAATATTATATATATTCTTTTTTATTTTTAAGTTGATTTTATATGTAGTAAATTTTGCCGTTTTATGTATAATAACATGTATTTAGAATAGTTTTAATGTATAATAACCATGTACTTAGCTGTAATGACACCATTCATTTGTATTTTATGTACAATATTGAATAAAGAGATTTTGACTTGACTTGACAGTCTGGCATGCGCACCCGGGCATAACAGTACAAATTAAATTCGCAACACGGCCCTACCTGCCCTGCCGGCTTAGCGCACTCGCAAATTCTACACATTTTGTTGTTATTAACGTTACTTAAACATTACACTGACCATATTAGTAGTCTATCTAATTCAGACAATCGTAATTTATCCTCCATTTTACTGAAAATCATGCACAAGACAAAACAATAGGACCAAACGTAAGGACTAAATTCCCTAAATTTATCTTAGTTGAAAATAAATAAAATAACCTTATTTATATACATAAAATCACAGTAAATGGCATGACAGATTCTGTCTCCCACTATGCTCAGTCACCCGAATATGTACAGTTTCTGCTATCATTCTTAATTTTTTTCTACATGCATATGTTAAATCTGCTATTGTGCTCTTAAATAAATTTTACATATTGACTTTATCATTCTAGTGTAAATGAAATAAATTACAAACTGTAATTCACGTGTTTAATTAATCATAATGTAAGCATTTTATATATATATATATATATAAACAACACACCATATATTTAGGGTATATGTTTAACATATATATTGTATGGTTTTTGTCAGCAACCATTTATTAATTTAAAATTATATAAAAGCTGTGTTGTATACTTGAAAAAACTCCAAAAGTCATTAGATATTAATGAAAATAAAAATATGAAGTGATCTCCTGTCACAAAGCTAAATAAATCCATCAAGCCATTTAAGACCTGCCTCACTGATTCTATTGTTGTTAGCTAATCTCTCCGTAAAACGGTGCAAAGGGCACTCTATAACTATGTGATCCATTGTTTGGATAGACTCTCCACAATTACACAATCCTTCCTTACTTACATAAACAGATATTAAAATACATTTATGGTTAACCATGATCAAAATAACAGTGACAAAAAACATACCAACAATAAGCCTTTCTTCTGATGGTAATTCTTTAAAAATTCTTTTAAAATCATCGTTCTTTGACTTATATGAGGGATACAATATATTATACCATGGGATTTTCTTTTTATGTCTCTCACTGAATTTTCTTTCCAGGTGTTTGGTTACTGAATCTTGAGCACCGGATGGAGTCACACATACCTGCAATTGATATTTCATCTAAATAATAGCATACAAAATTACTGATAATGTATTTTTAAAAAGTATTTTTTTACAATGCTTATTTTAATTATGATACATTTAACATGTTCCAATACTGGAGTTAATCTGGTAGTCTTTCACTTACAGAAATATCTTATAATTGTTGTTACATACTTACACAGCCAATTGTTAAATATTCTTGGTAAAACTATAATTTTAAGACTACTTACGTTGTTACACGCCATATAAAACCAGGGAAAACGGTATAAAACCATATAACACTAGTTCTACACCGGTATTACGTGGGAATTAAGTTCAGAGCTAACTAATTAACTAATGAGTGAAAAAGCAACGCAGCTGTGAAAACACCAATTCATACAGATGTGCATCATCAAACAAGCGGGCCTGAAATAGGTAGATAAACTATTAGTATAAATACATTAGTTGTCTTTGCTGGAGTTATATTTTAATCTAACAGTAAATATTTTAATAACAGATAAAATAGAGGAGTTAAGTAAAATAACTGGAGTAAATGATTTAAGAAATTAGCGTTTCATTCAATACATTTATTTATTTATTTTAACTTCACTCGCCAGTTCACATGAGCCTGCAGGCCTGTGCGTGAACTTTATTCAACGAGTGAAGTACCATTGGCTCAATGGGGATTTGAATCTTGAACCTTGTCCTCCGCAGTCTGAAGCCTTAGCCACTGGCACCTAAGTCCAAAGTAAGAATAATGATAAAATATATATAATGTTAGATATGAGTAACGGCAGTTGTGTTAGCAATTACATAAAAACTATTGACTCACCAGAATGTATTTTTAAGTAAAAACAAATTGAAATATAACTAAAAAATTTATGAACACAATTAAAATTAACTTGTCTTCTGGGCATTATGGAATTCTTCAACTATTAAAAATTAAAAGTGGGTAATTATAAACAGTTAGATCTTAGATTTTAAGCTAAGATCTTAAACTTAAAATTTAACTGATCTTAATTCTTTACAAAATGAGTACTTCTTATTAGAAAATTAATATGGTAATTCTTAATATTGTCAGAGTAGTTTCTCTCAAATAAAGCTAGAGAGAAATATACAGGGTGTTCCTGAACTCTCTATGGATATTTTTAGGTATTGACTGTGGGTCAAAAACAAGACATAATATCATATTTAAAAATTCCAAATCACCTCCGGTACTCGTACAGCCGCCATTTTGTATTTTTTACAAATTATTTTTATTTTTAAAACTATTTAACCTAGAGTTAAAATTTGGTATACACATTAATAAAACTATTTTCTTACTAAAATAAACAAATAAAAAACCTTTTTTATTTATTTTTAAAATGGCGGCACTTTGAAATATATGATCCTTAATAAATTTTGAAAGGTAAAGAATACAACAAAATCACAAGAATACCTTTTTTTGCAATTTAAATTTGCTATCTAAAAAAGTAAATTTGAAAATCATCTATAAATGTTTCCCCGTTGCCTGTTAGGGGCATTTTTATTACAATAACATCACAATTCACTTTATTGCAATGTTTTAGATGAATGTAATCAGAATAGATCGCTGAGTATTGTTGTGTGTGACTCGCGCGGCACGACAACATGATTGTACACATTGACACGTAAATGATTAAATACAAAAATACTTAAATCTCGATTGTTTGTCATCCGATTTCATTCAACTTTAATTTTTTGGATTGCAAATTTAATTTGCAAAAAAAGTATTATTGTGATTTTTGTATTCCTTACCTCTCAAAAGTTATTAAGGATCAAAAATTTCAAAGTGCGGCCATTTTAAAAATAATTAAAAAAGGTCTTTTATTTGTTAATTTCAGTAAGAAAATAGTTTTATTAATATGTATACCAAATTTTAACTCTATAAGTTAAATAGTTTTAAAAATAAAAAATAATTTGTAAAAAATACAAAATGGCGGCTGTACGGTTACCGGAGGTGATTAGGAACTTTTAAATATGATATTATGTCTTGTTTTTGACCCACAATCAATTCCTAAAAATATCCTAAGAGAGTTCAGGGACACCCTGTGTATATAAATTTTCACTCCTTTCAAAATGGCGGATGTTAAATTGTTTTATATATATTGTGGTTTTAAATATATGTGTACTTTGAACAGCTGATTTCATATCAATCTGCTATTTCATATGAACAGCTGTTTATTTCTTTTATTAATATTAGATTTGGTTTTCATTTCAATTCAGGAGTTTTTACTAAAACCAGTCGGCCTGAGTTACCTTTTCTTTGGTGATTAAAGCTTCCTGTCTCTGTAAGTCGTTTATTCACCTTTGTAAAAGTTGTATGACAATATATCATATGATTTTTAAAATGTTCCTGATACAGTCTTCTCGCTTGAGTACTACTACAATGAGTCATGCCGTACATCAAATGCATGTCTGCTATTTCTGAGTTGGTAAAGTTGTACATTACATTATCTGCCATTAGTAGTTAATAAAAGGAAACTATGATAATAATATAAAAAAAACTATGTCATAAGAAAATAAATTACAAACACTAACTAATTAAAACTAAAAATACAATAAAAAAACTGTACAGAAACACTCACAAAAACTGTGTACATGAAGTGTTCTATTTGTTACTAATGAATAATGCCAACAATGGAAACCAAACCTAATATTAATGACATAAATAAACAGCTGTTCATATGAAATGGAATTTTGACATGAAATCATCTGTTCAAAGTACACACATATTTAAAACCACACTAGCCTTTGGTTAATGCTGTAAAACATTGTTTTATGTTTTGCAGCATAACTCAGCTATTGAAACAAACACTGTGAATATTATAATAAGATTTACTAATAAACATCATTCTTGCATTTTGTTTGTAAAAATTAGTCAGTTTTTTTATATTTCAGTTAGAAAAAATTAAATGTCCGCCATTTTGAAACAGGTAAAGATCTATCTTTTAATGTTTTTTTTTTTAATAGAACTAGTATAGGGTAGTACAATCATGAAGTTTCACACTTATACCTTGAGTGGATTCAAAGTTATGAATTTTTATGTAAAAAAACAAATAATAAAGACAGATAGACGGAAAACTAAAGGTTTTAGGACATACCTTCATATGAAGTTTTTTGCTTATTTTTATGTGTACAATAACATCCCAAATTATTGAAACAGTTTTACTGAACACTCTGTATATATATATATATATATAGGTGTAACTGTAAAAGAAATTAATAGCAAATAAAACCTATCTGAATATTATGTGTTGTGTAGAAATACAAAGCAAGTGAACCACAAACACTTACGACAGTATTAGTGCAAATTGGACATTTTTTTTTCTTTTTTTATAAAAGGAGAGGCCAACTTCCTTCTGATAAATGTTGCAGTCTAGACCGGATTCGAACCAGCACTATCTCTAATCCAAGCTCAAAGTCCTGACATCTTAGACTGCTTGGCCACCGGCTCAAACAAAAAATATTATGGTGATTTATTTCAGTAAACCACGTTTACCTTCCTCAGACCTGAGGGATTCACTAGGGAATCACTTAACACACATGATCACTGTTTCTAAATGAAACATTTTTGAATTTGTATGGATTTCATGTCATTTACTTAATCATGGAAGGAAACTTTCTAGAAATATTTTCAATAATTCTCATAGTATACCTACGTCATCAACTTTATCACAACTATTTTCTGATGAGAGTACAGCTGAAACCTCTCCTATCTGAAGATATCAGGAATCAGAGATCTGACATCTTGAAGAATGTGAATTTAACCTGAAAAACACAATATTATTTATGAATTCTTCAATTTATTGATCACATACACTTTTCCATAGTGTTTTTACACATCTTCACTCATGAACCTAAGTTCATATATATTCCCATATAATAATTAACTAATCTTCTCTTATTTAAAAACTAATTATTATGTAACCATGCGTTTGACAAGTATTGCATAATGTTTTTTTCGTGTTCTATAAGAGCAGTAAAACTGCTGCGTTTTAGACACTGGTTTTGAGCTGGTCTTACAGTCGGTTCCACATTCACCTGTCAAAACAACGCTGCCATAAGCAATGTAAATCAAATGCAGTTACCGCGCTACTAGTTACGTAGAAAACATCGGCCCGCCTCGCCCTTCGTTATAACCATTTAATGGTTATCTGAGATTTAATTTATCTATCCTATTGTCTTGCTATATCTATCTATAGAATTTGCTGTTATTCGTACTGTCAAGTTTGCGTAAATTTACTTCATTCATTTTTCATGAATAACAGATTACTACTAAAGTAGCAATAATTTAAGAACGATAAAGTAAAATGTAAAGGTACACATTAATTGATAAATTAATTAAATGGTATTATTAATTAATTTATTTCATCCCAGCCTCAACACAGATAAATAGCACCTGAGTAGTCTCTCTTGTATACACAGTTTAAAAACCAGTTTATTTTATTTCACTTAATATTGGTAATAAATACTAGCCTATGATATATTAGAAATAAGCAAGACGACACAAATAACATTATACCAAACACAATGTAGAAATTAACTACTAGCAGCCTAGTTGTTATCTACAATATGAATATGAATGCAATGAATCCCTTAAATCAAAATTCATTCCAAATGAAAATTTTAGTATAAGAATGTGATTTATGTTTAATACTATTATAGTTATTATATCTAGTAATAATAATAATACAGTAATAACTAATAATAATAATACAGTAATAACTAACATAATAATGATAGTTAACATTAGGATCTCTAATGTATAAATGCACAGTAAAAAGGTTTGTTATACAAATTTAGGAATAACAAAATCCTTTAGAAATGTATACTGTCAAACTGCCTGGTATAGAATTAATTGTTATTTGATCACATGTGATACAACATTTCAAAAGCAGTTGATCTGCCACCATAGAACTTTCTGTTTAGAATGGCCCTTAGAAAGTGCTGCATTGCAATAAATATATAACTGATTATGTTTAGTTTAATCGTTTCTGCTCAAAATATGATTTTCCAGTCTTAGTAAGTACGAACTGTATAGTTATATAAAATCCATAACTGATAGAAGTTTTTACTTTAATCAATCTCCAAATTTTAATTGGTAATCACTTTTTATAACTATGCATTTTTAACTGTTAAGGCTTTCTACAGGTCACAAAAAAATTCAAATCTGCTGACCCCAACCCTTTCTACAGACTATATAACATTTATGTAAAACGTGTAAACACTTACAAACATACACGATTTAACACATAGGCTACCAAAACATTATTGTAAGTGATTTAAAGAAAGCTATTTATTTACCTTCGATCAGTATCTACATCATAACTTTTATCTTCATTTAAGACCAGCTGGCTTCCACGTAGGATCATATTTTTCAACCTATAAAACAAAAATTGTTTATGTTACATGTCATAGATTCTTTTTGTAATGAGTTTTTTTAATTTGACCTACTGTAGAAGTTAAAGGCTTTTGCTTTTCTTTTATCTTCATTTAAGCGACTGGCTTCCATGTAGGATCATATTTTCCAACCAATAAAACAAAAATTGTTTATATTACATGTAATAGATTCTTTTTATAAAGAGTTTTTTTTTAATTCGGCCTACTGTAAAAGTTCAGAGGCTTTTGCTTTCCTTAAACTTAGCTTTGATAATTCACCTATAGTAAAAAGGTGGATTGTATCACAGAGAAACTTGCGTAAAAAATTATTATATTTACAAAATAAACACAAGATTGTTGAGATATTGTTTACAAATATCTATTGATATCATTCATTAAACTGGTTACTTTTTCATTGGAAATGGGAATTTTGCCATTATTAATGACACATGAACATATTATAATAACAAGTATTAAAATAGTATATAAAAAAGATGGCACTAGTGGCGTAGTACTGTAACATATCTACTTGGAAACAAAGTGTTGTGGAGATTGTATGTGATAGGTTCTATACTTTGTCCTCTTAATAACAGTACCGAAATGGTGTTCGCTCAATGGTTGCTATCAGCATGGATATTACTAGAGAAGTCTGGGGGGTGTCTATGTCTGGTGGTTTTCAGTGTCCGGATGTTGTGTAGGGGAGAGAACTGAGTATCAAACTTGTCAATTAGCTGAAAATCAGACCAATACATGTGGTTCAGATTCCACATAAAGCTATAGGTCCCTTAGTTGCCCTGGCTATTGGTCTATTAATAAATGGTCCTGTCTGAGGAACAGCAGAACTCAGTAAACAGACTACACAGGTCATCCACACTTATGTAATCATTATATTCGACTTAAAATACGCACAAAGTTATGTTGGCTTCTCATGTGTATATGTAAGAATATATTTATTGAATAACAAATGGCATACCATCACTAATACTTATTACTTGTAGTTATTAATTAAATCTTTAATGTGATGTACATTGTATTAATTGGCTTCATCACTTAACATCAATTTGAAATCCAATTAACATGATATTTCAATAAGTGAATTCAATTTTCATTTTTGTATAATTCTAAGTTCTGTTAAAAAATTCAACAATACAGCCAGATTAATTTTTCAACAATGATAACAAGCATCACGGAAACGGACCACCACAGTAACACTTTGTACACACGGAAAAGGGTGACTGCTTGGCTAGTGGTTTGAACTGTCTATCTATCACAGCTGGACTGGAGACATTTGGACCTGAATGAATTCTCCATGAATAAGCAATCAAGGTTGATATAAGAAGTAAGAGGTATGTTATTTATAAACCGTTAAATATCTTTTAGAATATAGAAGAGCTGATGTGTAGCTTAGAATTAAAATCAACACATTTAGTTTATATAGATAACATTTAAGCTATTTCACAAATTACTGAAGTAAAAAAATAGAAATACAGTATAAACCCTTTTAGTGACAACGTCCTGTTATCTGGACATTCAAAAAACTATGTATAAAGTGCCAACATCCTGCAATCTTCAAAACAACTTTTTGTCGATTGAGGATTATCTTATCATTTTTTAACATATATATTTCATAAAAACATTATAGTTTTGTGTAGTATGTTTTATATTAATTTTAGTATGTTTGTGTACTATTTAGTTATATTTTGATACAAAGGTTCCAAAACCTGTCAGATAACGGCTATTTTATAGCTGTTTTGAACTACTTAACCCATTAGACTACGAGTTATTCTGTACTGCATAGTCCGCTATCCTAGCTATTAAAATCAAGGAAAATGTATGCTTTTGGGAAAAAATTTATAACAAATATAATTTCAAGCTAGAGCAAAAAGTGTTATATTTTTATTTTTACAATAAAACATGATTCAAAACTATATATTTTATAAGTACATACAAAATAATTATTGCATAGTAATATAACAAACAAAAAAAATTTTTATATACATTTTGAAAGCAAGTTTATATATTTGTTAGTAAACAATTACAAATCATTAATGAGTTGCTGTACGTTTGTTGACAATTTAATTCCCTACAAGAAAATATCATATTATATAGAAAATATTTTTAAAACATTACATTTTTTTTCTCAAACCTATGTAAAATTCGTCATTTTGACTTTTGCCGAAAATACAAAACCATGTTTACCTCTAACTACAGGGAGATAAAACTGGAGTGGGAGTTCAATTTATGTTAAAAATATGTCAAATTTAAGTATTTTAAAATTATAAGACAACTTGATATTATACAAACATAATAAAAATATAAACTCGCATTAATGATAATCCTTTAGACATGGTCCCACCATGACTAATAACAAAATACTCGCACTTGTTTGCTTATGTTTACAATCTCAAACTGAAAGTTAAATTTGATTGTAAAACAAACCAGCTGATTGTTACAACGCTGACAGGGAACAGAAAGCAAGGTTATTTTTGTCATATTGTTGTTTAGTTCGCAAAGAAGCAAACAACGTAGTTTGGCACGCAACATTGCCGATTTGCGATGTATATTTAGGTTATAAAACGATCTAGTAGTAGACCATATATATTTTTTTACAGTATTTCGGTCTTCACTGATTGTTTTTATTAATATTTTTAACCATTTGATGCAATAATTTATTTTTTTTAAATATTTAAAAGGCATTGTAACCATCACGGAACAGATCCATGATAGCAATTTTGAGCCCAGATCAGCCGTCATGAAATGGTTCCATGAAAGTAGGCCAATAGGTTAAAAATTGCCATAACATTTTTTTTCAACAAATTACTGTGGAATTTCAACAGAGCGTTGATAACTAAATTGTCTTTACAGTAAAGTGGTGGTCAAATAGATCCCACCATTTTTATCATGCTCATAAGGATGCATAAATATAAAAAAAGAGGCAACCAACATTTTTATCTCATAAATTTATTTTCAATAAAAATAGCACATATACATTAGTGTAAGGCTATTTTTAATATGTTAAGTTATTTTAATAGAATTTATTTATGTATAATGAGATATCAAAATTACTACCGTCATTTTTGTGTAATAAATAACAGATATGAATTATTTAATGGCATAGCCTATAGTATAAATGAATAGAAACCCTATGGCAATGGCAAAGAGCACTAAATGGGTTAATGTCAGTAACGTCCTTAACACCATTGTAGTTTGAGTAGTTATGTTTATTCTTTTATGGGTGAGGGGGATATAATCTTACTTGAAGATGGGGGTAATTGGGGGTTCTAACCCCAATATTGGTGCACCAATGGGCATAGGGCGCTCTATACTTCCTACTAAAATGTGAATGCAGAGTAGATACAATTACATACACTACATAACTTTTGAATTGAATGGTTGGCATTTTTAGAACTAGTATAAATATATATCATTATCATTCTTTGAATTAATATAACTTTTCATAACAATAAGTCGACAGTGTTTGGTTTTAATTTTGAACAAATATATACACATATGAAATCCTGGATAATCATGTTAGAGTCAGGACTTTGATTATAAATACCCAACTACTTATTGGAGGCAAACAAGAGATAAGAAAGAGTGGGAAGTCTATTCATCATAATTGCTGTTTAAAGAAGGTATTAGTATAACACAACAATCATTTCATTGTGGAGTAGCTGAATAAGAAAATGATTCTGTGACAAAATAATTGACTGCAGTTTTACTTACAAAATATCACAGTTTTAGTCAAAATTGGCCAATTTGAGGAAATTTATAATTTAAGATAAAATAGTATTTAAAAAATGGCTTAGTTTGAAATAATAACAAATGCAAGAAAGCCTAAATTGTAACATTAACTTCAACCATTAAAATAATTGTAAATTATCCCTGAATAATCAATCAAAACATAGATATGTATACCGCTCAATTCAATTTAGCTAGCACAGCTGACTATAAGCTGAAGCAGACAACACCAACAAACAAATAATGCATTCCGTTCCACTTATCCTAATTCTCAAATCAGTTTCTTTTCAAATGCTTTTTTGTAATATTCCATGTAATTATCCATTGCGATCCAAGTATCTTGGATCGTCTTTTTTCATCTTTTTTCATGTACTGTAATTTATTATTGTGGATGATAAAGAATTTTAGTAGCTGCTGTCAATTTTTTAAATGAATTTTCCTCTCAAAGCAAAAGTGTTTTTTATTTTCAAATGCCCTTGGGCCTATGTTTATCTTTATATAATATACAAGAGAACCCCCTCACTCGCTCATCATTAATTTTTCTACTTCCCGTAATCCTACAGAGCTGAAATTTCGTACAAATGTTTGTTATATGCTAAATAGGACAACTACAGTATTTTCATCACGATAACACAATCCTAAGGGGTATAAACCACCCCTAAAAGATTTTTCCTCAAGGATAACATTGGGTTGATTTTAGTCAATTTATAATAGTTGTTTTGTAAATAAATAAACATGTTTATTTTTTATGTTTGACATTTATCCTATATGGTATGCATTTTATAATCATTCTGGCGTCATTACACTTCTTTGCATCACCCTAAAGTAGACTTATATGGTTTTCTACACTATAAATCTTAGTCTCTGCAGGAGAACGCTGCAGCCTGAGCTTTTATATTGATGTGATAGTTTAGAGAGAACCACGTAGAGAAGGGTAAGCAAACGTGTAGAATCACCCCGTGCGATCACTAGTTTAGAAATAAAACGAAAGACCATACAACCAATAATCGTGATCCCAGCCAACAAGCAAGTTTAGTGGATGCTTGGCCCTTCACCTTTCATTACCCAGCCAAAATATTTACATCTACAGTATATCAAGATAATTTGGCTGTTTTTCTCTTTTTTTATTTGTTGTGATAATTTTTACTAAATTTTGTATTTCTTCGTTCATGGTTGAATATTTTTAATGATCTTTTAAGATTTTATTTTCTACATATCCATATCAGTTTGGCTTATTGCGTGAAAACTAATGGTTGGTTCTTCAATCTGATTAAAAAAAGGTAAGTGTGGAAAGAAATAATGATCTACAACTTTAGTTTTTAACATTTTTCTATCTCTTTCATTTTACGAGTTTTAAATCGTGAGTAAGCGATTTGAAAATCTCTGACACTGTAATTAGTGTACCGTGCTCCTCAATTATCCCTTAACAATATCTTAAATCATGTCAGAAAAAGTTATCTTAAAGTATTCTAGCAATCGCTTGAAACCCCTTGTGACGTTTTACAAAAAGTTTTACAGCTTATTTTCTTTTCATTACTAAAATTATATTTTATACTGCTTTTTCCTTAATTAAAAATTGTATTTAGTTGGAATGGTTAAATTTGAACTGTTTTACTGGTATAATGGTTATGGGCCGCTAGATATTACTGTCACTACATTTCGGCCACTTAAACTGCGACCTAATGAAAGCACTTGTGCGCATGGGCAGAGTTAGACCTTGAATGTTGGGGTGGGGGGGCACAAGTAACAAGTTTACCATGCATTAAAATTCCTGTATCCTACTTTTTCCGGGGGGTATGGGGGACATTTTAAAAAGTTGCAGCTTAAAAACATGACATTTAGGTACCTTTTTTGAATGAAAAATACTTAAACTCAGAACGTGAAATTGATGTTTATTTCTTTCAAACATAAACATAATATTGGTTGTATAGCAATATAAACCAGGTATATACATATTTACTTCCTACAATAGAACAGTCTCATACTGTCAAGCAATGTAACCCTTATATTGACACATTAGCACTACAATATTAGCACTCCTTTATTAATAATTAAATAAGAGGCAATTTTATATTTCCTTTTTTTGCATATTTATCCGTTAGTTTATCCAAGTTGAGGCTTTTTACTAAATCAGATTCTGAATAAATGACAGCTAAATTGGAGAAACGTTCTTGGCCCATTGATGACCTAAGCCATTGATTAATTCTTCTCAATGTCGAGAGTGATCTTTCACAAGTAGCACTATTATATGGAAAGGTAAGACAAATCTTAAAAAGCAGTTTGATATTGGGATAAATATCATCTTTTAATATTTTAACCAACTATTTAAGCGGTATTTCTTTCGGGTTGATCCCATCTGACTCGAGAACGCACCGTAGGATGCTCATTATGAGTATAGTTTGGTTCAATCCGGGCACTGGATATTTCTGTATAAACGATTAAGTTTTCTCTACATTGAGGCAAAGGAAGTCTTCACTCGCATTTGCTACTTCCATTGCTTCACCGGCAAACCTTCTTTTGAGTTCACTGATCAAAATATCAATTATTGGGTAATAAAGGTCACAACGGTACTGTACCTTGCTGTTCACTTCACTGTTATCACTCAAACTCTCTGTATCGACTCCTCTTGACTGTCCAACAGTAGAAATTACAAAATATTCATTAAGAGTTTTTGAAATAACTCGCCGACGTTTGGGCGCAATATGTGAACTTGAAGTCGAATGACTTTCTTTTTCCAAGGAACGAGATGTTGTGGTAGTCTCATTGGATTGGGTTGTGATGCTAATATTTTCAGGGAATAAATGTAGTTCGTGAATCCTTGAAAACTCCATTACTTCATTCCACTTTTTCTCCCAGGCGTTTTCACTTCTTTTTGACTCGAGCTTCATAATAATTGCTCCTGCTGCTTTCGCACATCTTGCTATGCAAGAGTCCTCCTTCTGAAGCGCTTTGCTGAGGATATTTATATCAGTTAAACACTTCAATAAAAATATTAAACATACTACAAAGTCCATGGATATAATTGAAGCCAGTAATCCTTTGGCCTGAGGAGACTTCGAACTCCTTAGATCATTAGCAATCTTTTTGAGGACGGCACGAATTGCATCAAAATGTCTGTTAACAGATTGGACAGCAGTAGCCCTACACGACTACATAGTGTCACTTAATTTGTGGATCTCATGTGGGCCTGGGACTTTGATCTGTAGCTCCTCTTGCAGTATTTTGTATTCCGCATACATATCAGGGTTAGAAAAAACTCATATAGTGACTGCATCACACTAAAGAAGAAACATCTGTAGTTATTGCTTTCACAAGAGTGTACAAGAACCAAATTAACCTTATGTGCTAAACAGTGCACATGCATGGCGAGAGAATGGGCATCCCTGATGATTTTCTGTAGCCCATTTATTACTCCGGACATTACATTCGCGCCATCAAGTGATTGACCTATTAGAGTAGTGATTGACTAACCTAACCTACTTCCTTAAGGTAGTTCAAAATAATGTTTGCTAAGGACTCAACACTACGATCTAGAGATACATCCTTCATTGTTAGCAATATTTCTTTAATTTCTGATTCAAACAAATATCTTATACAAATACACAATTGTTGGACTCTGTGTGACTTTGCTTCATCGACTATTAAGGCATAAAATCCAGATTCGTTTACCTCATTCACTATTGTACTTAAAATCTCTTCAGTAACAATTTCGAAAATTTCGTTTTGAAAGTCATGACTTGTTAAATTGAAATATCGTTCATATTTTCCTTTGAATTTAGCATCATATTTTTAGTATAATTCACATAACTCTAAATAATTTCCCTTGTTGCCTGACGTTTCTTTTTCATCGTGTCCACGAAAAGGTATTCCTTGTTTGGCCAAAAATAACAAAAGGTCCAAAATTTTCTTTAAATATTCACGATTTTCAGAAATAAGCTCTTTATGAGATGATAATATTTCCGAAGCAATTGTATCCTTTGGCTTTCTATAGTTATGCCACTTCGCCATGGAAAATAAGTGACTTTCACTGGACACATGCTTTTCTAATTTTTACTCTATCTTCTTCCAGTTACTTATGCCTTTTTCAGTAACAGATACTTCTTTGTTAGAAGAAAATATCCTGCAAGCGTAACAGAATACAGCATCTTTCTTTACACTGTATTCTAGCCATCAAAATTTCTTAAAATAAAATGGTGTAAATGCTCGTTTTGAATTTTTAAAGTCTGAAAGTGGATATGTAGACAAAATTGGGCGCGATGGACCCGTCTCTATATTACCAAGTTCCAATTTTTTTGAGTAGGCTCCTTCATCATAAGAAGAAGTAACTGAATCAGTTTATTTACTCACGTCATGGCAAGACTTTGAACAGCCTGGGGAAGCTTTTATTAAACACTCAGATTCTGCTTCTTCATCGGTCTTAGACACGGTCACTGGTTCTTTTATTTAAAAAAAAGTTCTAATGTCTGTTGTTTTTTTACTCATTTTGTTTAAACTGTAGATTCCATAGATAAACAAAACAGAAAAATGATAATACTGTAATTAATTAATATAGAAACACCACTCATCTCATCTTAAATAACAAAAACAATTATTTTAATACATGAAGCACGAAAGCGGGAACAGAGCATGAACACTAGCTGACGACTGCTGATTGACTGGGCTGTGCAGACTGGTGCACACGTGTCTAGACGATATAGCACTCCTGTTGTGACTTGCCGAATAATTGAAACACCGCCGCCGGCCGCGCTAAACACAACTCGATTCAGTCGGCCGTGCCAATTTGTAGATGGTAAGTAGTCGAAGTCAACCCGTAATTGTATTGTATAAGTGGGATGCTAATACTCGCACTGATCTTTATTTTGGATTAATGGCATTCTAATTTATTATTATTAGTATATATAGAGTCAACATGCATTTAAGATCATCAATCATTTAATAACTTTTATATAAAATTATATTCCTTATAAATAAAAATTAAAATTCACACGAAGGTTGGGGGGCATTGCCCCCCCCCCCCATAACTCCACCCATCCTTGTGCGAGAGAGATAGTTAGTCGTATAAGTGAGAGGAAAAGTTATTCCTCTCTCACCACTGAACCAATGTGTTGCTGCACCAGACATGGTAGGCCCAACTATTGGTAGGCCAGACACGAGATGGGGACTGAAATCTAGCACAACTGGACCATGGCATAAGAGGAAAAGAAGTTGTGATAAGGGTGAGGAATCACCTGATGAAGGGAGGTTTGTGTCATTACCAATTTATAACGAGGTTATGTTATAATTTAATTTGCTATATTATTACTGCATTTGTTACATGCTTTTGTTATACTGCATTTGAAATACTTATAATATAATTAAAATTTTGAGTGACCTACCTACATTGAAATAATATTTATCTTCACTTACATTAAAGTTTAAATTACATTTTTCCTACATATGCATATTTTTCCACTGTCCCTACTCCAAATACGGCCCTTCTTGCCAACGATATAAGGAGTTGTGGAACGTCTCCCTTCCGGTTATGTAACTGTTAAATACTCTTAAATTCAGTTCGGTTTAATTTCTACCTGGCCTAATTATAATAACGTAATGTCATAGTCTTCACGAGTAAAAGTGGAACAGATTTACATCCTAACACAAATTGGGGTTGGAGAAATGGTTTCACTCTACTAAAATAGTGAGTAATTCTTACAGTTTTACATATGAGACGCCGACATAACGTTGTCCGTATTTTAATGAATATGAATGATGATATGAGTGTAGACTGAGTGTAGTCTGGTTACTAACTAAGTTTCTAACAGTTCCTCAGAAAGCGCATTTTATTAATAGCCCAACAGCCAGGGCAACTATAGAACCTATAGCTTTACGAGGAATCCGAACCACGTAATGTTGGTCTGATTTTCAGCTAACTGACAAGCCTGACACTCAGTTCTCTTCCCTACACAACATTCGAACCTTGATTACCATCCAACATGGACACTCAAGACGTTTCTAGTAGTGTCCACATCAATGGCAACCATTGAGCGGATGACGCGTGTCTGTATTAAGAGGATCGAGCATGGAACCTATCACCTACAATCTCCCAAACGCCTCGTCCCCGAGTAGCTGGGTTACGGCACTGCGCCACCAGTGCCGACAAAGTTCAGTTAGAGTCTATTCGGTTACATATAAAGCAAGAAGTGCTAACCATGTGGCCATTTATTATATATAGAAAAAAAAAATTGGGTGTGCGTCGGACTACATGGTGGAAGTTATACTTCTTTGGCCATTCTCATACACCCACTCACGCACACAAACAGACAGGATATATAAATGAAATATAAGACATTTTTCAATATTATTCAATATATTTATCTTCAATATATTATACGTGACTTCATTATTATATTATACACCTATATTATCATTATCAGTAATTTCTTCGATTAAATTTCTTCGATTAACAATCGATTAATCGATAGTTCTTAAAAATTTGTTCTTACTTTTCAGCGTGATGCGGTTTCTCGACCAACATCCCATCCCAAAGTGTCTAACGGGCGCAAAGAAGTATAACTTCAAAAATAGCAAAATCTTACTCAATGCAGTCTTTCATGGTTTTACATATCAGAATATCCAACTAAACTTAGCTGGTAGTTTTGGATCTTTGGGTCGTTTTCCAGCTAGAGATGGAAATTGTCGTTGTTTCCCGGCAACGTGTTATAACGTTTTTCAGTCAGCCGACAACAGGTTGCGGCAACCTGTTATTTTGGCAACTGTTGTCGACTGCCCATTTTCAATCATTGCGTCTGGGTTGTGTTATTCAACCTTTCACTATTGGTTGTCTTGCCTGTTGTTTTTAAATTGAGTTAGTTTTGACTATTAATTGATTGATGTTTAACTGATAGTTTTTGGATTGAAATTAAATTAAAAGTCAGTTCATAAACAGTTATTTAATTAATGAAATTACGTTACTATACAATACTTATAGCATAAATTATTATTGTTAATGTTTGGAATAAATAAATAAGTGTTGTTAAATTAACATTGTTATGAAAATGTAATTCATCGTTAAATATAATTCATTTCATTACAAAAATAATTAATTAGATATAATTTAAACACTACAACAATGTCATATTCCGGCAACGCCAACGACCGGATAGATATACTAAACAGACGAATATCTATATACGTTGCAAGGCTGTTGTCAAAATAAAAGGGAGTTCCCGGAAACGCGTTGCGGGGATAACTAAAGTCACGTGACAACACTGTTATTTTAAAAAAATTATATTTTTTTTTATATTATATAAAAATATTATATATTTATATTAATATATCATATAAAAAACAGTATTTTATATGATACTGTTATTTACCCTGTTATGTTTTATAACGTCCATCTCTATTTCCAACGTTAAAATGATAACACAAAACTTCACTGGTGTTGTGGTGTATGAAGAACTAAAAAAAGTGCTATTTACGCGGGTATTTGTGACAGCTGTGCACAAGTGTTTATAATTATATACAAATAAACAGGGCTGCATTTGAAATTGAAAATCGTATCGTTGGTTTTGTAATAAAAGTTAAGAGGTTATAATTTAAATTTAAGGTTAAAATTGTGATCGCTATAATCGTTATTTTGCTTTGTTATTAGGTTTTTATGGTTTGTATCGATTAAAGTAGCCGGCAACTTGCATGACTTCAGCATTTGTAATAACTAATCCTTAAAGCCGTAAATAAATTCAACATGAGTTTGTGGGTTGATAAATACCGCCCAAATTCTCTTGTGAAACTTGATTATCACAAGGATCAGGCAATTCATTTGAAAAATTTGGTAACTATAAAACATTATGTAAATATATAGGCTTACACATATGAATCCTCTAGAGCTTGGCTTCTTCAAGAACACAATTAACCCTCTAGAAAGCAGTTATTATTTACCTAACCTGTAAACAATTTGCAGACTATTTTCTTAAATAAAAAAATACATATACTGTGTAAACCTAATGTTTGGCATCATTGTGATCACAAAGGAATAGGCTATTATATAATATGCATAAAATGTACCAAACAATTGATATATTTTTCCCTGACAACTTGAATAAAAAATTTTTTTTTTCAAAAAAATTAAAATGGGTGGGGTTATACCCTACAAACAATGATGCAATAAGAAAATAAAAAATTGAAGATAGCCAAGATATTATAAATTTTATGTAGTTTTAGAAAATATATACATAACGGATGATTCATACATAAATAAAAATACTGCATTCCAAAAACTGCATACACTATACAACAATTAAAATTGGTTACTGAGGAAACTTTTTTTATTTATTGGTTATAGTAAAAATGTACTATAAATGTTGTATAAACACTATAGAGTTGTAACATACAGTATGATTTATATAAATGATTCTTTACAAAGTAAATAACTTTTTCGTATGTTTACCTTGGTGTCCATAGGTTTGAGCTTATAATTATAAATAAATAAGAACCTAGCATAACCTTAGCATTGAACTATTTTGTTAGCCAATACTTATGTTTCATTATAAATAATACTTATGTTTCATATAAATAACTCATCACTATGTAATAATCACTAACTGTGATACTTATTACAACATATAAACACAATATAACACATATTTTGATAATATACACAACTATTATACCGCAGAATTCACAAACAGAAAAACCTACATCTCTGTTTACAAACAGCGAATATGAGCCCTTGTAACTTTACGGTACATCTTCTTATTCAATCATATGTTACTCTTACAACAGTGTGTCGTATACCACTGCTATCTGCAACTTGTGTAGCGTCTAGTGGCATTGGAATTATTTGCATAGGGTAAAAACTCGTAATACAATAAGTGATTAACAGCGCCTATGTGTTTAAAGGCGGTAAACTGCACTATGCCGGTTTGGTATCACAATTTAAGAGCAGTAAACCGCACTATGCCGGTACGAGAGTTAAGCTAGGTTCTGATCAATAGACTGAAAAGGGATGCCCAATTGTTAATCCTAAAATGTTTGCAAGAACACGCCTGTTTTTTCTTTTCTTTTTTTTATTATAACCAAGTCTTGGAAGTATTAAAAGTGTGAACGACAAGGGAATTATTTTAATGGATCAATGCAAAGGTAGCTTTTGTGCATCTGTGGTAATTTAAAGGGTTGTTTCATTTTCTCAAGGCCTTGGCTATGCACTTTGTTTTCCAAAATGTTATTAACTAAACAATTTATGAAATAGGTTAAGAAAGTTCAATATTTACAAGCTGGGTAAGATGGGTTTTTTGCAAAAATCTCTTTTCACAATTTCACAACTTTTTCGCCATTTTTTTATCTTTTTAAAAAATGTAAAAGATAACAAATTGTTTTATAAAAATAAATATGAAAACTATTGTGTTCTATGACAGATAGCTTTTCCTCAAGGTAGCATGGAAATAATTACTTGATAGCGAATCTTGTTGAACTGCCTTAGGAATGATGATAATCCTGCTTGCAAGCCATCTCAGAGGGGAGTCTGAATTCAACTCCCAAACCGGCACAGTGCATAACACCGCACCGTAAATGTGTTGCCAAATAGGCAGGTTTTTTTTGCAACCTCTGTCTTAGCCTGAAATCACTTATTTCTTTAAATTCTTTTTAGCCTCAACCCGATTTGGAACTGTCAGAATCTAAGCTATAGAATTCAGTCTTAATATTAGAAAAAGACCAGGATCTAATCCATCAGATTTTTATTTTAGGGCCTACCACCATTTTGCAGACACGAAAATATGAGAAGGCAAGAAACACCTTACAGAGAAGTTTTAAGAAGCAACTCCAGACATTGTTTAGAATGTCAGTCATAAAATATCAAGTTTAGGGGTTAATTTATCACAGTTTCCTGCTGTTTGTTCTAAATTTTAAGTATGGCAATTAAAATATAATGCATGGTTAACCCTCGACCTGGCAGTTGATTTTGTCTGTACTGGCGGGTGATTTTAGGCCTGTGTAAGCCTACATTTAGGTGATGTAAGCCTTTTTTAATAAATTCATAAAAAATAGTTATATACTGTAAATATACTTATGTTTGGTATCAAAATGATCACAATGAAGTAGACTATCAAATAGTATAAAAAGAAAAAAAATTTTGTTTTAGTTTTTTTTGTGACTTGTTACATTTCAAAAGTTTTTTTTATAAAACATGAAAAGGGCGGGGGGGTACCCCTAGGAAACATAGTGGCGATAATAAATTAGGAAATGTGAGATAGCCAAAAGTTTATAAATTTTATCTAGTTTCAGAAAATATAAACATTATATATATCATATAGGTAAAAATAAATTTTGGAAATTTATAAATGTAAACAGTACAAAAAATCAGAAATTTCGTTACTGCGGATACTGTTATATTCAATAATTTCCTAAAAAAACTATATACACTACAGAGTTCATACTTATACCAAAATTTAGATAAAAATAAGAGCTATAAATTGAAAATATTTGTTGTCCTAACGGGCCTATTACACGTGAAGATATACCGTGAAACAAAACAACACCAGAGCACCGGTGAAATGAAACAAGATGGCTAGATCGAACGGCTTCTTCGTTGTGCTTCACTTTCAATCACATGACGTCACCAAAATAAACAATGTATTGACTATCGATGCATATCGTTGGAACCGGCCACTAACGTAGAATCCATAGGCATGTAAAACTTTGTCGTAGCGTGAAAAATACGTACTATAATGACAGTTATATGCGGTCGTGTCAACAGTGCGCTAAAAGCGCACTCTGCCATAAACAGTGCGCTAAAAGCGCACTTCGCCAGGTCGAGGGTTAAAGTTATTAAAACTTGGCAAAAGTTATATAAAGCCAAAAAGTACTTTTTTCAAGCTGTTAATTTAATAATTTAATTATATTAAGGAAATGCCCAGACACTTAAATTTCCCACTGCAATTATGTATTCATTAATTGCTTAGAAATTAAATGTTTATGAACATCTTAAAAATTGTACCAAATTGCAATTAGATTTGTTTTTATAACTATTCTGAAAATTTTAAATTGCAAATTACTATTGCCATAATTTAAGGTTTTTTCCTATAACTTAACTGCCCTATAAATTGTTCAGAAAATAACCTAATATATAGCACTGTTTATTCATTTGAACTCTTTTAAAGGTACAACAAGGTGATTTTCCTCATTTACTATTTTATGGGCCCAGCGGAGCAGGAAAAAGAACCAGGATCATGGCCTTGCTGAGGGAGCTATACGGCCCAGGAGTGGAGAGATTGCGTATGGAACATTTGAATTTTCAGGTACTGTGCCTTGTACAGTACAGTAAAACCTCATAAACTCAACAGTCAACATCTGACTTTAGATTATGTTTATTTAAACATAAAGGAGTACACAAGCCTTTAGATTATGTTTTAAATACATTGAAGCAACATTCTGTGTTATTTACAACAACAAGGATTGTCTGCAATCAATATTTTATTCCTCCGAGACAAAGCAGCGAGATGCTAAATTAAGAAAATCAATCTTAAATTAAACAAATATTTTACCATGTACAGTTGCACTTTAATTGTTTGGCATTTGAGAAACCCATTAAAAATGTCCATGTTCTTTATTACTATACAACCTCTGGGTTCACAAAGTGTCAACCTAGTGGGGCTTCACTTTAGCTAAAAATTTTGAACAGTTTGTATTTATCATATATGTATTTGCTTTATTCAAACACTTAAACACAATTTTTGGTCAAATTATTAAGCATCATAAGTTGACCAAATAAGATTACTGTCTACGCCTGTGGGATTTTTAACGTGATATTGAAAAGTTGTTGAGGGACAACGGTCCAAACCCCTATGGCAAATTTAAGTGAACCTCGCGGGATTTTAACCTGTGACCATCTGCATATGAAGCAGACTGGCAAGAGGCACTAGGCTAGCAAAAGGCCTAATCGCTCAGTTGATGGGTATATAAACACCCAATTATGTTTTAAGACATTATATTAAGTGTTAAGGTTGAATTTGTAACTTATTTATTATTTTGTCACTGGTTGTTTTCCTAATACTAAAATATTTTAAGTAAATTTGTATCTCTAAATGATAAATGTGATTAATTTTTATGAAGAAATGTGTAAGTAGAGTGATTAATTGTGCAATCTAAAGGTGCACAAAGTAAGATATGTATATTGATTGGTTACTGTGCAATTTACATATGTTTGTTGTAAGCTATGTGCAACTAGTTACTTTGCTTACATGAATGCTGGCAGTCGTCTACTTTTGAGACAACACTGGTCGTAATTTCAGTGGTAGTTGTTGATTCGCTGATGACACGAAAGCGGTCGGTATAATACTTTTTATAGTGTACTATTGTTGTTGATATCGATAGAAAGATAAACATCCAATCTATCAGTGTATAATGTTACACGTCTTTGATTTACCCGATCATATGTTTGTCGTTTCGTTTTTCTCACAGCTGATTTCTATTCTTGTTTACATTCAGTATCAGTCACTGTCAGCAGTAAGTTACCATTATCGCGATATGAGACGTAATATATAAAAAATTCCTTCAGACCTATATATTTTTGAAAACTAGACTAAATTTGATACAAAATGGTTATTTTACTCTGTCCATTTCCATTAGGGAACATTATTTCAAGTAAAGGCCCCATACATTTTTCAGTATGTAAACACAAACTTATACATACTTATATCAGTAAAAAGAATTATGGGTAAAGATTTGGACAGATAACTTTTACCATGTTATTGCCTGTAATATACTGAAAAAAAAAAAAAAAGAAAAAAAACAATACATAACACTATAATATTTGACATAACCTTTATTTTTAAAAACTAGAAAATGTCACTGATTTTAACATTACGCAACATGGAAAAATAGCTTGTCATTTAAGGGAAAAGGCATGCGAGTCCCAGAGTTAAAATATGACCAGCATTGGTTTATTTTGTTTACATATTTAAACAATGAAATTAGTAGTTGTAGGCTGAATTTCTAATGGGAAAAATTAAAACATATTGTGTTGTGTTACATGTGTAGACTCCGTCTAATAAAAAGCTAGACATAATGACTCTAGCAAGTAACTACCACATACAAGTAAATCCAAGCGATGCAGGGATATATGACAGAATAGTTGTGATGGAACTGATCAAAAATGCGGCCCAGACCCACCAGCTTGACTCAACTGGACAGCGAGAGTTTAAAGGTAACTGCTTGTTTTTTAGCTCTATAAATGATATGATATAATAAAGCAAGCACACAGTTATCTGGAATGTAAGGTTGAATGCTAATATTCTACAGATGTGAAAATATTCAACTACACAGTTCTATTCTGTGTATTTATAAATGACTGAATGAAAAAAAATAAATGTACGTCTTGTGGTAGCACAAAAAAAAACGGATTAAAGTAGCCTAGTACAAGTGTAAGGGAGTGGTGTGATCTCCAAACAACGCTATTTTGTAGGTTAGAGTGTCGAGTTTCAGCAGCAGTGGGCCACGGAAGAGTATGTGTTTACTTTTGAGCAGTATTTCAAATCAAATGATTACATAAGAGTGGTTGAATTGTGTAGTCTGGTTACTAACTGAGTTCAACTGTTCCTCAGAAAGAGCCATTTATTAATCATTAATCATCATTTATTAATAATTAATATCATTAATCATCATTTATTAATAATTAATATTAATCATCCCAATAGCCAGGACAACTAAAGGACCTGCAACGTTACGTGGAATCCAAACCACGTAGTATTGGTCTGATTTTCAGCTAACTGAAGAGCATGATACTGAGTTCTCTCCCCTACACAACATCCAGACACTGACTACCACCCAACATGGACACCTAAGACTTCTCTAGTACTGTCCACACATATAGAAACCATTCCCTAGCATAGTATAGTATAGTTTGGTCTTAGGAAGTAAGCATTGAATGTCTAGTTGGCAATGTCAAAACAATGTCATATTTAGATTTAGTGCATTATTACCCCTTATGTTCCAAATAAATTGTAGGGCTAAATTATACATTTATTTGAATTGTATTACTATGTAATCAACATGGTCCCTGTTGATAAGTTTTTAAAACTTAACAGGGCCAAATGCTGTAACCAATTTTTAGAAATAAATGTAAAGCGTTTTTTTTTATCATTTTCTATATTACACTCTGTACGTTATCTAATTTTGATAGATTTTTGCATGATCAAAATGATGATTTTATAGTTATTTTATTGGATGAAGTCGATCGGCTAACCAAAGATGCTCAACATGCGTTACGTAGAACCATGGAGAAGTACATCGCCACTTGCAGATTGGTACTTTCCGCAAACTCAATTTCCCAAGTCATCCCTGCCATTAGATCTCGGTGTCTTGGGATTCGTGTAGCTGCTCCTACACATCAAGAAATAGTCACCATTCTGCAGGTATTCTTTATTTATTTATTTTTTATTCATAAACATTAATTTATGGTATTTAACACATTCAGTGCGGGCCACGCGGATCCGCGTGATGTTACACCGGTCTGTTCTATTCCTCAGTGTGATCTCAGCTCCCGGGCGAGACGTATCGTATTTGGTGAGCGTGTAGCGTAGTTTCAACAGAACATTTTCGTGTAATTCGTTTCCGGTTCCGATTTTTCTGTGTGTATCTAGTGTTGACGTTTTGTTTATTGATTTTATTAGTGTTTTTGCTTTTTATATTTGTTAATTATCTATTTATCATCATGTCTGACAACGAAAACAGTGCCAGTGAGGATGATTCGGCGTACACTGACACTGATTCTAGTAGCGACAGTGAGGTTAGTGCCACGGATGACGTCATCCCTAATCCTACTTGGTCAAGGCTCACAAATGGACTTCGTAGAATCCCTTTTACTGGTAATACCGGGTTGAGAGTTGGCATACCGGGAAATAATACCCCAATCGACTGGTTTAATTTGTTGGTGGACGATGTGTTTTTGGAAGGAATTTGCCGTGAAACCAACGAATACGCGCTGCAAGTTTTTTTCAAGCCTAGTCTTACCGAAAAATCTCGTATCACTCGATGGAAACACCTGGATGTTGCCGAATTGAAAACGTTTCTAGGACTGTTGTTACATACAGGCACAATAAGGCTAAACAGACTCCAAGATTACTGTAAAACAAACCGATTATTCAATTTACCGGTATTTCGAGAATACATGAGCCGTGATCGGTTTCTGATCATCCTACGATGTCTGCATTTTTCATCAGCAAGGGAAAATAACCAAGAAACTCTTGGCCGCTTGGAAAAAGTTAATTTTATAGTTGATTATTTCAACAACAAAATGGCACAAATCTACTACCCCTGCAAAGAGCTCTCTCTGGACGAAGCAATGGTTTTATGGCGAGGAAGGCTGGTGTTTCGTCAGTACATCAAGGGCAAACGCCACAAGTACGGCATAAAGCTGTATTCGCTCACTGAACCATTTGGTCTCACGCTGAGATTCCTCATTTACAGTGGAAAAGACGGTGAACTGGCAGGAAAAGGACACATATAAAGTGGTGCTAAGCCTAATGAGAGGAAAACTTGGTAATGGCCATGCCCTCTTCATGGACAATTTTTACAACAGTTTCATCTTGGCCACCAAGCTGCTGAAAGAGGACACCTACTCCACTGGGACTTTGCGAGCGGACAGGAAGTTCAACCCTGCAGATGTGAAAAGTGCCGTACTGAAGAAAGGTGAAACGATTGCACGATATGCAGAAGGCGTCATGATTGGGAAGTGGAAGGACAAGAGGACGGTTATGTACATGTCAACCCAACATGAGAATGACATGGTTACGGTCCTGAACAAACGAAAGCAAGAGGTGCAGAAACCTTTACCTATCGTTCAGTACAATGCCCACATGAAGGGCATTGACCGATGTGATCAGATGATGGCGTACTACCCGTGCGAAAGGAAAACTCTGAGGTGGTACAAAAAAATTTTTGTCCACGTCCTACAAATGATTGTAGTCAACGCTATGCATCTGTACAACATGCATGCAATTGATAAAACCATGTCATTGTATGACTTCAGATTGAGCGTCATTGAAGGTCTCCTCCCTCCAAAGCACGCTCCTGTCCCCACACCTCCTCGCAATGCTCTACACAAGCTTGTACAAAATGAAGAACGGGACAAAAAAGGGGACCGGAAGAGAAAGGAATGTAGAGTATGCTACAGGACCGAAAAGAAGAGGAAGATGACAACCTTCACTTGTTCCGTATGCCCAGGAAATCCAGGTCTTTGTGCTGTCAATTGTTTCGACAGTTTTCATAAAGACCAACAGTAAAGCCAAGCCCAACGAAGAAACTGTAAATATGTATATATATATTATTTAGTGTTTGTTTTCTTATAAACTGAGTGCTCTTAGTGTTTTGTGTGATAAAAGTGTGTTTTCTACCTGTTGCGACCAATAACAAACTAATACGTGCCTCCCTGGGTCATCGAACTCTCCCCGTGTGCTCACCACGCGGATACGCGTGGCGTAGTTATGACGTCACATGCGGCGCCATTTTCGATCACACATGCTTTCTACCATCATAAACGACCTTCTAATAACATAAGGTAAGATTTTCAAAATAATTTAAATGTTAGCATTTTATGTCATAACCATGTTTTTCCGGCCGCAGCGAATGTGTTAAGTAGTTTTCAGCTGTAAGCCAGGAAATATATCAGTTCTCTATACCTAGCATAGATTATATCTGCCAGAATAAAAAATTGGACATGGTTTTTGTTGAAGGATCAAAGACTATTGATTGTGATTGTTTGGGACAGGCTTGTTTATTACTCGCTGCAAAGATGCTTCTGATATACACTACGTATATGTTGATATACTAAATAAATGTATAAAAAAATGTCTGTACCGAAGCAACATTATTGCTTATATAGCTTGTATTATGTGCCCAGCAACATGAGGTGTATGTTCAAAGTTAATTTTTGGATGAGTTTTGCTTATTTATAGTCTTCAACCATATTTGGAAAATTTTAGTTATTTAAGGCAGCAATTAGGAATCCAAAATATACAACAAAATGATACTCAAAAAAGCAGTTTTCTTATCTAAAGAGCCAAAATATACTTAGATAACAACCCTTTAGATCCTTGCTAGTTTTTTTTATTTATATATTTCTAGGAGGGTGGTTAAAAAACTAAATTTTTTAGTTTGAATGTTTGTATATCAAGTTAAAGGCATTCTTCTATTGATTCCTATTATAGCATCAGTTTATGCTATAAGGAAAAGAGAATGTTTATGAACTCTTCTGCCCTGAAAACCAAACTCATGGCAAGGTTGCAGGGCGAGATTCACAAATGGGGCCTCAGGCAGATTTGGTAGGCAAGGCCTTGAGGCCGAAGATTAAGATCTACCAATGGGGCTTCAACAGTTTTCTTGCAAAGTAATAGACCAAGCTTCCTCACAAGGCCACAGGCCAAGATTCACGAAGGGGCTAAAGGGAGAGCTCCCAGGCGAAGCCTCCTCTCTCAAGTGAAGCAAGTGACGGGGTTGACACATGAAGCATCCAGAGGTGTTCTTTAGTTTGTATACTAATCAACATTTATATATAACAATAATTAGTTCGTACCCTAATGTTCGAAATTTGATTTCAATCACAATAAGTAAATGTCGTACAAAATGAAAAACTAAATACAATATCAAAAATTTTATTATTTTCTATACTGGAAATGTAGTTTAACCTATTGCACTGTTAAATTCATAGCTATTTTGTAACATTATAATCAGTACTGTTAAGTTAATGGATTGTGTTGTGTTGTAGAGTGTATGCAAAAAGGAAGGCCTTGTTTTGCCTGTAGAAGTTGCCGATAGAATTGCTGAGAAGAGTGATAGGAATCTTCGGAGAGCTATCCTCATGTGTGAGGCTTGCAAAGTACAGCAGTAAGTAAAATAATATCTCACTGTTTGTGTTGCAATTGTTAGATTCTATTTATTTAATCAATGTTGCTAAATAAATACGTTACAAGTTTTGAACCGCACCATAAGTAATATCTAGTTCTTTTAAAAAGAGCTTTACATTTCTGCAACAAATTATATACATGTACAATGGTAGAATTTAGGTGACAGCAGATGTCTGTATCCAGAGAGCTCGAGGATTGCAAGTTATATTTTTTAAGTATTATTAAAATCAAGTTGCCGACTTTTTTAACTCACTACAATAGTCACACTGTACATAAAACTTCCTTTAATTAAAAAAATAGTTGTTGCTAAAGCGAAAATAATTAAAAATATATGAAGCAATTTTGTAAAGAGGGATGTAATTCCTTCATTCATTGTCTAATATTTCTAGTTGTCTTTATACGGAGCTTTACACATGAAATGTATCTTACAAATGGATTAAAGCAGTTAACAATTCGAATAAATATGACAGTGCTCAATATCTAACTCTAAAATTGATTAATTCCAGTATTCAATTCTCTTTGACAATATCTGCAATTAGAAGGAAAACTTTGTTTTTTTTTAATTTGGTATTGTTAAGAGTATTTGATTGGGTAGACAAGGTTAGTTGGATACTTTCTATCATTTTGTGAAGGAACTGTACACTACGTTTCGACTTGGTACACCACACGTCTTTTCCAAGTATTATTAATCCAAATTAATCTCTTTTTTTGTAAACTTCACTTGCCAGTTCACATGGGCCTGCAGGCCTGTGCGTGAGCTTTATTCAAGGAGTGAAGTATTGACCGTTGGCTCAATGGGGATTCGAATCTTGGACCTTGCTTGCCCTCCGCAGCCTTAGCCACTGAGCCACCACGCCGACAAATTAGTTATCATACCTAAAGATTCTATAGTAGCTATAAATACTAATATCGTAGGTTAATTAGATGTTATTTAGACTTAATAACTTAATGTAAAATACTTGGGTTGTATCAAGTTGAAACCTCTAGTAGGTTTTCTTCACAAAATTAAGAAAAATACCCAACTATCCTTGTCCGCCCCACGAAGACAAGACCAAGACTTTTTATCAACATATTCACCAAGAATAGTTACAGCATCAATTTTAAAGCTAGGGTTTTCATATTTAAGAAATTATGTACGTTTATTGTCCAGTATGTCCATTGTCAAAAGTTTGTTGAAAAAACTCTTCCATGGAGTAATATGGACGGTCAGTAAGCCATTTGTGAAGTGCAGGTTTCAGCTCCTTGTTCTTTATTCTAAGGTCCTGTAGAAGTAGGATTTTGCTTCCTATGTATGTTGGCTTCTTTTTCATACTGTGTCAGGCGGTGAGCTGGGAGATCGTATATGTTGTGCCTCAGATTTAGGTTTGTAGTTCATGACGTGTTGGTGGGGACCCTTCCACAGCATACAGTAAGGCCACTTGTGTGTAAAGAGCCACGGTTGTCAGAATCTTCAGTGACTTGTATGTCTCTCTGCAGCTATCAAGTAGTTGTAGTCCAGCAAGTATTCATATAGGTTTTTTTTGCTGTCTTAAGTCTTGCTGAAGGTTGGTGGCTGAGGCCCCTTCCCAAACCAGAAGTCCATAGTGCTTATGTGACTCGAAGAGCGCAAAGAAGGCTGTTCTTCTGTTGCAAGCTTCTTGCATAATATGTCGATATGCTATGTCCAAGAGAGGTCCTTGTCTATTATGGTCCCGAGAAATGTTGTTTCATTACTCATCTCCACGTCAGGCATATATAGCACTTCATCTGCCCGACTTCCAAAATCAATCTTGTGTTGTTTTAGATTGGTTTATCGCTAAATCATTGTTATGGCGGTACTCGTTGGCCATATTGACAGATATGTATGATTTGATTGCCATGTGTTCTCTTGTTGTTTCACTCAGAATGAGGGTGGTATCTTCTGCATAACTTAGTGTTTGGCAACTATCTCCAAGATATTTTGGGAGATCATCAACAAAGAGGATGAAAAGATGGATAAGTTTACTTTGAAGTTATATGTAAAGCATGATACTGTTATGTACTGTTTTAACCCAATTTAAAAAACAATATCTTTGAGGTTTCGTAATTTTTATTCAGTTTCTTGGACTATACAATATTTATTTCAAACATTTACTTCCACATTCAATGATTTATATAATTAATTAATATTGTTCTCAAATTTCAGATTAGGTTAATCTTTTGAGTCACACACACTCGAATATGGGTGGAATGTTGGGTACTGAATCGCATGCTATTTCATAACTGCTTGATAAATCAAGACTTATTGAATACTAAACTATCTTGATATGCCTATTTGATTCAGATGGAGAAGAAGAAGAAAATTATCGGCGATAAGAAGTTGTTATTTGTTTACGTTGTGGTCAGTTTCCTTCAGTTCAACTGTTTTAGTCCCTAATGATGGTATGAAATATTCTAAATAACCAAATAAACTTTTATTTGCAGACGAGAAAATTAGAGAACTGGTCGTTAAAAATTTAATTTTATATCTGTTTGATTTGATCATTCTTGTGTGAAGAATGCATGTATATATATATATCTCTTTTTTTTTTTGCCGAAATCTCTTAATTAATTGTTGTCTGTGTATCAAATAACATGTGATTGTGGTCCACTTTAAAAACCTACTATATATTAAAAACAAAAAAAAACCATAGCCAATGAAATGTTGTATCCAGATTCATAATACCTTTTCGTTTATCTTTTTTTAATAAAAATATATTAAGTGGTTTTTTTTAATATAGTGTACATTATTTCACATCCAATTGTGGTCTGTTTGTAATTATCATTTATTATCCAATTGTAGTCCATGTTGTAGATCAAATGTTAACCCTAATTTTTTAAGAAATATCTAAATATAACAGCCGAATGTGTGGCTTTATTGATAATGGTTAGAATTTCTAACTTACTCCTCAAAGCACTAAAACTTAAAAGTAGACAAACAGATAACCATATTCTGTAACCACCAGGAAAATTCATCATTCCTCTTTTTTGTTAAAATTGTATATTTCTAAGAATGAAAGAAACATGTAGTATTGTAAAATGTTTGGTTTCACTACATTGGTAGTTGGTTGTTTAAAAGTTTTCATACTCAAAAACACATAAAAAAAGTTATGAAAATATGCAAACATTATTAAACTAATGTACTAAGCATTGGGGGTGCATGAAAACCCAATTAATTCATTTTAAAGTAAATCGTTATATCAGTTTTGTATATCTCTTGAGTTATCTGCTGTATAGTGTGAGCAGTTGGGCATCAAGGAGTCATGTCCAAACCTTGTATTAAGTAGATGGGTAGGAGGCCGTAAAGTTGGTACTGTCTGTATATCAGTTAATAAGGTACTATCAATATGCAATGATACTAAGTCTCAAAGCCACAAACTGTATAAAAATCTTGTCTATAACACTTTTTGTCTATAAAATAACAAAATATAATAGATTTCATAGCAATATGTTACATTATGTTCGTATACTCTTAATTTTTTAATTGTGCTTTGCAGCATCCTAAGTGCCCCTTTATAAACACCAGCTGTTTCAACGACAGACGGAAAGTCGTGTTTACGTTGCTATTTACATTGTGTTGTCTTTTTAATTAGTCTGTTTATTTTAGTGTTTATATTGTCTTTTATGAAATCTATTTATATTTGGATCAATATTCTGTTATTTTCTGCATGTTTAGTATGCCAATGCCAGCGTTATTGCAGTTTTTAGGGTTTTGCTTGAACAGCAAATAAAAGTCAAATGTTCCTGCAAAAGTCAACTGCAAATGTTCTCTTGAATGAAACTTTTTCAATTTGTTTACAAACATTTTTCCTACAAAATAACATGTAGGAACAAAATAACTTCTGAGTGTTGTTTTTACCATGGGTTAGGAAGTTTTTATTTTTTATGTTCAAATTTATTTACATGTTAAAAGTAGGGTTAATATTACCTTGATGTTTTCAGCTAAGAGCCATATATTATCAAAGCCCGTTTTATCATCTATGAAATAAAAAAGGATTCAGGATGATTTATGGTTATTAAAATATGGCAATTACCCTGAAGCTCTGAATGACCTCGAATGAGCCTGTTATTTCTGGCTTAGTCATTTTTTATAGGCCAGTCTCAAAATGGATAATGGGTTCAAATATTTTTGTTGAGTGGTAATTGAAAATATGATTATTGAGTGGTAAAACCAAAAGGAAACACGTCACTTAACACATTGAATGCTGAAAGACTACAGAATTGCGCACCTTAATGGCTAAACACGAAACACTTTAACTTAGTACATTCACCTCTCCTACAAAAATGGCGGGAATGGAAAATGAACTACTCTTGAAAATGAAAACTGGAACAACAAGCAGCAGGTGACATGTTCCCTGTCAATAGCTAAACCAATGCATTTTAAGCAGGAGCGCTATGTAAATCAACCTAGGCCGCCAGGTGTGCTAAACACAGCTGAGCTATATTAATTAATGTAGGCCGCATTCAACGTGTTAAATTGGCTCTATATATAAGTTTACGTATGGGCCTGCATGTCCCTATGTATGTATATTAGTTTTCTCTACAATTATACACGATAGGAGATTTATAGTAAATGTAATTTCGTTTGATTGCAGGTATCCATTCACTGCTGACCAGAAGATCGCTGAGCCAGACTGGCAAGTATTTTTGCGAGATACTGCCAAAACTATATTACAAGAGCAAAGCCCAGCAAAACTAATGGTTGTTCGAACACGACTATACGAGCTTTTGGTTCATGGGATTCCTGTAAATATAGTTTTCAAAGTAAGTTCAGAGGACATACAATGATTTTAATTTGAAAGATAGGACAACTATTAACATTTTTTTGTAACTTGCCAATAAACATGGGCCTGCAGGCCTGTGCTTCAACTTAATTTATGAGTGAAGCACCAATGTTAGTTCAGTTGTGGATTTGAATCTGGACTTAACACTCCAGTATTCTGAAGCCTTAGCCAATGATCTATCGCACCAGAAAAATTAAAGTTAAATGTTCTTTTCAATCACTTTTGTAAAATTACTGGTTTTTATAAATACTGAGTTAAATAGAAGACTAAAGTTTGATATCACCTGCCAAACTTGGTGTAACGTTAGCTCTTATCAGTAGAATAAAAGTACTTTTCCTGATGGTAGTGATTTTCTTTTTTTTTTACAACTTCATACACAGTTTAAAACAGTAGGAATCATACCAAATAAATTCTTGGATATGGCAGTAGCTTATCCATATAACACTTGTAAAGTCGAGCTAAGCTTAATACTGTAAGTGTTATAGGTGGCGTAATTTTTAACTTTGGTTCTAGATTGTTTTAGAACTTGGCTTTCTACATAAATGCATTCACATAATATTACAGCCTTAATGTTTTTTAAGATATGATTTAACTTGAGCAAAAACATCTTATAATAAACAAATTGGTATGTACAGGGCTTGTTAAAGGAGCTGTTGAGGAACTGTGATATAGAATTGAAGCCCCAAGTTGTGGAGTTAGCAGCCACTTATGAACATCAGTGCTTCAGAGGAAGCAAACCAATTTTCCATCTGGAAGCATTTGTCGCTCAGTTTATGGCAGTGTACCTACGCTTCATGGAAGAGAATATTGGAAATATGTTTTAAAAGACAATTAAAAGTCTGCAAGGTTTGGTTTACATTAGATCTGTGTTTCGGGACAATCGCTGTAATTACATGTTTGAACATTTTCTGACATGTTAATCACACATCTAGGGATAAAGGGCATGGGTCTTTTCTATTATTATACCACACAGCGACATTTCGTGCTCCGAATCACAATGAAGCATATTTTGCAGTACCCCTTTACTACGTAAATAATTTACAACTTGTTTCTTGCTGTCTATCTCACACACAAGACGTAATGGTGACATGATTACAATTAAACTCTTTAACTGTAAAATGATGGAAAATGCAAGGTGGACAACTTGGATAAACTGATAAGGTAAGGAAGCAATACCTAATACCATCGTCCAGCCTGATGGGACAATTCATTACTGTCTTAACAGGTCTATTAGACATTAATTTAATAAATATTTACAGTCATTAAAACTTGGTACACAAAGTCTACAGACAATTCTTCGAGCTTTGTGGTCGTATAATAGAAAATACCCAAGGGCACATCCAAGCATTTATTTTTCAGTTTATTATGAGTAAAACTATTTCAAAGTACTATATCTGTTGTTGTCCACAACTGTTATATCACTAGTTTTGATGAAACTGGAATGGGTCATATTTGTGATAAATAGTAACATTTGTAACTTCGATAGTAGCATAGTAAAGGATTACTATGCTACTAACGAAGCCCCATCTCTCTCTGAATTGTTTTCAACCAAAACATGCATTACATCAAAACTAATCATTTAACTTAAATTTATTTTCTATAAATGGTAATATTTTTGTATTTTATAAAACTAAAAAATGTAAATCAAAATTATAAAAATATGTTAATTTTATTTTAAATTGATGTCATTGTAAACTATGATGTTTCCTGAACATAAATTTGACCATATTTTCAATATTTCAATCTGTGATTTCATGGCACTTTCATCATTTTTATGCCTGATCTTGAAGTAATGTTTACTTTCACTGAATCTGTGTACAACATGCAATTGTGCATGCCTTACATATAACTAGATCTTGGACAGACCTGTACTGCACAAATAAATAGTGAATTTACATGAGTTGTTTGGAACAGATTGATTGATAAATTAACCCGTAGTAATTTTGCTGACAATATTGTAAAGATGTGCCACGATTCATTGTATTGTTACACATGTGTAAATAGTATGATCTTATAATTGTCAATAACAATAAACTTTAAATTTGTTATGTTACTCTTTTTATTCATATACCTTCTTGAAATAACGCTTCGTTACTTCAGTATCCATATGAACGTACCTTTTTTGTATTTAATCACGATTTCTGGACCTTGCTCGAATTATGATGAAGAACGTGCATTATGGCAGTTGTATGCTTAAAGATTATTTCATACTTTTTCATTGTACAATTATAAAACTGAAATTCTGTTATTTAAATTTCTAGAAAATGATGCACTTTTTTGTATGATTAAACCTTGTCTTTGTTTTTGGAACACTCCTTGTTGTTTTACTAAAAATCTTGATACTGGAAATACTCTATGGAATATGAGCACAAAAATATGCATACACCAGTCAGCTGAATGGAAAAAGTTGATAAATTTACTACTTGACAACTAGTTCATTTTTGTATACAGGGTGTGTAAAATTTCTGAAATATATGAATTAAATATATTTCAATTCAAAGAATTATATTAAAATGTAATATAACTTTTTAAATACATTTTAACTGTGACAGTTCTGTATCTGCAAGCTATGAACTGAATAAATAATTTTTGTTCTATTACGTACAAATGTTAATTTGTTACTTACCTTTATTGGTCTATTGTAAAAAAAAAAACTGCGGGGATGTGATAAATTTTAACTCTTATCACACTGTAAGCGCATATATTGACTTTGCTCTAAACACGTAAGCGCATATACGTATAATAATTACAAAAATAATATTTATAATTTAATCCGGTGTGCATTTGGGTTATGGACTCATGAAAGATAGATTGTGCGGCTCGTAACCTTTTGTTGAGCTGTCAATCACTACAAGACTGGTTTTTGTATGGCAGTGTAGATTTCCACTGTGTCGCCCAACGCCACAAGCGCATATACACGCAGCTACTTACGAACCAAGCGGTTGTCATTGTCCGCTGCCTCACCTCTTTGAAACTGTTTGGTTGTTTTTATCATTACTTTAGTTTAATATATGTTAGTAATTTATTAGTTTTAAGTGTTAATATGAATAATCCAGACGATTCTATTTTTGATGATTTTGTGCAAGGTGTACTAAGTACATCGTATTCAAGTGCTATATGTATTTACTTATTTTTTATTATATGTGTTATGTGCAGGTTAAGCCCTGACTTAATCAGTTTATGTACAAGTAAATGTACTCAATTATACATAATTTATTAATAGTAATAATATTTTGTATTGATTCATACTGTAAAAGTGATCTATGCCTGAGGCTTACTTTCAGGTAAAAGTTTGCTTATTTACATATTTATATATAAGAAAAAATGTAAACTAAGCTAATAAAAGTTTTAAAATGTTATCGTATATTTTATTTTCCAGTACAGAACAAGAAAATAAGCAACTAGAAAATACAATTTTGATTTTTTACAATAAATTAGCGTATTCTATAAATGGCGCTTTAAGAGTTAATTGTTCTATAAAATAATTCTGATACAATGTTAACACTTTGAAGCCTCAGCCCGAAGATAGATCGGGCGACGCAAACTGGCGTACTCGCCGACGCCCGAGAATAGCTCGGGCGCCCATATTTAATTCATTATATCTTTATTATCGGCATATAATCGGGTTTAGGTCATCTGAATATGTCTTTTAGTTATTTGTTATTATATTTTATCGGTCTATTAATTTTTTTTATCTACATCTGGTCTTGGATAAATAATTATCGTAACAGCTGACGTGAGACTTGGAATGAGCGCGCGCCGAGCGGTATTGTTTATGTCAGCATTGTTTATGTTGTTATATTTTGCTATTATATTTATTATATGTTATTATATTTTATCGGTCTATTAATTTTTTATCTACATCTGGTCTTGGATAAATAATTATCGTAACACCTGACGTGAGACTTGGAATGAGCGCGCGCCGAGCGGTATTGTTTATGTCAGCATTGTTTATGTTGCTATATTTTGCTATTATATTTATTATATGTTATTATATTTAGCTTATATTATTATATTATTTATATTTAGCTTATATGTTATTATATGTAGCTATTTTTTGTTTTACATATTTTTGTACTTATTTGTAGCTTCTGTAAAAAATAAAAAAATGTACAACACCTAAAGTTTTGCCCATCATTGAAAAGAGAATTTTCTCCCCTTTACAAAGATATATAATATAACCTTTTTATGAAATTTATAAGGCATTTAAAATTTTTTTAATGTGAACATAAAACCCCCAGGATTCCATGCCAAACGGAGTATTAAGGGCCCAGGCTTCAAAGTGTTAACAATTAAAATGGAATTTTTTAGTTTTGTTAATTGTTTATCGTATTCAAGATTAAATAATTTGTCATTGGTCTATAAATTAAAATATTTGTTTTATTAGGAAAATATTTTTCTTAATAGGAAATGAAATGTATGTCCAACTGTAAGATGCACAACTGTATAAGTACTTCTGAGAACGATTATAGAATCCCCCTCGGGAATATCCTCAGAAGTTGGCCTACTTAAATTAAGAAACCAAGAATTTCTCCTTATTTAAAAGTATTTTACTATCATATACATATTCGTAAATATACTTTTCGCAACTGTATTACAAATACAAACATACAGGGTAGAAAAAAAAATATGAAAACGCTTTCACAACTTTTGTATGATTTCACTTGTGAAAGTGAAATCTTGTATGTGATCATGGTTACAAAGAACATAATTTTGACGCCATTAGCGACATTTTATCTTTTCAGGGGGACAGCTCACGAGGAGTTGAACAAAAATCGTCAATGTAGGGCTAGGTCGAGTTTGGTATCAAATTAAAGGTATATTCAAGAGAAATTAATTGCCACAAACCGTACTTCAAAAATGTTATCCTTTCCAGAGTAGCTACTTTGAGTAACTAATTTGAACAATATTATTTCTCACTATTTAACAGTTTCAAGTAAATTATTCTTAATATCAAAAATTATACTTTATATAGAAACAATAAAAAAAAAATTATCTATGAAAAAAGTAACTTGAAAGCATTTTCTAATTTTTTTCCACCCTATATAACTCAAACAGTTAATAGTAGACAGAAAATAAATGTTGATAAGTTTTCTATAATTTTCAAGTTTATTGTCAGCTACTCATCAAAGGAGTAGAGTACATCTGACACAGAGGTATCAGGTACCGATATTCTAATCAAGCATTCATTATTTCAGTATTTCAAATGTGTTGTTGGTTACTCCATCAGATTGGTCTAAGGAACCCATGGAGACATAAAATTGACAAGACAATCAATCCTCGAGGTGGCAGTTACTTTTTCCTATAATTACAGGTGATTTTTGGCTGTATTTGTTATTGAAAATGTATAAAGTTTTTTACTACAAACCTACTTATATTTGGTATCATTATGTTCACAAAGCAGTAGAATATCATAAAATACATAAAACATGACCAGAACAATTTTGCTTTTTTTGCGACCTGTTTTTAATTGAAATTTTATTTCAAAATCGCTAAAAGGGGGGTAACCCCTGGAGACAATTTTGTCAGTGGTAAAAAAAGAAACGTGAGATAGCTAAAATATTCTAAATTTTAACTACTTTCATTCAGGTACACATTATATGTCATATAGCCAAAAATAAAAGTATTGGGCGATGATAACTGTAAACAATACAAAAAACTAACAACAATATTAAAAAATATTGTATAAACATAATATATTTCATATATTAAAATGTAGGTAAAAACATGCTATATCAAATAAATATATCAATATATAAACACGCTAAACATATAACTGAGTAATTAACATGAATAATGTGAGTATTGATTATATAACATATACTATCAATCTATGGGTTACATAGAAAAGACGATAAATAAAGAAATCTTTGTGAGTTGGAATTTTACCTATTCAAACTCACTGTGTTAAATTGAACAAATAACTGATGATTAATGCTCATCGCTTTAATAAGCAACTAGCTAAGAATCCATAGATAGTTGATCCTAGCTTTTTTGGTGTGTATTATAATTATTACAGTTATCTAAGGCCATGTCTCGAGTGCAGATATCTGCACTATGCAATTTTAAGGGTCAAAAGTTAGCAATGTTAAAGAATAAAATATACATTTTAATCATCATCATTTTTTATTGAATTCATTCTTAAATGCTTTTAGTGTGGCTTTCGTTTCAGGGTCTTCTTCGCTTTTCATTATCTTCTTTATTTCTTCTTGGTCAGTTATCATAAATTTTGCTCTAAAAAAAATATATGTTAAATGAAATGTTGAAGTGAAACTATTGGACAAAAAACCTAAAACTTATAGTTACTTATCTTCAGGCCTCCTTCGAATAGCTAGCAAAATAAGCAATTTAGGCTTCAGCTCAGGAGAAGGGATTGCTGACATTCCAATGCAAAGGGTCACAGGTACCCAAATCTTTGGAGGTCCACATAAATTTGCTTAGGGTTTTGGACCACTGTCCCTCAACAATGTTTGAATACCATGTTATAGGCTATCAACCTAAGAAGAGACAACCGGGGGTCTAATGACCTGACCGTTGTCTGTCCCCCGGTCGTAAACAAATTAGTCAATGCTGTAAGCACATGCTTGTTAAAATTTGAACTTTTAGTACTTGACATTGTAACTAAGAATATTTCTATCAATTGATATTAATCGATGTTTTAATACATGTCAGCCTTTAAAAAAATCAATAAAAAATTGTACAAGTGTCTGACAACGAACGTTTAACAAAAAATGTTAGGCTTAAACACTTAGAACTGTCCAATTAAAATGGGACAAAAACTGATTTTTATTAAAATATTGATTAGAATCCAATGATAACATTAATTTTTAGTAATGTCAAATACTGTACTAAAGTTTCAAATCTTAACAAACACGTGTATGCAGCCTTGACTAATTTGTTTACGAAAGGGGGCGGACGGTCAGGTCATTAGACCCTCGGCAGACTCTTAGCTTGCAAAGCTGTAAAAATGCCACTGGCGTAAACAGTACGGTAGAAATAAAATGCTTCTTTATAACCTTAAACCAGCTGATTAGTATGCATCAACATTTTTGCATATTCCAACTATCTATACAAAATAAGCATTATAACTCAATAAAATGCACAGGTTGTTAGATTTAAGTATCCCTGTATAACAATACAATGGAAAAATACAGTTGGGGGGGGGCATATAATGGATTTTAACCCAATATGATAATTATAGTAGAGGTTCCTATGAGTAGGTAGGCCTAATGCCTTTATCTTGAATGACATAACCCTACTCTGCTCACTAAATGTAACTGTGGAAATCATTACACCAAAAGTATCCATTTATAGTATCAGTAGTAATTGAGGAACTAAATTTACTGATTTTGATAGTAATTAAATATTTTAACTGTCATAAGAATAAAGATTTTACCTGAACTTAAATAAACTTCCAAGCATCAATAATAGTCCACCAAACACAAGTGGATATCTAACATATGTCAAGAGAGGGTATTTTAATTTCACGTGGCTACTCTCTTTTCTTGATTCGTTCATTTTATTTGCACAGAATTAGGCAGGATTATAAAACATTGGAGGTTAGATTTTATTTTAAAATCTCATTAAAACTGATAGGCCTAGTACCTATAATTAATTCCCAAATTGTATATGTCCTATTTAATTTAAAAAGCTTGTTCGTCTCTATACTTCGTAAACAGCTGCACTTATATTATCCATGCATATTTCAAATACAAACAGGCAATTAACAGAATAGTAAGTGTCCAGCCATACTATACTAGACACTAGACAGAGCGAGCACGGGGCAGAAGGTCTGACTTAATTTTAAAACATACCTGCCGGCTGGCAGCTGTTCTGATAGCAAGTAGCCGGCAGAGTACAGTGCTGCAAAATGTACCAACTACCCAGTAAAAATACCCGGTCTAACTTGCAAAAATACTCTTCAAGAAAGAAATGGTAACTTAGAATTTATTGGCTGACTTTCGAACTATCAACCCAACGATTTGCAGTAGATGATATGTTACTTTCTTTCCTAAAATATTATTGAAATAAAGTGAAAGACTAAGTAAGCCCTCCGTATCGATTTATTTTTTTCACAACCGATAAATTACCCACCCGCTCATCCTGATTAATACTATAAATTCAACAGTATACAACTATAACTGAGCCAACCGTCCACCCCCTCAATGCCCAATGGTACTGACCCACTCGCCCACCCCTACACGTGCTGCTATAATGTCCTATCTTTTTTATTAATCACAATCAAAAGAATAAAAAGAGCATTTGTTTGCAAAGCACAGTTTTAAAGATTTTAAATTTTATTCACTTATATTGTACCATACTAATATTGCCAGAATGCCGCAAACCGCACTTCAAAACCATTATCCGTTACAAAATAGTTGGGTTTCAAAGATTTTAAACCACCACCATTTTATAACAGATAAAGCTTTTGAAGTGCGATTTGCGGCATTCTTCTTTACTTGACCATTACTTTAGAATGATATACATATCAACCTATGCTTACATTGTAATTGTTCTACTAATTCCTCATGGACCGTTGCCATAGAGGAATAGCAGGACACTGAGTACATCATAAAGTAGGTGTTTGTGTACAGTAATAATGTGTGAAGTTTTACGGCTTCATCTGATATGGTTACAATAAAATTAAGCCATTCTTGAACTTGCACATAAGATCAGTATTGAAACGTTCGAGCAACGCCATTTTGTTTAGGATTAACCTTTTGGGGTCTATTTTGCGGCATGATGTTCTACTAATTAAAACCTTTCAAATATGCACATCGACCTATGCTTACATATAAGATTTGAATGACTTTGTCGGTGGGTCGTCCCCATGGTAGGCATGTCATGGAAATAGCAAGAAAAAATTATTTATATAGCCATATAACACTGAACAAAGTTTATAGATTATCTGCTATAGATTATTAAATAATTTTAAGCCGTAACCAGACTTTTCAGACACCTAGCTGTATATGTTAATTTACCAGTTGATACTATCTTTAGCTCGTTTAAGGATTTAGTTGCTATCACGCTTACGAACGTTTGCTTCAGCTATATATTTCGAATTAATCTGTAAAATTTCAAGAATATGTGCAGTTCTTACATAATCTATGAAGTTTCTACATATAACGTTCTTCAGTAATTTGTCATTTTCAGGTGTTAGTGTAAGAGTGGATTCCCTTTCTAATACATCATTATGAAATCACTCAGCTTTCCATAACGTAAAACATAAATTATAGATACACTTTTGTATACCTGATTTTCAATAGCTCCACAGTGTCAGACAACGTTTTTGTGGCTGGAGAGAGGATTTTATATATTGTTAAACAATTATTGAGAAAAACATCTTATTGCCTGTTATGGATTCTGCTAAAATGTGAGCCAACAATTCTCAAAAGATGTAGGCCTAAACCTTGACATAGATCTAAATATATTTTATATGTGTGTGCTTGGCATTGTAAGATTGATATCATGTATCTTGTAAGTGTTTTAATTTGATACGTTTTAATTATTTTAATTGTTATGATTTATTCAGTGGGTTTGCATTTCGAATACAAAATTTTTATTCAGTCTTTGGGTATATTCATAACTGTCTTTATGTATCTAAACAATCATTTACATATTTGTATAGTTATTAATTAAATCTAAAATTTGATACCAACTATTTTGTGAATATAATGATATCATACCGTAGTAAAGTAAACCCTTTATAACTACCCTGTGTTGTGTATATATGTGTGTTTATGTACATATTTAAAATGTATGCAAAGCAATTCTTAAGCTGCATATAATCGATTACCTATACATTCAGCCATTCAGCCATAAAAGTAACCGATAGTTTGTAATTGTATCGATGAGTAGGACTACTATTTTCAATGCTACAATTGAGCAATATAATTGTGGAATAACAATTTGAGATAACAACGTTTTGAACAAATTATAATAGTCTCGGTTTAGTACTATCTTATTATAGCAAAGTGAATCTCAAAATCAATTCGAATGCATCCTGCCATTCTTTATTAAAATAAAATTAAATGCTAGGTTTACCATTTCTGGAATTTTACAATTCAAGAAGAATGGAAATATAACAAAATACATATCTTATTTAAGTTGACTTAATTGTCAGTAAAAATAAACCTATAAACAACTATTGTGTGGTAGCATCAAGCTACAGAGATTGCGTTTTCCTAGAATACAAATCGCAAAAGCTTGCCGCTGAGGCGCAACTAGGATATTCTCTTGGGGCCAGTTTCGAGTACGAGACGTATCTAGGATGTTTTAGGGATACCTCAGGTTTTTTAGGCTTTCCCTACCTTACCCTCTGTATTACAATATTGGACCCTCCCTCATCCTTTATGTTAACATAGTCTTAGACCTTCCCTCCCCTCAATACTCTACAGTAACGTATTCTTAGACATTTCCTCTCCTACCCTCTGTACTAACAACATTGGACCCTCCGTCATCTTCTACAGTAAAATATTCTTACACCTACCCTCCCATACCCTGTGTACTAACAAACTTGGGCATTCCCTAACTCTCTACGGTTACATATTATTAGACCTCACCCCCTCTGTACTAACAACGTTCAACCCTCCTTCATCCTCTACAGTAACATATTCTTAGACCTTCCCTCCCCTCATTACTCTACAGTAACATATTCTTAGACTTTCCCTCTTCTACTTTCTGTACTAACAACCTTGGATCCTCCCTCATCCTTTATAGTAACTTATTCTTAGACCTTCCCTTCCCTAACAACCTTGAACTCTGTACTAACAACCTTGAACCCTCCCTCATCCTTTACGGTTACATGTTCTTAGACCATCCCTCACCTACCCTTTGTCGGCACTGGTGGCGCAGTGCTGTAACCCAGCTACATAGGGACAAAGTGTTTGGGAGATTGTAGGCGATAGGTTGGATGCTCGTTTCTCTTAATACCGACATGGCGTCCGCTTGATGGTTGCTATCGGCGTGGACACTACTAGAGAAGTCTGAGATGTCCAGGTTGGGTGGTGATCACTGTGCGGGTGTTGTGTGGGGGAGATAACTGAGTATCAGGCTTGTCAATTAGCTAAAAATCAGACCAGCACTACGTGGTTTGGATTCCACGTAAAGCTGTAGGTATCTTAGTTGCCCTGGCTGTTGGGCATACATACATGAATAAATTGCCCTTTCTGAGAAACAGTTGAACTCAGTTAGTAACCAGACTACACTCACCCACACTCACCCTACATCATATAACCATTCATATTCGCCTTAAAATACCAACAACGTTGTGTCGGCGTCTTATATGTAAGAATGTACTAACAACCTTGGACCCTCCCTCACCCTCTTAGACCCTATTACATATTCTTAGACCTTCCCTCACCTGCCCTTTGTACTAACAACGCTGTACCTTCCCTCATCCTCTACAGTAACATATTTTTATACCTTCCCTACCCTACTCTCTGTACTAACCTTGGACCCTCCTTCATCCTCTACAGTTACATATTCTTAAACCTTTCCTACCCTACTTCTGTACTAACAATCTTAGACCCTCCCTCATCCACTACACTAACATTATCTTAGTCCTACCCTCCCCTACCCTCTGTAGTAACAACCTTGGACCCTCCCTCTTCCTCTACAGTTACATATTCTTAAACCTTTCTCACCCTACCTTCTGTACTAACAATCTTGGACCCCCTCATCCACTAAACTAACATTATCTTAGACCTTCCCTCCCATACCCTCTGTACTAACAATCTTGGACCATCCCTCACCCTCTACGGTAACATATTCTTAGACCTACCTCACCTACCATTTGTACTGACAACCTTCGACCATCCCTCATCCTCTACAGTTAGATATTCTTAAACCTTTCCTACCCTATCTTCTGTCCTAACAATCTTGGACCCTCCCTCATCCACTACAGTAACATATTCTTAGACCTTCCCTCCCGTATCCTCTGTACTAACAATCTTGGACTCTTACTCATCCTCTACGGTAACATATTCTTAGACCTCCCTTCCCCTACCTTCTGTACTAACAACATTGGACTCTCCCTCATCCTCTACAGTAACATATTCTTAAACCTTCCCTCCCCTCAATACTGTACAGTAACGTATTCTTAGACTTTCCCTCCCCTATCCACTGCACTAACAACCTTGGACTCTCCCTCGTACTCTACAGTAACACATCCTTAGACCATCCCTCACCTATCCTCTGTTCCAACAACCTTGGACCTTACCTCACCCTCTACGGCAACATATTTTTAGACCTTCCTTCCCTTACCTGCTGCACTAATACTCTTGAATCCTTCCTCACCGCCTATGGTAACATATTCTTTGCCCTTCCTTTCTCTACCCTTTGTGGTTACCCACAGTGAAGTTTGAATTTTGAGGTTTTTAGTTTGTAAACACGTGTCGGTATTTCGAAGATCTGTGCACCATCTGGCAGAGGTTTTAGCGTAGCTGAGCTGGCGTTTCCTAAAATAAAACACGCACGCGGCGAGCGCGACCGACTTCTGAGTTCTCGACAGTGTTGTGACGTCACAGCCCGAGAGTGGCTCAGTAGGATAGTTAGGTTAGGCTAGGTAAACCCTTCCAAGGCCCTTATCTTATCAGTGAGCTAGTAATCCGTTATCACGACAATTCAGGGAATCACCAACCATTCCATACATCTGTTCATGTAGCTGTAAGTCTCAACTGTCATGTTATATAGTTTTAATTTGTATCTTTTGTGTTAATAATTTATGTGCCACGTGCTTTCTTAACACAAACGTTCAATGCCTATAAAAAGGTTGTGGCATTGGCTCCCACACTATATTGATTATACATTTACTACACAATTTTATTCATCAAGAAAACCCCAACAGAAATTAATGATAATTTTCAGATACATAATTATAATTCAAGAAATAAACTTCACATCATACCAAACATCGTAATCTAGGCCTACATAAAAAAAAACTTACAAGTGGACAAGTTTTACACGACAAGAGGTGTAACTTTTCTAATTACTTTCAACTTTCAAGAGCGTAATACATTTTTTATTGATTAATTTATAAAATCAGATATTTTACTTAACTTTTTTTACTAAGTTTTCAATGCAGTTATAAATGGTATAGTGCAAACCCCACTGAAAGGTATTTCAATAGGGTTGAAAAGAGTTACATAAAGCTGTTACGTGAAGTGGCGTGCGGAATACAGTTTGTTTCGTAATAAAATCTGCTTAAATATTAAAATTTATCCATCTCCATCTTGTCCAGCTTCCTTGCCACAGCCTCCTTCATCTGTCTTTCATTTCTCCTATTCTGGCTCAATACATCTTTAATTTGACATCTCGCTCGAGTGTGTTAAAAAAATTAATGTCTTCTTAATTATTACTCAGCCATATCTTTAGGTAGTGGCACCCATGTACAGTCTGGTTGCATTAAAAATGTTAGATAAAAGAAAAATACACTAGATTGCCTGCGAGGTTGGACCATTTTGGTTGTAGTATAACTATATGATGAGCTTACACTAATGTTTATTTAATTTAACAAATTAATACTGTCAAAAGTTTTTTTTTTTTTTTTTTTTTTTTTTTTTTTTTTAGTTTGTGAATTGTAATTTTATTAATAATTATTGTATTTATTTAATGTAAATTGTTCTATACACTTGTGTATTTATAATTGTTCTTTCGAGTCCGAAATCAATAACCGTCGAAATGACATCCTGACATAACCATGTCTGTAGCGTGGTGTAAGCACAGTTCTGTTAGCCAGAATAAGTTATCTGTATTGTAGTTAAGTACCATGGTTTGTAGCCTAACCTATCAACAAACAGGTCCAACCTCACAGGCAAGCTAGAGTCGGTGAGAAGACTTACACCCAAGTTTGAAGATAGTTTTCTAAGACATTTAGAGGCCTGCAAAAAATCTTATCACACCTTTGTTTTCGTCGTTAATTGTACGTTACGATATATGAATTTTTAATTGTTATCACAAGTTTTAATAATTTTTATCCCAGATGGAACAAATAAATAAGTTTGAACTGGTTTTCACTGTACATCAAATTTACACCGTTATTACTCAAAATAAATGTATGGCATTTATATTTTAATAACTGGGTTATAAGAATACTTTCTAAAAGTTTTGTATATTTTAGAATCTTAACTTTTAGAGAAAAAAAGTTCTTATCAATTTCCTGAAACATTGTTTGCATGGCTTATAGAGAACGTAAAATTAATTACTTGGTCTTGTTATAATCCTTATTACATTTTTTATAGTTACGATACATTACTTTCATATGTGTAAATAAATTCAGTGATTTGATATTGAATTAAATCAATCAAATTTATTAATTTAAAGTCACTGCATTTATTTAGAATATGAAAATAATTTATCGTAGTATAAATGTAACAAGGATTACAACAAGACCAAATAATTAATTTTACGATCTCTGTAAGCCAAGAGGCTGTTTCAGGCAATAGAGAGGAAATTTTTTGTTGGAAAGATATAATTATAAAATTTATAACACTTATAGGAAACATTCTTATCAACCAAGTATTCAAATATAAATGTAATACATTGGCGCGTTTTTTTTTGTTTTTTTTTTTTTTTTTTTTTTTTATTACAGTAACAGTGCAAATTTGGCGTACAGTGAAAACTAGCTAAAATTAACTTTTTTCCAACTAGGATAAAAATTAATAAAACTTGTTGTAAAATATAAAATGCATATTCCATAACTTATAATTAAACGAGGAAAACAATGGTGTAATTAGACTTTTTGCACCTTATTGTACAACCACGAATAGGGGCATTTTGTTTGACACCTCAATCGTTAATATTGATAAAGAAAAATAATAAAGGATTTGCGATAGCAAAAAATGGCCCCACTTATTAAATACAAGTATTTTTTTTTTTAACATAATTGTTTTATAGTTCAATAAAACATGTGTTCCAAGTGCAAGTGGTAGTTCAGAAACGTGTAGGGAGAGTGGGTAGGGTCAGTCAAGGCCTGCGTACCTAGTAACTCTCGGACCTCGGTGTGCCTTACCTATGTCACTACGAGGTCCTTGCTGTGTCACCCAGCGCCACTGGTGTGCGGGACTGATAAGAGATAAGGGCTGTGGCGTGGGTGTAGCAGAGATGACCCAGTTAGTGTTGGTGCAACAGGCGGCGCGGAGTGTCACAATCAGCTGTTCGTGGCAACAATGTAACTTGGGTAGGCCTACTGTAGCGTGGTGTCCGTATATTGTTACCAACAGTCTGCAGGTACAGTTTATATTTTTTCTCCACACAAGGAACACAATCTATATTAATATAAATAATATGAAAAAATATATAGCCTTTTTATAAATACATGGAAAATACTGTTGTTGTTAAAAATATTTATGCGTTTGTTTGCGCAGGACGTAGGCTACATTTTTTAATATCGTAAATGCTACAACAATACTGACACTAACCTAACAAAGTTGTGTACATATTTTTATCTTTAACGTGTTCAAATCGAGACACATTTTGTTTTGCTATTTCCTGTGAATCATGTATTTAAACACTATATAATTTGAACTTCCATGTGCATTTAATTCAAACAAACAGGATTTATTGTTTTCAGAAGCACTTTGTTTTTTCCAAAACGTTATAAGATTTTGGAATCGATATCATTTTATCTTCCATATGTTGAAAAGAAGTTATGTAATCATAGTAGATTGGAAATTTTCCTATACAGGTTTCCAAAAGTTTTACCCAAAATTAAAAAAAAAAAATTATTGAAGTTTACTTCTTCACTGTTTTTGTTAATATATCTGCATATAGACTGCGTATTATTGCAATATGGAAAGCCACGTTAAAAGAATATTGAAGGATTGTATAATTAAAAACAGTCATAACCAATTATACAGTAAGCTAGAGTAAACATTATTAAATGGAAGTAAATCAGTTTTTGTATGTTTAGAGGATAAAAAAAAAAAAAAAACAACTGAACTTGGACTAAATGTCCCGAGGGTTTTTTAGATTTTAAAGAGAATTGAGATTTTGGAAGGAACATAAATTTGTCGAGGAATTTCGTATTTGTAACCAACAAACGTTCAAAGCTTGCCTCACATTATGGTGGTCATAAATACTCTTATCAAGATGGCGGAGGAGATGAGGCGGTTGTAACCGGTCAGCGATCGAGAGAGTGAAGTGGGAGACGCCGCGACGCCGGGAAATCAATGGGTGCCGCCCCCTCTGATGGTGCTTGAGGCGTTTTACCACTCGAGTGGACGTCAAAGACTAAGACAGTAGACCGTCGTGTATCGTTCATCTGTCGGCACAGTGCTGTAACCCAGCTACTTGGGGACAAAGTGTTGTGGAGATTGTAGTCAAGGCACTGATACGGCGTCCGCTCAATGGCTGCCATCGACGTGGACACTACTAGAGAAGTCTAACTAAACGTTGGATGGTAGTCAGTGTCCGGATGTTGGGAAGGGACTAGAACTGAGTTTCAGGCTTGTCAATTAACTGAAAATCAGACCAATTTAGTGTGGTTCGGATTCCACGAATAGCCGTAAAAACCCTTGTTGTCCTGGCTATTTGACTGTTAATACACGACCCTTTTTAAGGAACAGTCGATTTTACTTAGTAACAATGACTACACGCGTTCATAAAATATATCACAGTCATTCTCTCGACATTTTCATCCATATATCTACGATCGGCGTCTTAGTAATGAACAAACTAATCTGATATGCTACTTGTACAACAGTGGCCATAAGTAATGTAACAGGTGGTTCACCTGCTTGGATGGAACAGGAAAAACTTGACATTGGTTTTTTCATCTTTCCTGAAAATGTCATCAAAATAGTTAGAGCCGTTTTTGAGAAAATACCATTGCTGTATGTTTTTGGCCTTAAAAATTAAAAAAATTATAATCTGTCTGGATAAATTGGCTAAATACACCTAGATACCAAATTTCATAAACAAAACTAGCCTCATTGAGTTTAAATTAACTAATTCTAAATCACATTTTTACAATTACTCCAATATTCTTATTGGTGATACAGAGATTTCATCTAGTGATTATACTATATTTTTGGGCCTGGTGATTGATTCAAATCTGACATTTAAAAAACATATAGACAGAGTTTGCAGCAAATTACATAGTGGAATTTTCTTACTTCGGAGACTTTTAATGTTTTCAAATAGAGACATCTTAATTTCAGCGTACTACGGATGAGTCTACCCACACTTAGTCTATGGACTCCCAATTTGGGGCGCTGAGTGCTCAAGGGTGAAGTGCATTTTTGCATTGCAAAAAAAGGCTCTGAGAGTTATACTTGGATTGCCCCGAAATAAATCTTGTAGAGGACTTTTCCGACGTAACAAATTACTTACTTTCCCTTCACTATATATCTTGGAAACCCTTATGTTTACGAAGAAAAATATTCACCTTTTCCATCTAAAATCACATGCTCTTAGAAATTTACATAACTTAGATATTCCCCGTCACAATAGTACTTTTTATAAAAAACACTCCACTTACAACTGTGTTAAGTTGTATAATAAGTTACCTAGGTTCTTGAAGGCTGAAGCTTGTGTGCATGTTTTTAGAAAGATATTGAAATTTGTTTTATTAGAAAAAGAATACTATTCAGTTTCTGACTATTTACAAGATACAATAATAGATAGTAAGCATAAGTTACATAGTTATAATTTATGAATTGTAAATAGTTTTATTAATGAAATGTTGTGCAATAGGTTAAGGAAGACGTTTGTCCATGACAATCTTGTTTTTATGACAATAAACTTTATTTGATTTGATTTTGATTTGATTAATTGAACTCAATTCAAAAGAAATGCTTATCAAATCTTAGTTTCTAATAATTCAAAGAGTTTATGTTATTATATACACACATTAGCATTCTAAAAATGCCCTAACATACTTTTAAATCTGTTTTAAAGTCAATATATATTTATTATAATAAATTGAAGTTCAAGTAGAAAAATTAAAGTTCAGTGGTCATTTTTTTATTTAAATAACTCAAGTATTCTAAATCATTAGACGATTTGAACAATCTGATTATAGTAACATTTGTTTGTAGTGGCTTAAAAATGTTTCACTATTGAAAAAGTATGTCATAACTACAAATATAGATTGATAGTCCTTTAAATAATTTATTTCGGGTTTTCAGAGCCTTTTACGGTCTTACATATTCATAGAGTCAATGACCTTGCTTGACAGTCGTATAAACAATCTATATCCGATCTTGGCCATGAAACCCAAACAGCAGCCTTCTCAACGCCACGGCCACCTAGATACCACAGCTGAGACAAACTTACATTATTTACTGCCGACTTCCGATAGGTTTGAGTGGTTTACGATTCCACGTTCCTTGGTCGTAGATTGCGATAGTCTATTTATAGAACTCTACGCACTTACTGCAGGAGTTTCCGTTTCCTGAAATCACGTATCGAATGGCGTTTGTCGCTGGACGACAACATATGAGGCAGCCAGCTGTGCGCTGGACCACCGCTTCTAGCCGTCTCTAAAACATCGGTATTGTGAATGACGTCATCGACCAGGCGTACTATGTTTGTGGAAAATACGCCCCCACCCACCTCCCGTTGTTGGGGAAACATTAAGTCTTTTGTTCCCGGTAAACACTTTGCATGAATGTCTTTATAAATCCGGACTTCGGACACGGGGTAGGCTACTTCCCAGGAACTTTGGATCCAAATTAGCAAATTTGCAGTTTTCAGTTAAAAATTTATATTTATATATTTATGATATGAGTTTAATTTGTTTAACTTTATGGCACTTTAAATAGACCGCTCTATACAATAGTGCACTAAACATTATCACTGATCATGGTAAAATATATTGAAATTAAAAGAAAATAATTCTAAAATGTATAATGAAATAATAACATCAGTAAAAACAAATTCTCAGCGCATTTATATTGACAATCAATTATTAAAACGATATTTAATAATAAAAAAAAATAGCCAAAAATTCAAGTTAATAAAAAAAATACTTACGATACAAAACTTTTTCAAAAGCATTGTGTTTTTATGTTTGTCTTCTTTATATACTGTTATAAAGGATATAGGTTTTAGTTATATTACAGACTCTTTCAAAAGAAAAAGAACAAATTCAAATTTAAAATTTATTTTGAATCAACAGTAGACCCAAGATTAAAAAAAGTATTGAAACTACGTAAAAATCATTACTCACATTTTTTATGTGACCGTACAAAGTAAACAATGCGACATTGACGAATCGATTTTCGTCGTCGCACACGCGAAACAATTGACTACATATAATTCTTGTAACACACTTATGTAATAAAACAGTTTATAAACATTGAAACAAAAAAATTATGATTTGACTAGATAGGCCTATTATGTAAATATGTATTCCTTTCTCATTGTCCGAAAATTTGGACACGGAATACGTGAAGCAGTTTTTTGTCAACGTTGTCCTCCTTTATTTCTTGACCAATTTAAACGGTTGAGGTGTCGAAAAGGTTGCCTCTATATGTAGTTGTGCAATACGGTCTTAATTATTCAATATTTTTACCCTGAAGGAAGCCCTCAAAGTTCGTTCTTCGGCCATAGTAACAGCATGGAGTGATATTTAAATAAACCGAACAGCTGTTCAAATGTAAATAATGATTTTGAAAAAGGTTTAACAGCTGTTGGAATGTAAACAAAGGTGTTTGTAATAGTGAGGCGGTTAGATCTTTCATAATAATAAACCAGGGAAGGATGTGAGCGTTGTTTTGTTGACATTCGATTGTAGGACTCAGCTATATACTGGACTTGAAGGTTTCAACTGTAATCTGATGCTGTTATTTTAGTTATTTAATTAGTCTTAAGTTATTAAACAAAATGAAATGAACACGTTTGCAATAGGCCACGTAATATCATTGGGTGTTTATACGAATAAATAGGTAGCAACGCTAGCAACGAGAGTGAGATACTGTAAATAAATTGAATATTGTGATTTGACGTTATACAGTTAATGTACTATTATTCGTAGAGAAAATTCACAGACCGAGGCCTAAGGCCGAGGTGTAACGAGTGCAGCGACTGACGGGGTTGGCGCACGAAGCGTGTAGAGGTGTCCCCTAGTACTAAGGAATTCCGTATTTCTACAGTTATTTGAACTGTGATACAACAAAAAGTGGATGTTTTAGCTAGGCTTTTAGCAATTTTAAAGGTACTTTCAAGTGCAAACAAACCTAAATAAATTATCTAAGGCAGCAATATCTGAAAAAATCCAAAGATACCAAAAGTGATGTGATAATGTAGACCTATTGGTATATGGTATAAGATAAATAATATAGTTTAGTGACCAAAAATATGATACATAAACCCTACCCAAGGATGAAAACCCCTTCTTAAGTTAAAAAAAAAACTATTTCTTTATTTAGAGAACTATGCACCCTTCAGGAAATGCTATAGAACATTTCAACAGATACAATGATCGGTTGTGAACTAAGATTTGTGTACATGTACTGTCCAAAAACGTCATCACAACAGGTTTAGATTCAAGATTTTGATTGTTATAAAACACATAACAGTGCATGGACAAAATTCAAGATTTTTACACTAAATTTAACAAAACTTTGTACAATTTTAGCGTTTAACTTCCTATTTGTGAAGCACCATGTTTAATTGTGTTACCTTTTTACAATATTCTAGTTTAACTTACAATATTTTATTAGCATAATATATGTCAATTTATAACTAAAAACATGTGTTTTATTGCAGATCAGAAGTGGCCCTGTAAATCCCTTGAAAATGAGTCAAAGTGCAGTGAGCAAGCTTATCTCCGGCGTATATCGAGTGCAGTGAGAAGTGCATTCTGGTGCGATATAGTGAGTGTTCTAGTGTGATATAGTGAGTGTAGTGCGTTCTAGTGTGATAGAGTGATCCCGACATGTTCAGCTTCCACAAGTACGACATCTGGGAAGTGGCGGACTATGAGCAGGCCCGCAAGGAATACCAGAATCGTCACAGAAACAAGGTGTGTATTTTACTTTCTGTAAGTTAATTATGTCAAGGGGGTATTTGACTTAAGCACAGAGAATAAATAGACAGAGGTTGCATCAAATAATGCGCTCTGGTTCTTTATTTTCTGTACTTCCAGAGCGAACACTTCAGTGGTAGTTACCACTAATATAAATCTTATACATTTGTACTACGTTTATCCTTCAGAATTTTGAGGGCAAAAAGTGACGCGACTGACAACGGTGATGGCCCTGTCAAACTGGCATGGTAAACTGTAGAACTAAGCACTTGACATCAAGTTTCTAAGACTCGATACCCATTCAGCGCACTACTGGGTGCGACCTCTGTTTCTTCCTTCTCTATGCATTAAATTCTGTTTCAAAAACAGTTAATCTGACGATTAAACTCTAAGTTATAAACATTGCCACTAGAAAATTCAGCCAAAAATTAATTTTCATATGTACGAATTTTCGCAATTAACTCCTTCAGCTTGGTGTTCTTGTATACTCGTAATTATCATACGTAGTATATTTGTATGTATTTATAACTTTCTACTTATATTTATAGTTTATTGAGCTTAGACTAACTAATTGACGAGTAAGTAAATGTGAGGTTAATTACAAAAAGAATGGATAAGCAGCAGTATCAAAAAATAATTTAGAAATCGTGATGAATCAAAAGTGCTAGTACCAGATTTTCTAGAAACTGCAAATCGAGTGTATTTAGAGATTGAGTCCGCCCATCCATCCAACATAAACAATCAGGCCTAGGGGTGGTAACGATATATCGGAAATATCGATATATTGGTATCGATATTTTCGTTCGATAAAATCGGCCATTTCGATATTTTAGTCCGATTTATCATATCACTAAATTGTTCTCTCTTTTCAAAATCATCACTACTGAATTCGGAAAAATCACGTTAAATTGCCTCTTATGCGTACAAAACATCCATTGAAATAATAATAATATAAATGTATTTTTCTTTTACTTGCTGTTAACGCACTAAAATGTAGTTTATTGTAGACCAGTGGCTTTAACGGGCAAATTAAGTTGTGTGTGAGTTTGCAAAGCTGACTCCACATTATTCTTTTATAATTAACATAATAATTAAAGGCATAATTAATCTTATATAGATTTTTTTTTCATTCAACCCCACTGACCACAGCTTGATTCGTGTAGATAAATGTATTTAATTTTTACATTCAGTGGGCTACTCTAAATAGTGACAGCAAAACATGAGTGCTTTTTTTATGATGACTTAATGCATAATTTTAAACAGATAAATAATTTTAAATTCAATGTGCCAGTTACCCGATGTATCGATATTTTTCTTTCGATATTATCGTTAGGTCGATATTTTGTTTGCGATAAATCGATTTTTGCTGTAATGTATTTCAGATGTATGGGTTGCTCGTCTAACGTCTTTTACAAATAAGGCTTCATTCCATTACCGTTCGTATTCAATTTACCTGTTGTATAAATCATCGGTGAATGTATGGTAGTGTGTGAACATATATATATTTACCTACTCAATAAACAGAGCAAATAATGTCATGTACACACAGGTTCTCGCATTTACCACCAACACTTTGTTTATTTTAATGTATAATGTACTATTGTTGTTACAAATCTTCGAACAACGGCCGCTGTTTTATTTTCGACCGCACGGTTAAAAGTTATTCTCTCTTGTTGGAATCAAACTTGAAATGTTAACATTGTACACCTTGCGCTGTGTCCCGCCTTTGTTTGGTCTCTGTGTAATCATGAACGCTTTGAACGATACTCTATAGTGTAAATAAAATCACTGATCACTATATAAAATACAACGTCAGTGTTGCTGGTTGGTGATAGATTTATTTGTAATCTGTAAACTGTAGACTAGAATCGGGCGATAAAGTCATAGTGAGGCAGAACCAATCAATTCGGACCAATAAGCCACAGAGAAAAAATATTCTAGACTATATATATCTTACATTTGTAAGATAATCAAATCTTACCGTAACGTACGCCGTGAAATGCTGCTAGTTTTGATGCCCGATTTAAGTGAATTCGGCCAATTTACGCTTTCACAATCTACTCGACCTTTGCAAAGGATGACAGCGTTATTAATTTTTAGATAATTGTATTTGCATAAGGTGTTTTAAAAACAGATCTACACAGTTGTTGATGTTGTTATACTATTTTTATGAGTGTTTTATATATATATATATATATATATATATATATATATATATATATATATATATATATATATATATATATCCTGATAAATTAAAAAGTTTTCAAATTTATTGTTAAAAAGTTATCTTAAGAAAACAATGAAAACTATGATATCATCTTAAATGGAACCCCTTTATGAAAAACACTGGGCGAATATGAATGAGTGAAGATGAGCGAATTTATTCATAGATGCGCTAAGCAAATGACGTTAGTTAATAGTTCAATGACAAATGAACAGCAGGTGGTTACCAGCTGATCCCCTTCAAAATTTGCTATAACTCTGATTGAGATCAAATTTAGGATCTTTAGCTTTAGCCGCCTAAGATAACCAAGGAACCTTGTACGCTACCAACCAATTATTGGAAATACGTGAATACGCAAGTTGAGTGGGATTTGGCATGTTTGACAGTTCCTGTTACGTACCATAAGTAATTAGTGCGACGCTAAGTAAGCTGCGGAAACAGTTTGTGGGAGGTTGTAAATTAATTAGCGTTAACACTTTTGCCCTTGGCCCTAATGACAGTCCGTGAACATCTGGTCTCCACAAGTGGTCCACTGTCGTCTTTACATGTGTCACATCACATCTCCTTATCTCTATATATAAAAAGGCAAAGCCCTGACCCACTCACTTACTCGCTCATCACTAATTCTCCAACTTCCTTAGAGAGCTAATAATTTGTACACTTTTTCTTTACGTCCTAAATAGGACATATAAAGTATTTTCATCTTGATAAAGTACTCCTGAGGGGTAGAAAACGTCCCTAAAATATTGTTAATCTTCAGCTGTTAAACAAAAGGAAAAGAAATGAACAATTTTGAAATAGGCTATAAGTAAGCTATTTATTATTTATACTAATAAATAGGCAACAACGCAAGTAGTCTATGTGAGATTCTGTAAATAAATTTAATATTACGATTTTATGTTATACATTTAATCTACTATCATTTGTAGTCAACAGTCAAGCTGAGGCCGAAGACCGAGGTGTATCGAGCGCAGCGAGCGACGTAGTTGGCACGCAAAGTGTGCAGGGTTATCCCCTAGTATGAAGATAATACGTGAAGTAAATTTTGCTAACGCAACTCCTACCTTATTTCACGACCAATTTTAACGTTTTAGTTGTTAAAAAATTTGACCCTATTCGTGGTTGTGCATAAAGTTATTAATTTTTCAATATTTAATTTGAGTAAATAACATGAATGTGCTCCAATTTAACATTCAGCCAAGGTTACTCAACTACCAGCCATCAAAGTTCATTTGTATACCGGTGGACGTTCCGTCAGCCCACCTGACACTCGGTTTTCTTTAGTTAGGTGTAGTCATGTTACCGGCTCAGTGTCATCAGAATCACTAAAATCAGCCCTATGTTATATATATACACAATGTTTATTGTACAGTGTTTTATACTGAGGTGTGACAGTGTAGGTGTGGTGAGAGACGTGAGGGGGTTGTGAAGAGAAGAGGATTACGGTGGTTGTTTCCCATACAGACAAGTCACCACCGGGAAGTCGAGAGCCCTACTATGTAGCGACGCAAGGGAGTGTCGCTACTGGGTGTTTTATCTTGTGGTGCGATAGTGTAGGTGTGGTGAGATATGTGAGGGGGTTGTGAAGAGAAGAGGATTGCGGTGGTTGTTTCCCATACAGACAAGACACCACCGGGAAGTCGAGAGCCCTACTATGTAGCGATGCAAGGGAGTGTCGCTACTGGGTGTTTTATACTGAGGTGCGACAGTGTAGGCGTGGTGAGAGACGTGAGGGGGTTGTGAAGAGAAGAGGATTGCGGTGGTTGTTTCCCATACAGACAAGTCACCATCGGGAAGTCGAGAGCCCTACTATGTAGCGATGCAAGGGAGTGTCGCTACTGGGTGTTTTATCTTGTGGTGCAATAGTGTAGGTGTGGTGAGAGACGTGAGGGGGTTGTGAAGAGAAGAGGATTGCGGTGGTTGTTTCCCATACAGACAAGACACCACCGGGAAGTCGAGAGCCCTACTAGGTAGCGATGCAAGGGAGTGTCGCTACTGGGTGTTTCATCTTGTGGTGCGAGTGTAGGTGTGGTGAGAGACGTTAGGGGGTTGTGAAGAGAAGAGGATTGCGGTGGTTGTTTCCCATACAGACAAGTCACCACCGGGAAGTCGAGAGCCCTACTATGTAGCGATGCAAGGGAGTGTCGCTACTGGGTGTTTTATACTGAGATGCGACAGTGTAGGCGTGGTGAGAGACGTGAGGGGGTTGTGAAGAGAAGAGGATTGCGGTGGTTGTTTCCCATACAGACAAGTCACCACCGGGAAGTCGAGAGCCCTACTATGTAGCGATGCAAGGGAGTGTCGCTACTGGGTGTTTTATCTTGTGGTGCGAGTGTAGGTGTGGTGAAAGATGTGAGGGGGTTGTGAAGAGAAGAGGATTGCGGTGGTTGTTTCCCATACAGACAAGACACCACCGGGAAGTCGAGAGCCCTACTATGTAGCGATGCAAGGGAGTGTCGCTACTGGGTGTTTTATCTTGTGGTGCAATAGTGTAGGTGTGGTGAGAGACGTGAGGGGATTGTGAAGAGAAGAGGATTGCGGTGGATGTTTCCCATACAGACAAGTCACCACCGGGAAGTCGAGAGCCCTACTATGTAGCGATGCAAGGGAGTGTCGCTTCTGGGTGTTTTATCTTGTGGTGCAATAGTGTAGGTGTGGTGAGAGACGTGAGGGGATTGTGAAGAGGAGAGGATTGCGGTGGATGTTTCCCATACAGACAAGACACCACCGGGAAGTCGAGAGTCCTACTATGTAGCGATGCAAGGGAGTGTCGCTACTGGGTGTTTTATCTTGTGGTGCAATAGTGTAGGTGTGGTGAGAGACGTGAGGGGATTGTGAAGAGAAGAGGATTGCGGTGGATGTTTCCCATACAGACAAGTCACCACCGGGAAGTCGAGAGCCCTACTATGTAGCGATGCAAGGGAGTGTCGCTACTGGGTGTTTTATCTTGTGGTGCAATAGTGTAGGTGTGGTGAGAGACGTGAGGGGATTGTGAAGAGGAGAGGATTGCGGTGGATGTTTCCCATACAGACAAGACACCACCGGGAAGTCGAGAGCCCTACTATGTAGCGATGCAAGGGAGTGTCGCTACTGGGTGTTTTATCTTGTGGTGCAATAGTGTAGGTGTGGTGAGAGACGTGAGGGGATTGTGAAGAGAAGAGGATTGCGGTGGATGTTTCCCATACAGACAAGTCACCTCCGGGAAGTCGAGAGCCCTACTATGTAGCGATGCAAGGGAGTGTCGCTACTGGGTGTTTTATCTTGTGGTGCAATAGTGTAGGTGTGGTGAGAGACGTGAGGGGATTGTGAAGAGAAGAGGATTGCGGTGGATGTTTCCCATACAGACAAGACACCACCGGGAAGTCGAGAGCCCTACTATGTAGCGATGCAAGGGAGTGTCCCTACTGGGTGTTTTATCTTGTGGTGCAATAGTGTAGGTGTGGTGAGAGACGTGAGGGGATTGTGAAGAGAAGAGGATTGCGGTGGATGTTTCCCATACAGACAAGTCACCACCGGGAAGTCGAGAGCCCTACTATGTAGCGATGCAAGGGAGTGTCGCTACTGGGTGTTTTATCTTGTGGTGCAATAGTGTAGGTGTGGTGAGAGACGTGAGGGGATTGTGAAGAGGAGAGGATTGCGGTGGATGTTTCCCATACAGACAAGACACCACCGGGAAGTCGAGAGCCCTACTATGTAGCGATGCAATTTTACCGTCAGCGGGCCAAAACGTGCTCTTCTATTTCAATTATACAATTCGTGTTTAATATTATAATGAGTTATAGTGAACGCTGTATGATTTTTAAACGTTCATTCAAGTGGACCATAAGTTGATATTATGAGTTTATTAGTCGTCAAGAATAAAATTTAAAGTTTCACATATTTCGCTTTAAAAAATGTATAAAAATGCCACAATTTTTACAAAAACTAACTTATTTATAGTCCACTACAACATGTCGTCACCTATCAAATGACACGCCAAGTTTTACGATACGATCATTATTACGGACCGAATCTTTGAAATACCAACAATGTTTTTGGGAGTTTTCGCGGAGGGAAACGGTCCCCGTAAAAAATGTTATGTACAAGCCGAGGAAATGGTGTTTCACACTAGTCTGTGGGCATGCACGTGTCCGGGGACCTCGGTTGCCATGGCGACGGGAAGCTGCCACTGAGTCCACGTGAGGTACCACACATTGCCAAAGACAAACAAAATATCCAGCCACGTTTTCTTCATTAATTTGTCATAAATCTCATTTATTCTCGTTTATCTTCAGCGTTTTGGACTTTATGTATTACAGTAGGTTGTGTACGTGTGGAATTTGTATTTTATCGAATTTATTTACTTTTATGGTATTTTAACAGTTTACCACTTGTTTTACTATATAGCCGACATGTTCGTTTTTGTTTTGTTTCGCAACTACTGAGGAACATCTTATCCTTTATCGAACCTTCGCATTCCGAATCGTAAAACAATGATCATAGACTTTAATATTTGAATTTTATAGACCAACTTTTTCTTGCCATGAGTTTGTTCTAGATTTTAGATTCTCTGGTTTCAGAGTTTGACTAGCTTCGCTCGTTGGGGATTTAGCAGCATCTCTCCAACCCCCATTGGTGTATCCATGATTAGAAGCATAATTTAAAAGCGGTGTTTTTTATGTTTTGCGTTTACATGGTTAAATACAAAGATTAATTATTGACATTTTTAATCTTATTCTACTATAATCTATATAATCTTTGTTACAACATTCGAATCTACAGTTTTTAATTTGTTGAAGGGGAACCCCGTAAACCCCTCCTTTATGATGGGGTATTAACTTTCAGTATTTGAAATAAACAAGAATACATTCCAAAACCACGTTCACCATCCTCAGACCGGAGAACCTAATTTGATCACCTTAATTTAGTTACATTTCTGTACTTATATACTCACTAGTCGATAGTCCTTGCTTCGGTACGGGGTGATTTTCTACGCTTGCTTACTCTCCCCTCCACGGTTCTCTCTAAACTATCACACCAATATAAATAGTTTTTCAATTAGCATAATAAGTGTTGGTACATATGCAGTACAAGTAAACGTCACACAACAAAAATGTATTACAATATAAGCACAAAATGCACAAATATATTACAATACAAGTACAAAATGCACAAATATTATGGTGAGCGTGGTTCACCGAAATCGATCACCATAATATTTGTGCATTTTGTACTTGTATTGTAATATATTTGTGAATTTTGTGCTTACATTATAATAAATTTGTGTTGTATGACGTTTACTTGTACTACTAAAATAAAAGAACAGCCTACTGTTGTCCTCCTAGATAACTACATTTCGTAGTCTATAAAACCCTATAAGTCTACTTTGCAAAGTAGTGCAGTCATGTCACGGTTCGTAGAAATGACATGATAAATATTTCACAAAGAAGTTCAAATTAGCGGAGATAATGTGTCAAGTTTTTGTGTCAGCTGTTTCAAACAAGATATTCAATTAATTTAGTGCCAATGTTACTCTTATGGAAAAAGTAAATGTGGGCTGTTTGTACAAACGAGGAATGGCATTTCGATAAAGCCTTTCTTTGAGGGTTTCTGTGATACAAAAGCTAACTTCCCTCCAAATTTCATCAAAATCTGTTGAGTGGTTCCGGAGATTTCGTAATGCACATTCGGAGGAGTACATAGTTTTTGTGTTATACGTGTATGAGTAAATCTGTGTTGTGTGACGTTCACTTGTTTTTTTTTTTTTTGTACCAGCACGTAATCAGCTGATTAAGAAATTATCTAAAAAAAGTTTCTGACTGTTTTTATTTAGGAGGAACTAATACAACGTGCTGATTTTTCTCTATTGAGGAAGGCAACATTCGTAAAACACTTTTGTCAAGTTTAGGCCTATCTGCCTCGTACTCGCCAAGTGATAACCGCTTATCACTGGTAACTGTCGCTGAAAACTTTGCTAAAATGACAGCTCACTTTAGATAACGTATGGCCTTGATCATTTTAAAGTATGCCTAAAATTTTAATCACATTCTTTAATAACTTGGTCGAAGCTTGATTTTAAATGCTGGTAAGGACTGCTCCTAAATTTAAAATTTAGCAACAACGTTTTTAAAAAGCTATAAGAAAAATCTCCATGTTTTTCAATTAATTAGGAAAGAAAATGTGATGGCAGGGTCAGTACTTTGTCAGCCCTTCTCTTTATTTCTTCAAAACCTCAAGAATAAACTTAATAACTATTATTACGTTCCTATTGTATAAAGTTGTACATTAAAATTGTAAGCTATTTATAACTGCCACTGAGGCGTTCGCTGCGGACATAAGAAAGAAACATTTGTGTCTTTTCGAAGATTTTACCCTAACTAAAAGAAAAATGTTTCTTCTTACCTCTACTTTAACTTAAAATTGCATTATATTGCTATGAATATAAATTTATGTAAAAGATGCTAACAACCTTAAATTTTAAATGCTTTAGAATTTTGTTTTTGAAATTTGTTAATGATGGAGTATCAGATGAGGGAGACAAAGGTAGTTGGACATTTGCCATCATTACGTGAAAATTAACAATCACGACGTTTCGATTTGGTAAAACCCACCCTTTTTCAAGTGCTAAAAACTAAATTATATCTACACAAACATGTTATAAAACTACGTTCTTAAACTAATAAACTTATCTACTTTAATAATTATCTTCATTTTAACCTAGATCCTAGAATGGGGTACAACAAAATGAACTTCTACTAAATATAAAAAAATATTAACAGGGTTAAATTAATATAACCAATTAGGCGCTGTCAAGGTCATGATATCAACGAAAAATGTCAAAACACAATTAAAATTAATATTCAAATCAGACTGAAATAAGATTACATTAACTAATCATAAATATATGGTACCTGAAAAACACTATTAATTTAAAATAACATTCAACGTGCAAAAAAAAATTGCTTTAGAATTGCTACAACCGAGATGTTCTCGTTTTGCTTTTCATCTGACGAAGGCGTTGCATTGAAAAAAGTAAGCGATTTTTGTGCTAAAGAAGATCGCATTTGATTGTTGTTGGATCGAAAATATGGCAAGAACAGTGTTCACATATCACTTATTGGTTATATTTAAACACAGTGTCTTTATCTCTGTATCGCCTGTGAATCTCTCTGGTCTGAGGAAGGTGAATGTAGTTAACCAAATTTGATCACTATAGTATTTTATTGTTCTGATATTATAATAAAATTGTAATCTTCACTTCTTGTTTTAGAAAAATAAAAACCATTAATATTTAACACACCCATAAAACACGTTTAAAATACATATCCTGATAAAAAAAAAAATTTTTTAATGGAAAGACTGCATTATAAAAAGTCATACCCGAATGCCGTTCTGATAATCAGAACAACGACTGTGATTTTAATCAATGATCACCTTCTGGTAAAGCCGTTAAGTAAAGCTGTATAGATAGCCACCAAGGTAATGTATTCCGAGAGAGGCAAGGAGTTATCACCTGATACGTGGATACAGTTTGACATCCATAACACATGATAACAATTTAGTAATAAATGCACGATCGATCATAAATATCGTGCACGTGCTAGTCATGTACCGAGATTAGAACTGGTGACCCTCGGCAGTGAGCTAGTCAAGTACAAGGATCATCCCCGGTTAGTAGCGTGGTTTTGTGTTTAAAAAAAATTATTTTTGACATTTTCAAAAATAAATGTGTTAGTAGTCTGTATTAGTATTCTAATAAGTAATAAATATGTAGAGTGAAAAATCCAAACAAAATTGTTTATAGAGAAATGCCTAACTAAAGTGGCTTAGCAATTCTAGGTACATAACCTACTAAGACACCATGCGATATATTTGATTACAATTTTTATAATATATTGGACAGGAGTTACTACACAGCATAGTGTAAAGTAAAAGTAATAATTTTTTTGTTTAAAATGTAATAAACTTTTTGTTATAAATGACAATTGTATACATTTTGTATTCAAAAAACATTTCGTTTTTCATTCATGTATCTTGTGCTCTCAGTTTAGTGTGTTGATTCGCACGTGACGACAGAGATAAGGACTGTGAGAGATGTTATTTATACAATACTTAAGGCAGTTCTTGCCGCGGCAGTCCATGGTCGGAGGTTTCATTTTTCGCCCATGTAACTTGTGCCCTCAGTATAATGTGTTGATTCGCACGTGACGACAGAGATAAGGACTGTGAGAAAGGTTGTTTAAACAGCACTTAAGGCAGTTCTTGCCGCGGCAGTCCATGGTCGGAGGTTTCATTTTTCGCCCATGTAACTTGTGCCCTCAGTATAATGTGTTGATTCGCACGTGACGACAGAGATAAGGACTGTGAGAAAGGTTGTTTAAACAGCACTTAAGGCAGTTCTTGCCGCGGCAGTCCATGGTCGGAGGTGTCTCGTTTTTCGTTCATGTAACTTGTGTTCTTAGTGTGTTGATTCGCACGTGACGACAGAGATAAGGGCTGAGAGAGAGGTTGTTTATATAGTTCTACGGCAGTCTATGGTTAGAGGTGTCTCTTGTTCGTTATGCTTTCACGAGTATTAGTGAATTTATTGTAAAGTTTATGATTTAAAATTCGTGTTCATTATTTATACTGTGGTCAAAATTTCGTTTCCTTAAATGTATTTCCATATATTAGTTGCGTCAAAGCTTATATGATTTTGTATTAATCACGTTTATCTTTACTAAACGCTTTCATACCTTTGTTATGTTCAGTGTAAATCGAAACTCGTGAGTGTTACTGACTTAGTATAGTTTTAGCATGCTTGAAGGCGTGTGGTAAAGTGCCATGACTAGATTAATATATAATGAAAATATCTGATGGCGGGAACAATGTATGGGATTAGGTGAATTCCATATGTATTGGGATCATCGTTCAGCCTTGTAGGACGCCCATCGTGTGACTTCTGGAGTGTAGAGACCTACGATGTATTTGGGTGCACGAAGACGATCGTAGCCAACATGTTCTACCTGGCTGACACCGCGTCGCTCTCCAAGGTCAGTTGTCTGAGGTATGACAATTAAAGTAGTGATAGCAACATTTCTTAAACTTTCAAGCTCTAGGGTATTCTCACAGGCTCACAGTTAACATATATTAACCGGTTTTTATGGTATGTAATCTTGCTTTCTTTGTATAAAAACTATATCTGAACTTTATGTATACATGGGAACAGGTCTATGATTCTTAGTCAATACAGCACGTATGTTAGCAGATAAAATAAAATTTATTGAGTGGTATATAAATATACGTGCCCCTCTAGAAATAAGAGTTTGTAAGTTATTAATTGTTTAATCTTTTACAAGCAGTTGAACGATACTGATTTCAACGATAAGTGAACTCACTCGTTCGTGATCAACACGTACCTTTATTGATGTAATTTCGACAAACGATAACTGATGCTTGTCATACTATACCCTTATTAATGTATAGTCGACAGCACTAACTGAATTCACATATTCTCAAATATTCTTACTTTTAGATATAAAATTAAAAGAATATTTAGAACTGATCTTAAGGGATTCGCGATCAACATATGACCCTATCGATGTCACTTTATAATAAATAGTCGACTGACGATAACTGAACTCGTCTATTTTCAAGTGTTCTAAGAATGTTCTATAGAAAATAATGAAATAATTTTCTGAGCTCAGCCTAAAGATAGAACATGGAGGAGGAATCAGGTTCTGCTCGTACGAATTAATGGAGAGGACACGAGTAGTTTACCAAGGTGTCTAGGCCACCTGATTAGGATGGACCGCACGTGTGTGATATTAAGAGTATCCATGATTATTCTATCGGTATTTTATCCTGATTGGTTAATATTAACAATTGATGGTAAACTTTACCTCTTTTGTTCCGCCACCAATCTTCAGTTTTTTTTTTCTTACACTACCGGTTTCGGAGACATCTCCATCTTCAGGTGTTCACTGTTTACTACATACTACACACTAAAGATTGGTGGTGGAACAAAAGAGGTAAAGTTTACCATCAATTGTTATTAAGAGTATGTCAATGGAGACAACGAACAAGCGGCCAAGCGGCAGTCCTCATGATGGTTTGAGGAACTACAGAGAGGTTGCTGCCGAGAGAGTCCGGCGAAGGAGGCAGTTCTAGCATGGATCTCGTGCTGCCGGGTGACCCTCAAGGATGAACGAGCGAGGGAGGGCGAGGTCTACTCACCTCCGTCGTACCGAATTAGTCAGAAGGATTGTTCAGTATGGCTAGCTTGCGCTCGAAGCAGAGGCCAGCGCCGTTTATCTAAAAAACTGAAGATTCGACTTCAGTGTTTTTGCATTCACTCTGAGCGTCCGCAAGGGCCACGCCTAGTGCCATGACAGCACCGCCACTTCCACCACGAGTCCTTACCTCAAAAGGGTACTACTCCAAGATGATGGAAGTCACTGGCCCGATCGAAGGCAATCATTTTGAAGGCCAAAACCCGCAGAGGGTTGTAGCGCCACTGGAGGGAGAGTAAGGCCTCGCTGAGGTTTTTGAAGGTGATTAAGCCATTGCAAATAATGTCGGGTTTAAAAGGGGGATTATGTTTTTCAAAGTTTGGGTTCTACCGGATGGCGAAAGGCTTACCCCGCTCCAACACCCTCTCATTGTGGTTTACAATCTTGATCCTGACTGGGTTTAATATTTTAAGTAAGTTCTTTAGTTAAATGAAATTTGTTTCAAAAATACACAATGGCTTCACGCTTTTTGAATTCTTGTATTAATTCACTGACAGAGGACATGTTAAAATGTTTTAAACAAGGCTCATATAGTTCATTAGAAACCTAAAGAACGTCTGGGCTTGGTAAGCAAAATAATATTTTACCAGAAAAATTTAGATTTCATAAATCACCCCCTTCATCTGACATCCTTAATCAGAACGCAAATTAAATATTTAATTGTTTAATTACAGCACTTGTTCATAAACACGGTTTTATTATTATTACATAGGGTGACAGTTTATGCGCAAACAAAGGACGCACGAGGTGGTTGGGGGTGGCGGTCGATGTGGGCTATTGATTGACTCGCCCCTCTCAGCTGAGAGTGCCCAGTGGGTTGCGAGCGGTGCCGCGGCTCGCTATGCCCGCGCGCGATCACCATGGGCCCGGCGACTAGCAGGGAGGACGGCGCGGCCGAGGAAGACGAGGAGGACAGCGGGCTGGACCTGGCCGTTCCGACCATGGTTGTGGTAAGTCCATGCACCTACACGTATGCAAGAATTGGGAGGGTAGAATATAGGCTGATCTGACAGAGGGGGCAGCGGAGTCAGTTAGCCGGAAGTTGACAGAATATGAGATCGTTGGGGATATCTAAGACATTTCAAAAGATCCAGAAATTTAGACAACTTTTCCTAATACTTAGTTACCGAAACTGTAAGATGGCGGAAGATTATAGAATGTCAGAGTATATGATTTAGGTGAGGCTTCCAGGAGTCTAAGAGATTAGAAAATAAAGGAGCTAGGGTATTTGAAGGATTAAGACAATATAAATACTGGATTCTGGTAAGAGTAGTTGTTCAAAAGAGGAAAGGCTTAGGGTCAGGAGGCGGAATTGTTGATTTGGGATCTCTCCTCCATCAAGGATGCTGTATTTTGTCACCATGGTTAAAAGAGGCTGTTATGGATCTAGATGAGGTAGGGTGCAAAGTGTAATTGAAATTTGAAATCATTCAAATCTCTATTATGTGCATGACCTCAATTGATAAATCTAGAGGCTGCATGAAGTGGGGGATGACTTTCGGACTTAAAATAATTAATCCAGAAAGGAATAAGGAAAGATTACTTTAATCGAGTAAAAGGATGGGTGGCCAAACAATGTTTGGTGCAAACGTATTTTAAGTTGCTAATGTAGACAAAATATGGTTGAATATAGTATCGGCGTGGAAGTTATTGATGATCCTTAAGGAGACAGTTTCGCTTCAAGTAAATAAAAAAACATGCTGGTTTCTATTTTTTAGGACTTCGCTCCGTAATCATCGTCGTATTGACCACTTGGTGTCATTTAACAGGTGAATAACTGCTCTGGAATAACTTGGTTTTTGTAAAGTATTGAGTATTTTATTTCATACCGTTTCGTAGTTAACTATATGAATCTTTAAATAGCAATCTTGATAATTTTGAATTAAAAACTCAAATCAACTTACGGTCCGCTAGAACAGGTCTTTAATGACCATACAGTGTCCACTGGAACTCGTTATAATGATAAGAACGAACCGTACAATTGAAATAGAACGGCATGTTTTAGCTCTCTGACGCTAAGACGGTATGTCTACTACAGGGCTGTCGGCTTTCCAGCGGTGGCTTGATTACGCTCGACTGTACCAAGTTATAGATTACCGAAGAGTGTGGAACTAGAAGGAAGCACCGCCGGGCCACGTCGAACGTGGGTGTAGTTAACTGACATCGTATGTGAAGTTAACTAACGTTGTAAGTGAATATAACTACCACAGTATGTGAAGTTAACTAACGTCGTATGTGAAGTTGACCAACGTCGTACGTGAATATAACTACCACAGTATGTGAAGTTAACTAACGTCGTACGTGAATATAACTACCACAGTATGTGAAGTTAACCAACGTCGTACGTGAAGTTAACTAACGTCGAACGTGAGTATAACTACCACAGTATGTGAAGTTAACTAACGTCGTATGTGAAGTTGACCAACGTCGTACGTGAATATAACTACCACAGTATGTGAAGTTAACTAACGTCGTACGTGAATATAACTACCACAGTATGTGAAGTTAACCAACGTCGTACGTGAAGTTAAATAACGTCGTACGTGAATATAACTACCACAGTATGTGAAGTTAACTAACGTCGTATGTGAAGTTGACCAACGTCGTACGTGAATATAACTACCACAGTATGTGAAGTTAACTAACGTCGTACGTGAATATAACTACCACAGTATGGGAAGTTAACTAACGTCGTATGTGAAGTTAACTTACGTCGTACGTGAATATAACTACCACAGTATGTGTAGTTAACTAACGTCGTATGTGAAGTTAACTTACGTCATACATGAATATAACTACCACAGTATGTGTAGTTAACTAACGTTTTATGTGAAGTTAACTTACGTCGTACGTGAATATAACTACCGCAGTATGTGAAGTTAACTTACGTCGTACGTGAATATAACTACCACAGTATGTGAAGTTAACTTACGTCGTACGTGAATATAACTACCACAGTATGTGTAGTTAACTAACGTCGTATGTGAAGTTAACTTACGTCATACGTGAATATAACTACCACAGTATGTGTAGTTAATTAACGTTTTATGTGAAGTTAACTTACGTCATACGTGAATATAACTACCACAGTATGTGAAGTTAACTTACGTCGTACGTGAATATAACTACCACAGTATGTGTAGTTAACTAACGTCGTATGTGAAGTTAACTTACGTCATACGTGAATATAACTACCACAGTATGTGAAGTTAACTTACGTCATACGTGAATATAACTACCACAGTATGTGTAGTTAATTAACGTTTTATGTGAAGTTAACTTACGTCATACGTGAATATAACTACCACAGTATGTGAAGTTAACTTACGTCGTACGTGAATATAACTACCACAGTATGTGTAGTTAACTAACGTCGTATGTGAAGTTAACTTACGTCATACGTGAATATAACTACCACAGTATGTGTAGTTAACTAACGTTTTATATGAAGTTAACTTACGTCATACGTGAATATAACTACCACAGTATGTGTAGTTAACTAACGTCGTATGTGAAGTTAACTTACGTCATACGTGAATATAACTACCACAGTATGTGAAGTTAACTTACGTCGTACGTGAATATAACTACCACAGTATGTGTAGTTAACTAACGTCGTATGTGAAGTTAACTTACGTCATACGTGAATATAACTACCACAGTATGTGAAGTTAACTTACGTCATACGTGAATATAACTACCACAGTATGTGTAGTTAATTAACGTTTTATGTGAAGTTAACTTACGTCGTACGTGAATATAATTACCACAGTATGTGAAGTTAACTTACGTCGTACGTGAATATAACTACCACAGTATGTGAAGTTAACTTACGTCGTACGTGAATATAACTACCACAGTATGTGTAGTTAACTAACGTCGTATGTGAAGTTAACTTACGTCATACGTGAATATAACTACCACAGTATGTGAAGTTAACTAACGTCGTATGTGAAGTTGACCAACGTCGTATGTGAAGTTAACTAACGTCGTACGTGATTCGCCAAGTAGTAACTTGTTACCTTAGGCTAGCAGTCAAAAACAAAATAATTACGTTCCAGATTAGATAAGAGTTAAACGTCTCTGTGACGTAAATGGAAATAAAGCTGATTTGTTTCTAAGTGATAAAACTACAGTTGACTGATTGAAGTGATGTGAATAGAAATGGCTCATTGAATACGACAGGAAATAGAAATACTTATGTTGTCAATTTAATGTAAGAACGTTTAATGTATATCCTCTTAGATGTAGTTTTATAGGCTACTCTTTGTATTGTTACAGTCCACAGGGTCCAAAATAACAAGTGATTCCACTTCGGCACTAATAAACACTGTCACTTTCACTGCAGGTTGAAAACTGAAGGCACACTTCCACTGACTCTGACTCTGGAGACTGTTGTTACTGAAACACACTGAGTAATCACCCGAGGGGTGCCTTTGTATAAGGCACCGTTGTAAGTCTAGCAGATTCTCAAGCTATAATGGAGATATTTCTAGAAGGGGATTAAAAAAAAAATAAATAAATTAAATTTGGTGAGACAACGTTAATTTATTCATTTCTCATAGACAATCATGAAGATTGAAAAGTATCTTTTTTTCAATATTCAACTGTTCAATATCAACCATTTGATAAAATCTAGGTTACAATATGGTTTGATATGTTGGGGTGGGTCGTATACGTACTGGATAGAAACATTAAGAACCAAGGAAAAATTACTTTTTACGTTAAAATAAATGGTTCCAAAGAATTGAAACAAACTTTCCCCCATATTAAACATTAAAAAATTACCAGTTTGATTCCCAAATAGTTTTGTTGTTGTTAATAAGTCCAGTTAGAGACATGCGGTTTTTACTAAAATATTTTAAATTTTAATTCGCGCCTTTCCTGAAAATTTAATCTAAATCGTTAGAGCCGTTTTTGAGAAAATTCCATTTTTTTTTTTAGTTTTTTGCCCATAAAAAACTGCAAAAAATTGAAAAGATTCTTTGGAAATATTGGCTAAATACACCTATATACCAATTTTCATAATTATTTATGATCCGTTTCGTCTCCAACGAACTGCACATACGGATAGACACAATTTTTTTCGAAAACCCCACTTTTCTGGGTACATGGGACCCTAAAAGGGATCTTTAGACCAACTTGTAAAAAATATTTATCTATGCTATCGCATGTGGGAGAAATTAAAAACTAAATCGTCAGTGTTCTTTCCCCATTTACAAACAATTATTAAACATTAAACCTGCTCAACATATTTTTAATGTGAAAGTTTTAAGACTGATCCTTGTTAGAAGTGGGAATGTTGGTAACGACAAGTCGATAACGTTACTTCTTGTAGATATGTACGTGGAAACAATCTTAAAATACCTAAAGTAAATGAACTCATTTTTTGTTATTTCCAATATTTGGGACAGCATTGTTTAATCTAGTCCATTTTAACATAACAAAAGTATGAATTTAAGAATATTTCCCCGACAAACAATTATTTGGCTTATCTTGCAGCAATACATTAGCTATTTAAGCAATATGATGTCATAAGGTGTTTTGGTACTTGCTCTGAGGTTCTCGCTTGTTGTCTGGTTTATATATTGTATTCATATTGTTGTCTAAATATATTTGTTTGCTTATAATATTATTTATTGTATAGTTTTATTATTAATTATTCATTGTTATATTTTTCCATTATTAAAATCTTAAACAGTAAATATACATTTTCACAGCAGATTCCTAAATGTATTATTTAAATGCATCAATTAAAATGATTAATACGTATTGTTTATTTATTGTTTCCTTATCTACTATCTGGCCACACCACTCGAAAATTTCGTCAATCAATATTCAAACAAAATGTGTTGATTGATTAAAATTAATTAATTTATTCTGATAATATTCTAGATCATGGCAATATTATTGCAGATTGTGAACAAAGCAGTTCTCGTCTTAACCATAGTGAGAATAATCTAAAAAAATTAAGACCAAATCATAGAGTATATAGATATACTTCGGGACCAAATATATATAAAAGCCAAATGCCACCAACTCTTCACTCACCCACCGTGAAATCTCAAAAACCACTGAACGGATTTACCAGACATGTCAAAGGAAGTTAGCTTTACTATCGAAGGCACCCACTAACAAAGGACTTTTCGAAATTTCATTCCGAAGGGGTACAAACAGTCCCTCAAAATTTCCTTTTTTCCATAAGAATAACTTCGGGTTGATTTTACTAAATTTATAACAGCTGTTCTGTAAATAAATAAAAATGGTTATTTTGTTTATCTGATATTACCCTACTGATGCATTAAAAGTTTAATCTTCAGCTTAAAAAAACAAAAGAAATAAACACTTTTGACAATTTTGAAATAGGCCAAGTAATACACTATACTAATAAATTAACACTTAGCAACGCAAGTAGTGTGAGTGAAATACTGTAAATAAATTTAATAATGTGATGTTACGTTATACAGATAATCTACTATGATTTGTAGTCAAAGTGATATTCCGAGGCCGAAGACCGAGGTGTATCGAGCGCAGAGAGAGTCGGATTTCGCACGCGAAGTGTGCAGGGGTGTCTCCTAGTTAACCAACAACAAAACCACTCATTTTCTTGTTCAAGGTCTTATTGGACATATATTTCAATTAAAATTAATGTAATTTAAACAAAATCACTCTTAACGTTCGGAAATTCGCCCATTTATGTCTATCAACCTTTTGTCAATTGAATCGGAAGCCATATTGAGCGTTGTGATGGATTGTTAGACTTTATCAAGGTAATGGAGCAGTAAGTGGGCGTGTTTACACTGCGGACGTTGGGGGTTAAGGACAAGGTCGAGGAAATGATTAACTCCTGTTTAACCCCCCCCCCCCCCGGCGGCCGTAACACAGAACACTGTCAACTACTTACTACCCCTAGTTGTCTGATTTATTTTCAGATTTTTTTCATTTTTCTCTTCATTCTCCCAGAAAGCCGTTTTTCCGTTCGACTGTCCATTTCCCTAGGCGTTCGTAATGTTCCTTGGTCTTCACAATGTTTCAGGTTCGCTCCGGACTTCTTTCATCCGTTCTGTGTCGAACTTACTGGCCTTTATAATGTTGAATACTTTCTTTGTTGTTGTGAAGTTTTCCATTCTTTAGATGTGTGCGGACAATTTTGCTCGACGTTTTCTGATTTCTTCTATTATTGTGTTATATTATTTTTATATGGTTCGCTTTAAGGTATTTTCATCCAGAACCGTTTTTTTTTTTTTCTAACCCCGTAAATTCTCCTGATATTTTGTTGATCTTGTTTTTCAATTTCTCTAAAATTGGAGTGGCCATTGACCACCATTTTTTCAGCTGAGTAAATTTCCTCTGGGCATTAAACACATTTTATAAAGAAATGTTATAAAAATGATCTATTTACAGGGTGCCCAGCTTCGACTGTCGCATATTTTAGAGGATTGTTTTTCAGGTCAATACCAGCAAATAATGTCATATAACATGTGTCCTATCTCGATTCGTATTCTGTCTTTGAGTGTTTAAAAAAAATTTAATAGCTAAAAAACCATTTGACATAAGTTGATCTTATAAAAACACATTTTATGTAAAGATTCTGTATGTCTAAGATGATTAGTTTCAAAATGGCGGCTGTCTGAAAATTTTAAATATTTTGTAGACTATATTATGCCGAATTCAACGATATGCCAACTTTTAAGGTTGGATGATAAATAACAGAAGAAACTCATCTCTTATGACCGAAAGCTTTGTCATCACGGTAGAGTATCCAGATGACAATGCTTTCAGTCACAAAACAAAAGTTTCCTCTGTTATTTATCATACAACCTTTAAAGTTGGCATATCGTTGAATTTTGCATAACGTAGTCTACAAATATTGTATTTTAACATTTTCGGGTAAAATGTGTAGTTTTTGTCGTGTTTGACTTTGAAAATGTTGGACAGCCGCCATTTTGAAACGGATAATCTTAGACATTCAGCCTTTTTAGATAAAATGTGTCTTTTTAAGATCAACTTTCATACGAAAATTCAGTATTGTATTTCAAACGGTTTTTGAGTTATTTACGTGTTTGGAAAACACACATACAGACACACAGACAGACACACAGACAGACACACATACATACACACATACATACACACAGACAGACACATATACAGACACACAGACAGACACACATACATACACACAGACAGAAAATACATACAGACAGAAAACACATACAGACACACATACAGAAAGAGAATCGAAATAGGACACATGTTATATGGCATTATTTGATTGTATTGATTTGACAAACAATCCTCTAAAATCTGCGATAGTTGAAGCTGGACATCAATAAAATACAATAAAACAAGTTCCAAATTTTCTTGCTTTATATTTCATGTATAACAGTGCTCCCGTTGTTAAATTAAGTAAAAAAAAACACAGTTTTTGGAACGTCAATAATCCCTTTTATTACCTACTTGCTATAACCACATTGATAATTACTGTTTAGGTTGGCAACATTGGTTTGAATTTAACGCTAATGCATGTTAATTCATTATAATATTTATTCTTTATAGTATTGTTAGTCAACTCTTAACAGACTGTAAATAAGATGTCTTTAATGAAAGTGTTAATACACGTTGTTCATCGGATGTTTTATTATATTGGTAAATGTTGATATATTTCAATCACTTAGGCAACCGTAAGAGTGGTATTCATTTAACTGATGTGTTTTACGACAGTTAATTCAAATGAGCAGATCCAACCGTCTGCCATTGGTTCATTACGTACTTTGAGCGATTGGTAACGCCTTCAAATCTCCATCTTACAACATTAAGCACATGTGTGTGTTGTAGTTGGTATCTTGGGATGTCTATTAATTTTTACTTTCTTTTATTATTATACTAGCTGTACCCGCCCGCTTCGCCGGTCATAATAATATTGAGTTTTGATTGTATCATTGAAATGTGCAGCAACCTTTCAGTTTACACAGTATCCAATTTACAACAGCTGAGGTTTTGTGTAGTTTACTACTGTACTCAATTATTTTTAATTTTGAAAGTTTTGCCTACCACAATTTTATTCAATTTGTTTTTATTTAACAGCTGTTAATCAAATAAATCAATCAATTAATAAAGCTTCACAAGAAATCAAAACATAAAAATATAAACAGTATAATTTTGACATATTTAAAACCCACAGCTGATATTCTTTTTATATTTGACTTATTATACCTTCATGCATCCTGCTATTTGATTAACATTGAAACTTTAGAAGTCCAAGGGATGGAGCCCTGAGGGATTAAAGAAACGGGAATAGGACAGAAACCTTCCCTGGGGTGCATAGAACAACTTCCCCAAGTTTCATGGCGATCGGCTGGACGGTTTGGTAGCGCATAAAGGATAGACAGACAAACAAACATACATTGGATTTTATATATATAGATTAATTATTATTAATTATTTTATATTAATTTCTACTATATATATAGTAATATAATAAACCTTTTTAGTCTTAGCACACAGTAGTTTATTTACTCTTTGGTCTTAGTATTTTAGTTTTCAAAAATATATGCAAACACATATTTATTTGTAACGTACTTCGTATTATTATATACTACATAGTTAACCGTTTAAAAAATGTTGCATTGATTTTAAACTTGACCTCTGTTGTTAAATCTCAGAAGCATCCAGAAGAATGTCGTTATTTTTTGTAAAAAGTGACGTTTCTTCTTGCTTTTAAGGCCAAGTGAATAAAGTAAGAATCATTGGAAAGAATAAGTACTTTATAATTTCCAACTGTATAAAGTAGAAATAATTTATCCCTATTTTTACAAATACAATATCTTTATGGAAATTTAAAAACGTAATTTGGAGCCACCTCAATGATCGCCATCATTACGAGTCACGTATTGGATCGCCGTCCTCTAGGCACGAGTTACCTTTCGGGAATGACAAACTGATGAATTAAACACAATTCAGCTGTTTTCTAGATGCATATATTTCCGTTAGATGCATCCTAATATGACACTACGATAATCTCAATATATCGTGACTTTTTAGGTGTGTTACTGTTGACATATTTTAAACCTGCAGAGATACAACAAACTTTAAACGGGGAACTTCACCTACTTTTCCCTCATTAATAAAAATATGTACTTAGTGATTTTTTAAAAAACTGACATTTTCCAAAATGGAGAACAATTTAATTTTCTCTTGTAGAACACTGTATTTACTGATATTTTCTGATAGAAAATATAATTTTAGCACTCTTTTATTCTTTGCATTTACCTCGGATTATTTGCCGTTTCTAATCTATGGACACACAAATAGTTCAAAACTGCAACCTTTGGTAATGAAAAACTGATATAAGAGCCATGTTTTATTCAGTAGCTTAATATTAGAATACGGGCTGAAATTCATACATTTTAGTTATTAAAAAAAATTGGGTGTGCGTCGGACCACACGGTGGAAGTTATACTTCTTTGGCCATTCTCATACACCCGCTCACGCACACAAACAGACAGGATATATAAATGAAATATAAGACATTTTTCAATATTATTCAATATATTTATCTTCAATATATTATACGTGACTTCATTATTATATTATACACCTATATTATCATTATCAGTAATTTCTTCGATTAAATTTCTTCGATTAACAATTGATTAATTGATAGTTCTTAAAAATTTGTTCTTACTTTTCAGCGTGACGCGGTTTCTCGACCAACATCCCATCCCAAAGTGTCTAACGAGCGCAAAGAAGTATAACTTCAAAAGTTTGAATTTCTTAGACAACAGAAATTAAATTAGCCCACGACTATGTAGGTTAGGGTAATTGTAATAAATATAAGGTTGACAACAATTTAACAGCTGATATTTATATGAACAGCTGACAGACCAGTATTATGGAAGGTTTTCTTCAAAAACGCATTCAAATAATGTTGTGTTTATTTCTAGAGCAGGGCATTAAATATTCAAAATTTACTGTGTTGCAAGATCATACCTATCCTAATAATTGACTTATAGTGTATTAAGTGGTATTTTACTATACAAAATATATTAAATTGTGAAAATACACTGAAAAAAAAACAACAGTTTTAAAAATTAATTTTTATTAGAAATTGGATAGTTAAAAAGGTATTAGGCTAATTTTATCTATTTTGTCTAAGAAATTTAACCTTTATAATAACTCAAACATATGAATTTAAGTCTGCACCCTGATGTCCCTTATATTACTGAATAAAACATTTTTAATAAAATTGCAACTTTTTTTGCATTATCAAAAGTTGCCGTCTAAAAATATTTGAGGGCCTATACATTAGAAACGGCTAATATTAGGGGGGAAATGCAAAGAATAAAAGTCTTAAAATTACATTTTCTGTCAAAAAGATCATTAAATGCATAGCGTTCTTTAAGAAAAACATAATCTTGTCCGCAATTTTGGAAAATAACGGGATTTTTTAATTGCTAAATACATATTTAATTAACGAGGAAAAAGTATATGCAGTTCTCGGTTTATAGCTTGTTGTATCTCTGCAGGTTTAAAAATCCCAATGGTGGCACACTTTAAAAAACCATCCTGTACAATTCAAAAAATGATCATGAAATCTCCGAAACTACAGAATATATTTTGATTAATTTTGGAGGGAAGTTAGCTTTTGTATCATACGGATCCAGTTATAAAGGATTTCTAGAAATTCTATTCCTAAAGGGTAGAAAGAGCCCCACAACGTGTCTTTTTTCCCATAAGCGTAACATTGGAATTACTTTAAGTTAATGAGTTATTAATTAGATTGACTAATTTGGTTTTTCATTGTGAACTGTTTATGGTCATTCCTGATTGCATTACTGTTGCAGACTTATAGGGGTTTCTAGTCCGTAAAACTTTATTATCTAGGAGAACGGCAGGAAGCTGAGCTTATATATTGATGTGATTGTTAAGAAAGAACCACAAAGGGAATGGTAAGCAGGCGTAGAGAGCCACCCCATAGCGAAGTAAGGGCTAGTAATATACAAATGTATAATTTACTAATTTATGTGTGATTTCAAGATGAGAAGCTCTAACCGAGTAAGTGTGTGGACAAACAGAAGCCCGCCATGACCAAGGTGGGAAGACCCTCAGCAGTTTTGTTCGTGCTTGCTCCATTCATATGGTGATTATTAAAGAAGATACATTACATTGGAATATCATACTGTATCGGTTGTCAAATCTCCACGCATTGTGCTTTGTGTTGAAAAAAATCCGCACACTAGATAATACTTGTTGGTAAGTGAGGTAACATTTGAAGAGTGTGCAGCCATGTTGGTTTTAATCCCATAATTACAGTTATTTGCAAATCCATATTTTTTCGATATTTATGGACTAAAAATTGTGTATCAGGAGTCATTTTAAACGTTATCATATTGTGCATTGGGTTTGCTTTTGATATTTTTAATATATACGCCTAGTTTGGAAAAACAGGAGAAAATAAAAACTTCAAACAAAATATTTGTAGTATATTTTTTTTCTTTAAAATTAATTAGGCATTCGTAAAGCAATTCCAACGCATGATTTCGTTCTTGATCAAATGCAATGTTTTTGGAAAAGTCCTTTTAAAAATAACTCTTTGATTTGGATACTCGTGATCGTAAGTCCGGTTCGAAAATAACATTGTTCTGGCCAACAGCCTGAGTGAGGAAACTGGACAAGGAAATACGGAACAGAAAAGTGTCGTCGATTCTCATTTTCTAGATAATGGCTATCAATAATTTGAGTTCATTTAAAAATTAGTGATAGCATAAAGTGACTTACTTTGAACTTTACTACTCCTTAGAATAACGTCAAGGTTTTAATGTCAACGACCTCAGGAACGAAAAATCTTAAAAAGTGCCTGTAGGTTACTTAGATGAATGACTTAGAAACACATTTGAACCGTAAGTGCACTATCTCGGTGTATCGTAATACAAATAATCAAAATTTTTTAGATTCGATGAATATTCGACTTGATATAATCGATTGAAATAGTCGATTAAAAATTGTATCGAAATTCTTTAGCTGCTCTCAAGGCGAGGTTTATTTCTGAAATACTTCGAGATTTTGGTTTGTACTAACCTACAGCCTAATCAGCTGTTTAAAAGTTTTTTACACATAGGGCTATTAGTTAAAAAAATAAATACCGTAACTATTGAGCTTTAAATTAGGGTTGAATAATTATTTCAACTCATTTAACCGATTTCGTTTTATTTCTATAGAAAATGGGGCCGTAGAACGATTGGCACACATTTTTGGCCGATTTGGAATTGCACGACTGGCACAGTCATTAGAGGGGATTAAGAAGGGTCAACCTGTAAGTTTCAGAAAGGCACGATTGGCACACACCGCCCGGCCAGGTAGTAGCAGCCAGGTGGCCAGAATGCGGGAAAATGGGAACTTTTTTGCCCCCGCAAATTCCCTGCTGTGGTGCTTATTGAAGTAAGCAAAGTTTAAAATTGCGCAACAAATCTGCAGCTATGGCTTCAACGCTAGCTGGATCCAAATGAACAATTCTAACCTAACCTAACCTAACCTAACCTAACCGAACCGGTTTAAATTTAAAAATTTGTTATATCACGGGCAAATGACTGCCACGCAGAGTTGACGGGAATAATAAAATTCCCGTTTTCTCTCGTTCGATGGCGTCTACCTGGTCGAGCGACTGTGCCAATCCTGCCTTTTCCAAGCAGGCGAGTTGACCCTACTTATTCCGCTCTAATAATTGTGCCAATACTGTCATGGGCAGAAGGTCCAAAAATGTGTGCCAGTCGTCCCGTCCCCGAAAATGGTGTCAGTTTAGAGAGGCAGCTAAAGAAATTTGAAAAAAAATCCACAGAGCAAAAACAAACAGAGGTCGCTTTCTTAAGCCCGTAGCGAACGCCTCAGTGGCAGTTATGTACATCGTTATTTGAATCTGTAGTAATAATTGCAAAGTTTATCTTTGAAGATTTGGGATATAAGGGAAGGACTGACAAGGTCCTGACCCTGTTATCGCATATCAAACTGGAGAAATAACTACTCGAGACTCGACACACTGCGTACTATTGGATACGACCTCTGTTTTTTCCTTCTTTTTTTGGAAAATTGAAGTATAGTGGTTTATGAAAATATCAACCTCAAGGTTTAGTTCAATTTTTTGGACAAAGTATCGGTTTATTTAAATTTTTTTTTATAAATAGTAAATAATAAACATGAGGCTGCAATGTTTTTGTTTCATAGATGCTCGATTCCTCTATTGATTATACTATGAAAAAGTAAAAGTTCTCTAGCCCCCATCCCTATATATACCGTACATATATAGGGGTGTGTTTCCTTCATGTGCGTGTTGTCGCTGGACGCTGGCCTATATTCTGCCACGGTCTCCGGTAGTGTGTGTTTCCTTCGTGTTCGTGTTGTCGCTGGACGCTGGCCTATATTCTGCCACGGTCTCCGATAGTGTGTTTCCTTCGTGTTCGTGTTGTCGCTTGACGGCCTATATTCTGGCCTATATTCTGGCCTATATTCTGGCCTATATTCTGCCACGGTCTCCGGTAGTGTGTGTTTCCTTCGTGTTCGTGTTGTCGCTTGACGCTGGCCTATATTCTGCCACGGTCTCCGGTAGTGTGCGTTTCCTTCGTGTTCGAGTTGTCGCTGGACGCTGGCCTATATTCTGCCACTGTCTCTGGTAGTGTGTGTTTCCTTCGTGTGCCTGTTGTCACTGGACGCTGGCCTATATTCTGCTACGGTCTCCACTAGTGTGTGTTCTCCCACATGCTGTTGGGCCGCAAGCCAACTGACAACGCTCCAAGAAATACTTTCCGCTATTCTATTTTCCTGTACAGTTAAACAATGGTACAGTCCTTCATTTAAAATTCAATTATCATGTTTGTAATTTAATATTTACAAACAAAAAGGCAGCCCCATTTTGGGGCACGATAAATCAATTTTTTTTGGTGCATTGATTTTTTTCTGTTTTCGTTTTATCCAATATTATTTTATTCTTTAAAATATACATATACATTTTCATGTGTATTTGTCTTTGTGTGTAAATTTTAATTGTATTATTTTTACTATTTTATTCAGTTTAATTTTTTGTTTATATTTTTTTTAATTGATTGTTTAAACATTGTTTAATTGCTTGGTTTTGTTTTCAAAATCATTATTGAAATTTTGTTTGTTACTAAGATATCTCGTAGATTGGCTTTGTAATTTATACTTAGTATTTTTTGAAAAAGACTAGTTGTGTATTTCATATTTTTATTCTTTGTTACAATAATAAAGGGTAAACAAACACGAGTGCTATATTATTATTGTTAAACCTATTATTGTTGCTATGTTGTTCCAATTGTTATTATGTTTGTGATCCGAATTACTCTGTTATTTGTTCCCTTGTTTTGTTAACTCATGTAAAGGGTTTAAGTAAGTTTGGAAATTATTGTCATTGTTATTTATTTAGGTTAGTTATTGTTGTTTGCATCAAAATTTGTATATGTGGTCCCATTCATAATTGTTATATATGAATCTGTTGTTTATTTATTTTTTTGTAATAAATACTATTATACATTGTTATGCAATTATTGTATCGCTTGTTATCTTGGTGGCTGATCACATACACCGTTGCTTGTCTGTTATAGTAAATCTGGAAGGCTAGTAGTGCTATGATGATGTTTTGATTGTTTTTGGACCTTTTTGAGATATTTAGCTTTAAACATTTGAAACGGCCGCCATTTTTAAAAAGGACTGGCATAAACGGTTGAAACTGTTGGGGAATATGTGAACTATTAAAACTAATATTTAATACTAAGTTTCTTGATTTTATTTTACATAACTTCTGATATATTAAGTTTTTTGTAAAAATTACATACAGACAGACAGATGGAGCGAGATAGACAATATGTTCAAAAGATACTTTTTAATTTTTTACCTTCGAAATAGACTCCTGAAATTTGGCTGTCTACTTATGGGACCCCCAGGATAAAAATAAAAATTTTTATTTTAATTTTTTTAACATATTTATTAAAAATCTACACATGTTATGTATTAATAAAAAAAACCATTTACTTGTACTAACTTGAATGAACTAGGTGAAGAAAAAAAAATGTTATATACATTATCACTATTGTATCAATTATATCTTGGTACACATTTTATTGTCTTTGATAAAAATAACAGTTTAATACTATTACTAACATTTTTATATTTTTGTCAAGAAGTACATTTAAATAGATCTATTGCAGTAAATGATTGCAAGAGTCCTATTAACTATGTTTATGAAATAGTTTTGTTCATCTGATCACTGGGTCGTAGGGCTTCTGTGTAATCAATAGACCTACCTGTGCCGTAGCGTGTCGGCGAGAACACGCGAAACGCCGAGTTGCGACTAGGTCAACACTATCTTTGTTTTACGTTTTGTTCGCAAAACCAATTGTATCATTGGTTTCATTTACGAAATTTGAAGTTAATCTAGAATCTATCAGGTAATTATTTGATATAGCACATTATGCATTTTCAAGGTTTTTTCTCAAAACACTCATATAATGGGCTAACTTTGAAAGTACTAAACAATTTTACGGGTGAAAACATTTTTCGTCTGCGAAAAGTTAAGTTTACCAGGAGAAAAAAATTGAAAATTGTTTTATTTTATTAAAATATAGCATTGTGGATATTCAATTTGTGCGGAATTTCGTCCTGATCAAGAATATGTAAAGTGTTTTGGAATCGGAACATCATTAAGAGTGTTTGCACCGGAAAAGTGCCTCTTTGGATATAGTTGTGTTTGAATAAGTTAGGTTAGGTTTTTTTTAGCTAAGGTAGGCTACATTCTGTTAGTTTAGGTTTAATAAGATTATGTCTATTAGTTAATAGTTTAGGTCTATTAATTATTTTTTTAAACCTAACCTAACCAAACCTAACAACTTTAGTGAAAACAGCAAATTTATTGTCTTAACACCCTTAATAATTTTCCAATTGCAAAACCCTTGTTATATTTGTAATCAGGACGTTATTTCGCTTGAGGACCCAAAACAATATATTTACACCAACTATGATGGAGCTAGGAACAAAAGAATTGTTACATTTTTTCTAATTTTCAGTTTTCCCGGCTTTTCCCCGAACATTTTTGTAGTACTTACAAAGTTGGCCCATTATTTGCGTGTTTTGTGAAAAAAAATAAAAAATGCATAATGTGCTATATCGAATAATTACCATCTATCAGGCTAGTTAGTTAGCTTAAAATCAGACCAAAACTATGTGGTTCAGATTCCACGTAAAGATGTAGGTCCCATAGTTGCCCTGGCTGTTGGGCTATTAATAAATTACTTTTCTAAGGGACAGTTGGCCATAATTGGTAACAACGACTACATTCGTTCATCTACACTCATTCAACCTCTCATATTTGCCCATCATATTTCTACGATGGGCATCTTAATGATTAATAATGAATAATAATAATAATAATAATAATAATAGCCTTAATTTTGTTTCACAGTATTCCATGTTGATAAAACTGTGTGCTCTTTATACATTCTGTTAAGAGAAATGTGCCATAACCCCTGGGCTTGTAGGTTGGTACTCATCAAATTAAACTAAAAGTTTACTGTAAAAATAGGTACGACATTTTTTGTTTAGCCGTTAGTTGCCATTTGTATTTTAAAAACTTTTTTGGTTTGTATACTCAAGCTAAACAAACCAAACATTGCACCTAAGTTTCCGAAAGAGAGGGGCAAGCTGAAAAAATAATTATGTAATTAGCCTTGATATTAAAAACACTCTTTTGCATAACAATTTTACGAGATACCAAAAACTTTATCATTTTCATTATATTTCCAATTATCCATCATTCGATGCAATCCGTTAACGCATTAACGAGAAAGTTCACAGCAAAAGTATGGTTGCATTAACCAGGGGCAATAAACATACATTTACAACGGGACAGCCTTGCACATTTCGCGTACCAACCTCATCAGTAGTTACACTTTATCAAGTAAAACCATAATACGTCAATTTATTTATATCATTTACTTCACTTGCGTTGCTACCTATTAATTAATATAAACACGCAAAGTTATCACTTAGCCTACTTCAAAAGTGTTCATTTAATCTGTTCTTATTTACCAGCTGAGGTTAGTAAATAAAATGACTCCATTAGAATAAGCCTAACATTGAAACCTTAAGGACAGTACGGTGGAGTCATACAAAGCAATGCTTAAAACCACTAATGGGAACAAATATATAACTTCCCAAAATGTCATGACAATTGAGAGTTATATATTATAATCAAGATAATGCTTAAATGACAAAAAGACAAAGACTTACAGAACTTCGTTTTTATACTTGGTAGAAAAAAAACCATTTAATACAAACTTTTCGTAGCATTATGATAACTATAAATAACTCCTGTATAGCAAAAACATAATTATTTCCATTCCAACAGCTGTTGAAATTTTATAAACATCAGTATTTACATTCCAGCAGCTGTCACTTTTCAATTAGTTTAAATCTCTATTTTATTCTTCTAGCCTAAAAACGTAGCCTACTTGAGGGCTTGAAAATATTGAACAATGAAGACGTTATTGCACAACTAAACTACGAATAGGGGCGTCTTGTTTTACACCTCAATCGTTAGTTAAAATAGCTAAAAAACTTCACAAATTATAGACAATATAAGGATTGTTAAAACTCCGATCGTCAAGATATGGGTTAGGTATATGATATATCAATATTGTTGTTTTACAATAGGAACTATTTCTTGGTGAGAGTGAATTAATATAACATCCCAATGACAAAAGAACAGAAGGCCCTTTTGTTATTTGAGGCACCAGCTGTTTGCAGCGATAGAGAATCACCTGAAACGTGTAAATACAAATAATCCAAATAGTAACAATTTTATTAAGTCAACGGTGTATTTAAAAAATAAAAATAAGAAATCACATACCTATATTTACAGATAAGGGTGGAAAAATATGGAAACGCTTTTACAACGTTACTTTTTTCCATATATAATTTGATAATTTATTTTTTTAAATAATTGTGTTCCATAAAGTATAGTTTTTGATCAGAATAATCTACTTGAAACCGTTAAATAACGGAGAAATAATATTCTTCAAATTAGTTACTTTAAAATTCAAATGACCGCTACTCTGGAAAGGATAAACCTTTTGAAGTCCGATTTGCGGTAATTAATTTCTCTTGAATAGACCTTTCATTTGATACCAAATTCGATCTAGGCTTAATTTGAAAATTTTCGTTCAATTTCTCGTGGCCTGTCCCCCTGAAATGATGAAAGTCGTTAATGGTGTCAAAAAGTATGTTCTTTGTAACCATAATCATGTACAAGATTTCACTTTCAGAAGTGAAGTCATGAAGTCATACAAAAGTTGTGAAAGTGTTTCCATGTTTTTTTCAATCCTGTATTTTGTTTTAATTGACGAGAACTACTTAATCAACCCAACCTAGATGTATGTAACACCCTTTCCTTACCACCCTGTTGGCGCTTGTGAGTATATGTCACTATTTATATTTTCTGTTGTTTTAGTGACCAAGAATCAAGAACCATTTATTTCCTTTGCCAACTTCACATTTGAATAGGACAGGTCAATAAATGATAAATTGTACAAGCAATGATATTACATATATAGCAGTAACACCTTGTAATGACAAGGTTAACAAAATAATAATTTTCAACAAAAAAGAATAAATATTTGGTAGGTTAAATAATAAATAATGCTATAAAATTACCATAAGTATTAAAATATCTAAAATAAATATAACTATAAAATATCTTTAAAAAATTAACAATACTATAAAATTAGAAAACAATATCAACATTATCTAAAATAAATATAATTATAAAATATCTAAAAAATTAGCAATACTATAAAATTAAAAACCAATATCAACATTAGTGATATTCATTTATTTAGAGACCCCACATTTATATGTAGAGAATTTACTCTTAAACACTAATTTTGTATTTAAACACTAATAAATTGTATTTATTGGTAAATAAATACAATTTTAATTGGGATGCGTTGAACGCAACCACTGTATGTGTATGGGTGGACGGGTGGGTCAATACCACTGTATGTGTATGGGTGGGCGGGTGAGTCTACTGTATGTGTACGGGTGGGTGGGTGAGTCAATACCACTGTATGTGTGTGGGTGGGCGGGTGGGTCAATACCACTGTATGTGTTTGTTTTACAATACACATACATGCACAGTGGTATTCACCCACACGCCCACCCAGGCACGGACGGTGGTATCGACACACCTACCCACCCGTACACATACAGTGGTAATTTAATATTCCACGGACTTTATTTCTTGAGAGGATGTAAGTCAGTTGTACCAGAAGAGAATGTGTCTTATAAGTACCACCCTAATCTCTTAATTTGTATAAAAGGAGTGTTAGGCCTGAAGTGTTAATTAAATTAATATTAGGCCTAAAGTGTTTTACTTCGGGAAATGTTAATTTATCAAAACGCGTTTTTGTTGTATGACAAATGTCAACTCCTCCCCCGAAAATAGGGTGGTTTGAGACAAAGTCTAAATATTTCAATATGAACCCCTATTAAATGATATCTTATTTTCAAAGAATAAAAGATAAAAATGACGCAAACTATAGACCTTCAATGTTACCATTCTGCAATATGGTCTTGTAATTTCGTAAAATTACTGGTAATTGTAACTTACTACAAATGTGGGGGGTTTTAGCAGGGAAATTTCCAACCTCAATTAGCTACCAATTAGAAATGTTATATGATCATCCAGTTCCGATTATACAAAAATAATGATTATCGTTATTATAATCAGCACAAGTGAACGTCACACAACACAAAAATATTAAAATATAAGCACAAAATGCACAAATATTATGGTGATCAATTGTACTTGTATTGTAATATATTTGTGTTGTGTGACGTTCACTTGTGCTGTATATGTACCAACACGTATTATGCTAATTGAAAAACTATTATTATAATCATCATAATATGATTTTGATCCGGTCATATGAAAGAATAATATTATTCTTTAGTCTTTGGTCATATTACATAGAAAGAAAAAAAATTTTCACCATCATGCAGAAAGTACCTTGGCAGTGCTGCTACCTGTTGGCAAGTATAGTAACTAAGATCTAATTGTTTTTTCAATCACCGCCAGAGTGAGACATTATGCACGAGAACGGTTTGCTTCATAACATGAGCTCATTGAGCTGGTGTGGTTAGGAGAATAATTCTCCCTTACTATTAAAATAAACAAATAAATTAAAAAATGGACTTAATTGCTTCGTGTTAATTTGGTAGTGATTCAAAACAAAAAAATAAGTTAGAACGAGTTATATTATCGAGCTGTGCTGACATATGGCCACTATATAATTTAATTTTATGTATTTGGCCTGATTGAGCTTTACTTTTTCACTATTAACCTATATTTTGTTATTACAGTATCTGTATTAATGTATTTTTTGTTTATTTGTTAAATTTAACATAGAAGGCAATAGAAAGAGAGTCCATTTCCAACTTGCTACTATAAAACTGTATCTTCAGTTTATTATAAATATCTGATTGAATACTTACTTCAGCAAAGCCATGTCAAGAAGTTATTTCTTCAGTTTGCCATGTAGATCACAAGGCCAGTTTCTCCCTCTATTCCCCCAAATGCTCAAGGATAAATAATAAATGATACAGATTTATAAAATTGTACATTATTTATAACTGCCACTGAGGCGTTCGCTGCAGCTACAAGAAAGCGTTCTCTGTTTCTTTTTCTCTGTGGGGTAAGTCAACAGACAGATGAACACTACTTGAATTCTACTTCTAATTGAACATAGCTAAAACAAAAAAGTTCTTAATTAGGACACCTATACAGATTACATCTCATCTGAATATAACATTAGAAACTTGGTGGTCCTGTCATAAAGTTTACGGGCCCAAAGAGAAACTGAGTGCCAAGTCTATACCTCTACAAGCTCTTGAATTAGCCTAGGCCTCGATGGTCCAATTAGTTTTCTTCTTTGGGTGCCTCTGTTACACCCCCACTGCAAAAATGTTTCCAACATAAGGATGAAGGGTTCACAGCATAAACCTGGGAAATGCATTGAGTTAAATAAAACCATTCTCTTACAGGAGCTAAGTTTTGATATGTTCTCTATCTAAACAAAATTTTGTATTGGCTTTTTATCTATTCAATTTGTTTATATTGTTATTTTAGATACATATATTTTTTTGTTTTTGAGGCATGAATTTGTTAACATTCACACTCATCCTACACTCATATAATCATTCATATTCGCCTTAAAATACCAACAACGTTGTGTCGGCGTCTCATGTGTAAGAATTGTAAGAACAAGTAGCTTAGTTTAATTTCCTGAATTAATTTATTTGATTGTTGTGTTTGCTGTTACTTTATTTATTTCATAGTGTTAATTTGATTTATAGTTTATGGTTTTTGTATTTTTCATGAAGACCCACAATGGACACTTTATTTAGTAGTACTGCTTTCATTGTAATTGGGTTCAACCTGTAATGAGGCAAGTAAATAATATAAAATAAATAAATAAAATAAAATAAAAATTGTATGTATAAATATAAATGATTGTATCTTAGTAACATCTTTTTGTTAATAATTAAGAGGACAGATGTATTGTGATTGTTTAATCAATACTAACACACTGCAGATTATGTGTGTGCATAACAATGTTCAGGAGAGAAGGTTACAGTGTCTTGTGCCCACTAGATCAATGTCTGATTTATATATTCAGGAAATTGGTGTAAGACAGTCTTAACAATAGTTTTTTTCTGTACATTGCTTATAATACTTTTCATTTTGTAGATACTTGCGTTTTGTACTCCCCTGAATGCCTTGAATTTGTCTTATAAGTAATTGAAAATAATGAGTGTCAAGAAATTCTACAGTAAGTCAGATTTAATTTTTATAGTGAACTTTAATAGTAAAGTCAAACATGGGTTTAACTCTGTAATATCTGTAAGATGGGTTAAAAATGCAAAGATCATTTAATGAAAATTGTTTTATATGAAAAGGACTATTAAAAAGAGCATTTCTACACTAGAATTAACACTATTATTACGCTTTCTTGTGAAATAAATAAAATTGAGTCATTTTATTTGAGGAGGATGTTTTGCCGTTGGCTAGTAGTGAGCAGGCTTGCACCAGTGTAATGTATGTGGTGATAATTGATACATACAGTACATAGCAAATAATTGCACAAGCTAGTTACATCATTTATTAACGTCACTGTGACTTGACGAGCTCCTTGCACATTACTGAACATGACTGGACCTGTTTGGAAAAAAATTAAGTAAATATTAGATCTCAAATACAAAGGAATTAAGCACCAATTTTATTACTATTGTTGTTAAAAGACTTGTTGCCATTGTTTTTACATTACATTACATTTCTTCTAATTTATTTATTATTAGGACGACTGATCATGAGCAATATGTATTGCGATTGAGTATTAATGAATGTTGATGAACAAGTATGTTTTCTTTGTTAGTAATTAAGGCCGGCTGAATGTTGAAAGGTCTACTGAGTCCACTTATTTATGACTTAATAACCAGGATAATGTTTTTTAAAAGAATAAAAACTTAACCCGCCAGTTTACATGGACCAGTAGTGCGTGAACATTATTCTTATTCAATGAGTAAAGTAACGACCGTTAGCTCAGTTGGGGAGTCTAACCTTGGACTATGCTCTCCGTGTTGCAAAGACAGCCACTCAACCACCACGTCGACAAAACTAGGGGACCTACAGCTTTTAGTGGGATCTATACCACATTGTACTGATGATTTTCACCAACATACATGCCTGATACTCGGTTCTTTCTCATGGATGACACCATACCTTGGCCATAATTCATACAATATGAATTCTCAAAACTCTCTAGTAGTGCCCACTCTGACGGAAATCACTGAGTCGACATTGGTACGGTATTGAGAGAACAGTACAGGATATACTGCCTATTATAATATCCATACACTTAGTTCCCAGTCAGCTGGATTACAACATTAAACCAGAGTGTAACATTTAACAATATTTTAAAGCCGTCATAGAAACAAGTTTTTGAGCTTTAAAGGTATTAAACATCATTCATGATTAGCTCCTTGATTGTGAATAACTAATATTGTTATTGTAATACCGAAACATGTCAGACTGAATTTCATTTTGAGTTGGAAACGAAGGTAATATTAACCTATATTATTTAAGGGTATCATTAGAAAGATCATTATTCAAATCATTCTGCTTAATAATTATAGATACATCATAATGAAAGATATGCATATTGTTACATTTATTACGAAGCATGTAAAGTTTAAAAATTATCAGCGGAAATGTGCTTGTAATAGATATTACAATGTGTAAACCTCTTTGTAGGACACGCTGGATACGTCATGATTTGCATATTTATTTAGACATTTAGAACCATATTTAAAAAGTATTGTGATTTTGTGAATGATTTATAGATACTACCGTACTTCTAACAGCATTTTGATGTTGTTAGCGATTACTTTTACGACAGTTAACATTACAGTCAGAATAGTTTTATCACAGAATCTACATTAAATTGTACTTTAGTTTTATCACAAATGTAATGTTTATTGTAGTAAAATGAAAAACTACCTATAAAGTTCTTTGTGATATCTTAAACTATTACAAAGGAAAGCAATGTAAAAATCATATTCACAGAGAAGTAATCAAAATGGTTCTATCTATCTAGAAAAGCCAAATACCACTTACTCACTCATCACGAAATCTCAAAAACCACTGAACGGATTTACATAACATTTTAAAGGAAGTTAGCTTTAGTATCGAAAGGACTCATTAAGAAAGGATTTTTCAAAATTACATTCCTAAGGGGTACAAACAACCCCACAAAATGTTCTTTTTTTAATAAGAATAACATTAGGTTGATTTTAGTAAATTAATAACAGCTGTTTTGTAAATAAATAAAAATGTTCATTTTGTATATTTGACATTACACTATTGATGCATTAAGAGTTTAATCTTCAGCTGTTAAACAAAAGCAAATGAAATAATTACGTTTGGAACAGGCTAAGTAATACGCTATACTAATAAATAGTAGCAACACAAGTAGTGTGAGTGAAATACTGTAAATAAATTTAATATTGTGACTTTACGTTATACAAATAATCTACTATTATTTGTAGTCAAAGTCACATGCCGAAGTGTATCGAGCGCAGCCAGAGTCAAGGTTGGCACGCGATGCGTACAGCGGTGTCCCTTAGTACATTATAAAATAAAATTTGTTAACCTATAACAAACAATCTAGATAGTCAGCAATTTCTAAGCATGGAATTGATTATTTTTATCCGGGGTGACTCATACGATTTTTTTATTATTGAATCATGTTCTTCTCTCTCAAACAAGATATATTTTTGTTTTAGGTAAGTTGACATCTTCAGTTTAGCATCTTTTAAAAGTAAAATGTGAGTAAAAATACTTTGTTCATTTTATTAATATTCATTAAGTTTGTTTTCAAAGTATTTTTGTTTATCTAAGGAACATGACATTATCTTTTCATCAGTTGGTCAGGATGCTACCCTTTTGTTTGTTACTGTCAAATGAAACAGAATATACAGACAGAACAATATGATCTGTTCACTGATAATGTATTGAACAACCTAGCAAAGACAGACTTAATACGAGTACATCATTTGTTCAATGTCAGCCCATGTCTTAAACAATACTTCAAGAAAAAGTATCAAAGTCTTCCAGACGCTGAGTTTATTCTCCGTCATCCACTTCGGTGGAACTGGACACTGGGTAGTTGCTTCAGAAAATGAAGTTAACTACAACAGAGCCAACTCAGTTCGCTGTAGTACAGTGACCCTTTAGGAAATTATTGTTTATGTGTAAAAGTATTCAACATATGAAATATATGAAATATAAAAAAACCCTATTATAGTTCGTATAGTTTAAATAAGAAATGAAATGTACAACTCCACGTGATAAGTCAAATAGAAACATACAAAATCACTTTGACAAGAGCCATTTATTTGACTGATCACACTTTACGTTCTAGAAAGTTATAACACTATTACTTTCTAGGATACTCAAAATACAGATACAGTTACAATGACAAGATTTTTTATGGCTGTTGTTTGTTTGAGATTTCCAGCGTGTCTATTGTTTATAAAACGTACACCATGTTTCGACAAATACAAAATTCCCAAAGTCACGTATTTACGTATGTCAGGATTTTTAGCACACATGGTAAAAAATATGTTTGATTTTTAAACTCTAGAAGCATAGAAAATATTCAACAAATCAGCAACCATGTACAGTTCAACGCCAACAAACAATTTTCAAATGAGAGCGATCGTACACTCTTAAGTTTGGATTTATATTAGATTATACTAAATTGTAACACAATTTTCATCCTTTAAACTAAAGTACATTGAAAAGTTTTGTAGAAAAATATTTAATTCATCAAAGAGTCAAGCTACAAAATCGTTGTTATTAGTTTGAGATAGATACATTAAACTATTAAATTAAATAAAGCACTGTTTTAATAAAAATGTCTGACAGTGTTTCATTAAATAATAAAAATGTAAGATTGTTTCAAGACTGAATGAGGGATGAATAAATAATTAAAATCTGATAATTAAACCTGTATTAAATCTATAACAAGCCAATGATATATTTTCTTAATTCAAGAAAAAACACACACTGTTAGTCCTTTAAAGAGTTTGTTCATTTGCCTATTTTTACAATTTAAATTTTGACAAACTCTTGAATAAATGCTTGATGTTGATTGATTTTTGGTTTTTTCAATTTTCAGGTTTTTTCATCTCAAATAATTTTTTAAATTAAAACAATTAATTTTAAGTACATTCATCACAAGTATTACAATGAAAAATCAAAACATGCCAAGGAATAATCATTATACATTAAAATACCTACAAAATAATATATCAAACATAATTTTACCAGGAATAATTTTAAATTATTGGCTTAAAAGTTTGATATTGGTCTTATGGAGAATAGATCCAAGATGGTCAATCACTCCGATCCCGCTTTAACTGTCCGCCTTAATAAACTGTTGGCTATCAAGGTGGATTTTCATAGCATATTGTTCCCTTTGTCTCATGCTTTGTCATTTTAATCAAATAAGTATAAACAAATATATTCTCTATGGTTCAATAAATTACTAAGTTTTACATTGCCTGTCCTGTTCTTATTATACTGCTACTGTCCTCCATCATCTTTTTAAGGAGCACTATGGAATGTGATTCTCAATAATGACCAAATTCTAGACCTCCTAAAAGGTATATGGTAATAGCATCATTTTTCTTTTATCAGATCAGTATATACAATAATATGCCATATCTGTTATGTCAGGATTATCTTTTACTTTTACAACTGCCACTTTCACTAGCTGGACATAATTGATTTGTACTGAAACATAGTGCAAAATAATAGTCTTATAATAGTCCAAAGCATGCACACATGTGCTGATATCTATCAGTGATAGGATTCAAATAAGGCTGGAATGACTCTGTGGAATGTACTGTTAGCTCAGCTAATAGTTACTTTATTGTGTGCTGGAGAGAGACATAGATAACAGAGAGAAAGAAATAAAGAGAGAGGGAAAGGAGATAGACAACTGGCACTCCCTGTGAAAACAACTCAAGACCATTCCTCTTTTAGGCTTATGATTATCAAATGTTGTCTATCACTTCACATCCCCCATTTTGAAAAAGTGTAATTTTTACTAGACGAAGCACAACAGTTCCTATAAATTAAAAAGACTCCCTATTTTAATCCTCTGAATCCTTTTTTTCACCATATGTTAATACACTAAACATTAATTCCACAGTATTCTAAATTTCAAATTTTTATTTTATTTTATTTCATACAACAATACAGGCATAGACCCAATTACATTGAAGCAAAACATTTTAACATTTTGAACCCAATAAATATTTCATTCAACCAGCCAGTCTACACACTATTAAAAAAATAATAATAAACAAGCATTACATATTTACTAGCTGTAAGGCCCAAGAACTTGATAAATATTTTATAAATATACAATAAATAGTTAATAAATAAATATGCAATAAATATGTAACAAATAATAATCAATATGAACTAAATAGTTAGCAAATATACAATAAATAGGTAACAAATATGTAACAAATAATAATTAATATGAACTAAATAACAATAAATAACAAATATACAATAAATAGGTAACAAATATAATAAATATGTAAAATATAATAATAAATATAAATAAATAGTTAACAGGTATACATCGAATAACTAATAAAAATAAATAGGTAATAATTTATATAACATAATTTAAATAAATTTGCATAAAATATGAGAGAAAAAAAGAAAAAAAAAACGAATGAACAAATGAAACTTCTAATCAATTATACTATAGAAACAGAAAACTATAAACAAAGTAACACACTATTTAATATTGACTATGATGAGGATAGTGTATTTTTAACAGCCTGCAGAGTTAAAGGTTTTATAAAAGGGAAATATATTTAAAATCTTTTTCCTAGCCTACTACTGTATATATACGGTTTCTACAATGCTAAGATCATGGGGTCCAAATCCTATATTTAGCTTGATGGGTTCTGATTGATAACATAATAAAAAAAATAGATGTAGACAAACAAGTCACATTCATAAATAGCATTATGATACAACATTATTGTTTTTAAACGAGATTATTTCATTACATACATGTAAATTATTTGTATGTGTATGAACAAACTTCAAAATCATGAAAAAGTGATTTTGTCTATTTTTAGCAGAAGTAGACGTCGGAATATGTCAGAAGTAGAGCAATTAGACAGTCAATCAATATTCATGGAAATAAATGTGATTACAAAATTTCATCTAAGATTAGTTTTTCCCTCTTATAAATAATATTGATAGTTAATACATATTTAATGACATTAGTAGAGTTTTTCGGCTGCAGAAAGATGTTTTACAACGGAGTGGCCATAAAATTAATAGGGGGTTAAGGTACTGGCTTACTAAACTGTAAAGCCGGACCTAACTCTTCTCACGAAAAGATACTTCTTACACTTTATTTTCGCCCTGTGCTACTCTCGTGGTTCGATTTGGTCAATGTGATTCAAACTTAAGTTGAAGAGAGGATTACATGGTCCTAAAATCACTTGCTTAAAGCCTAAAGACAACATTCATTTCTAGCATAGACGTTCTATTATACCTATAAGGTATAAGACAAGGTCTATATTTCTAGTATAATACATTACTTTATAACAAAAATATATTTAACTATTCGTACTCTATGCTATAATACCTTTTAACCTAATATCCAATCAGACGACAGACCAGAAACGAGTTAAGAAATAAAAAAAGTAGTTACGCCAAGTTCACTCCTATAACTCTGTCTTTTCGTATTTGATAGAACTGTCCTCGGTTTCATTCCAATCTAATTCCGTGTTTTTATTCCGTTTATTTGATGTGAATGTTGTTTGTTGTGTTGTAATGGCGGATGGCTAAGATCAGCTGTGTTGTGATTAGGGAAAGAAGTGATCAAGTCATTTTCTATCTTCAGTAACTACATTCCTTTTTTATATTTGTATTTTTGTTTTTTATGTTTTTATATAAATTAGGTTGATGTTAGTGATAGTTAGATACAATTGTGTACATTTAAGCTTGTGTTAAGCTACCTTATCTTAATATCGAACCATAACATAAAACCTTAACCTATACATTTGTTTGGAAAAATGTAGTCCTAGTCCTAGTTCAGATGATTGTAGTTCTACTAACCTTATTTAGAAAAACTTCGTGAAAAAGAAATATATTTGTTAACTTTGCATGTTTTCATAACCAATCAAGATCATGGAAACTTTAATGTCTTGTTATGGTCTTAGGCCTAGGTAATGACAAATTAAAATTTAGTCTGTTAATCCTATTGCTACAAATTGTAATTTATTTAAGTCATACACAGATTGAATTAAAGGTTTTCTTCTTTATTTTCAAACACAATCCACATTTTTTAATGAGACTGACCTAGTTATTGAAAAGTCTAATTTTCCTTGAACATGTATGTACAGTTCCCTGTTGTAAAGTAAGCCTACAGGCCAAAGTTTTTTTAAAGCTATTATTATCATAGGCCTATTCAGTTATAATAATAAATATAAATACACTGTAAATTCAGTAAGAACACTGGTAATTATTTATAATCAATCTTAACCCAAGGAATGTCAATGCTAATACTCCCAAATGTCGCATTATTTTTAGTTATTTGTAAGACTATTTTTAAAAATTCACTATAAATTTATTAATAGCTTTAGAAGAATGAAATTGACTTCATTTTAATCAGAAAGAAATATATTAAAAATATTTATAATGGGGTAAAAATTAATAAAATTAAGACATTTTATAAAAAATAACGCTGTTTATAAATAATTTATAAAAAAATGTTACAAAAAGGTTATAGGTCATTTATGTATGTAAAATTACAATATTAGAAGGAAACTGAGATACTATACAAGTTGTGCATAATACAGTACTGAAAAAAAAATTCATTATATTGTCCAATATTTACACAAAATTAGATTAGAAGTAATGACTAGTCTAGATGTGTTGCCTAGTAACGAATATGACAATAAGATCATTCAAGTACTGTAGGCCTATATCTCTAATGTCACGGATCGCCTATAACCTATAAATAACAACAAAAACTAGTTACATAATAATAATGTTATTCTGAAAAAAATAAATATATCATTGTATTGTCTACTATTTACACAAAAGTAGATACGAAATTATAACTACATAATATATTGTGTAGCAACGAATATGACAATCAGCTCGTTCAAGTATACCTCGAGTGTCACTCGAACAACAAGGATCACCTCTAATCACAAATAACAATAGAAACTTGTTAAATAATACACAAACACTAAAAGTTGCATAAAAGCACAACAATAAACACAAACAACTACCGCCTTGGCAATGGCGAACGGAACTCGTTCATATGGCGAAGTAAACAAACAAAATCAACAAGCCACTGTGCCACGTAGGAAATTCGTTGAGTAAATTCAAGGACACATTAACAAACACTGGTTCACGGTCTTTCAAATGGTATGTACTTGAAATGACTTTGATGTTTTATTTCGACTGTAAGCGGCTGTAATTGAGCGTGCGCACATCGCCTCAAAATGAGGCGGTAACATTTTACGAACGAACCGATCGCCTCAATTTGAGGCGATTAACATTCCTTGGGTTAAAAGCTGATTTGTTGTACGCCTAGTGTTAGGTAAGCTTTAATCAGAAGTTACTGAGTAAGGCTAGGGTTAGTTACTATTTATCTATCCATTTAATGGCAAGGCAAATTTACATTAAAAATACATCAAATGAACCAAACTGGCCCTTTAAAAAGCTAAATTTACAATATATCCCTTCAGTATGAAACAACAATAAAACTTGCTACAGAGTCTTAATCAGCTCTACAAAAAACTTAGAAAAACAATATGATATAGATATAAATCCAGTTTGTCAAAAATATAATACTCTAACTTATTTCCTTTAAAAACATACACAATTCTAATGAACACAAACAAACAAATACATTGCAGCATTTAATTAGTATATTAAATGGCACACAATTGGCTAAAGCTATTTTTAGTGTACAAATAGACAGCCTATAAAGCCTAATGTAAAAGGCTCGTTTAATTAGATTACTGCACAGGGCCTGTTTTTATAGTTTCAAAATATTCATCTAACCTAAGTATAAAAACAATGTTTTAACATCCAGTTATCTAAAGTAATGACAAAGTTTTTTATAATATCCGTTGCCATGTATATCAGGATTGCCATGTACAGTGTTCTAATATTTGACGGCACAAGGAGAACATTACTGACAAAAACTTCCAGTCCAGGCCTGATTCAAACCTGCACTATCTTTATCCCATGTCCTGATACCGTGGACCACTCGCATAATCTATATTTCTTCTTACTGTCATAACAATTTCAAAATGAGTAGTAGGTATGAGAATACCTTACCTTACCTCCTTGGCCATTGAAACCCCAGTTGGTTTTTGGCCTCGCCAACAATGCCTCTCCATTCTGCTCTGTTCTTTGCTGCCTCAGGTGTAGTCCCCAATTTGTAAATATCTTTGAGGACCTGATCTCTCCATCTAAGTCTTGGCCTGCCAAGGGGTCTTCTGCCGTCTGGGTTCGATCGTTCAATATAATTAATAATGGAGGTATTTTCTCGCCTCCACACATGTCCAGCCCACCTTAGTCTTCTACTTTTCACTAATGCTACTTATCTGGGTGAGTGTATAATTCTCTTAATTGTATGAGGTATGAGAATGAAAAAGAAAAAAACTACCTCTGTGTTAGAACATAGATGACTTATAATTCACTGCTTCAGCAACTTTTGGTTCTAGAATCTGCTCCCCACTCCTGAAACTACCTTTACCCACATCTCAACCGGATATGTTTCATTACAATCACTGCAAGCCATTGCTAAACTATTACACAATTTTATACTTAAGTAGGATAGATCATATTTTGCTTTTGTTGGTCTGCATTTTGGCAACTGACTTATCAGTATTTCTAGTACCGGTACCTGTAATTTCTTAATGAATCATATTTTTTCTGTGAAGTCATTGCAATTCCTCCTATTATTTATCAATAACGCTAGGTGCGCAAGGCTAAACTCTGTGTATGTTAGAGGGGATTTTGTTGAATATATGAGCTCTAACAAAAAGGCTTATAAAATGTAATAGTTCTATTCCAACCTTACACGGTTTTTATCAAGCTGTAAATCGTATAAACAAAAATAGAAATGTGTTAACAATTTTATTGGTTGAAAATTTATCAAATTTGTGTTCTTAAAAGCATAAATTTAAGAAATGCTAGTTTCATGTTATTGTCCCTGTGAGATGTTCAGTTTTGGATAAACATGTGAGCAGTGATGAAAAAATGTTCTATATTCAAATAATACTTTTTAAACTTAAACATTTGAAAACAATTTTAAAGTATTTTTTTAATGCTTAAACATTTATTTGTTTTATCTCTTTCTGATCCTGTAGCAATAAAATGCTTGACAAGAATATGTGGTTAAATCGTATAGTATTAAGTTATACATTGGGCTATATTACAATTTAGGTCATTGTCCATGTCACAAATTTTTACATCATCTTCAAAACTAGACATTACAAAATGGAAGTATTCATTGTCAATAACGATACATTACTGTCTTGAAGTTGAACATCAAAGTATTTACATTCATAGGGTATGCTTCTTGACGTCATTTACCACCCAATGTAAGAATATAATTAAAATGAAATCCAAACTAAAATACAAACACTAAATTTGAGTAATAAAATGCATGAACATCAGCATATCATTTATAAACAATTTGTGGTAAAATATGACAGGCATACGACACAATTAATCTTAAATTTTGTTTGATACTACAGGAGTTTTATTAAGTCGAGCTATACTGAAATATTTTTTTTATTTTTGCTATGATAATGATGTTAATTTATCTATTAACTACGTAATAACTTTCAATGATCATAGGCTACTACTAGATTATGTGGCCGGTAAATTTCAAAAATCATTTATAATAACATTGTATTCTAATCACAGTAATAAATCATTTCTTCATTTTTTTACTTAATTTATGTTATACCTTCATTTAGGGTCATTTTCTTTGTTACGTCTCTTTTGACAGTTCTTATAACAGTCGCTAAATTATCATTCTTGAGTATCCATTAGTCAATGCCATCAGTCTATCCTGTTTGCACACGTTCCTTGAATTGGTTAGATTTATTTGTAAGGTCACGGCAGTGAAGTAGTAAGTCTTCTATTTGTTCTGTTTGCTTAATCGATTTGGTGATGTATAATTTCTTATTTTGTGTTCTGTACTTATGTCAGTAACTTCATCCTGTAGTTCAGTTCTTTAAAAGTTCTGTTGTTGTCGTTAATTTATCCTTTTATGTTGGTGTTGATATTTTTAAATTTTGATTTGTTTGCTGTTCTAACTGTACTACTATTTATGTAACACTATTATTGATCATTAGTTCATATTGGCTGTTCATTTATTGGAATGTAACGAACATTGAATTTTCCGTACTGTGTGTAAACAATATTTTTCAACAATGTTCTATATTACTGTGCGACTCATCAGGAGCACTTACATAAGTCCCTAGTAATAAGTTCGTAATTGAGCAATTAAGCTAAGGGATTTAACAGTACTTAAGGTTCAAGGCTCTACACTCCACTCAAACCAACGGACAGTGTACACTTCACTTGTTGGATGGTGTTTATGTGAACTAGTGCGTCATTTTTTGTTAAAAACATTGTATAAGATTCAAAGCATTTTAACAGTACAAGTTGTGTGTTAATCCAGCGGAATTAGGTTGTAAGTATGAGTTCAGACACTAAATAAAATAACAAGTCAAGGCCACTATCATTATCCACTCTCATAATTGAAACGCAAAAGTAAAGCTTATTTTGATCTTGTTTTTACAATCCATTTTTCTTAATTATTGTCGTCAACTATTTCATTTAAAATCTTAATGAAATAACTAGCAAAGACCATGGATTAAAAACTTCACATCATTTTTAATATCTTCAGTCAGTCTACTAAATTCTTAATTATACATATATGATTACATAATGAAACACATTGGTTCCAGATTTATTTACAAAATACTTAGCAGTTTAAATAACAGTATAAATGTGCTAATATAGCTAGTGCATTTCTCAATAGTTTTTAAGATGAAAATCTTTACTCCTTTAAATCTATGATGTATGGTTTACAGTTTTATTAAATTGAGTTGTTAATACTATTTATACTATTATATAAATTCCTTTCTATAGATCTATCTGTCACAAAATTTCTATGAATCTGGTTACGGTATCGCTCTTGTAATTCACTTTTTTGGTATAAACTTGTGCAGCTTGAAACTTTTAAATACACTGTACTTGTTTTAAGATATGTACAATAGATTTTTTTAAGTCATTCTCACTAACCCACAGAAACGCTTACCATACTTATCGTACAGAAGTATCTACTTGTGCTATATGCATTTTGAGGACTATTATTTTATACTATTTAGAGCAAGTATAAATTCACTTTTCCTGTGTGTTCTTTAGATAAAAAAACCTAGCAGTTCAAATTATTTCTACTTTACAAATCCTTGACAAATCGTAATTACTAAACTAAACTACCCTACTAACTACTAAAAACTCAATTAACAGCTAGTAGCAGATTTTGTTTTATTCAATAGTTTATTTTATCATTAATTGTATAAAATTTTATATTTATTTCCTATAGCAGTCAAAACATGTTAGCTTGAATTTTAGGAAACGTCTTGTTCATTTGAGCTAGGTGTAGTTTGAGAAATTAAATTTATAAGCTCTATTTTAATGGAATTTGACTTCTTTACGGGAAGTTAAATGAGATTGAGAGGTCATGTAAATGAAATATGAATTATAAAGGTTAAAAAACCGTTCATTTTTCTACAACCTTCAGATACAATGAATAAGTTAAAAGTTGATTAGAAAAATATGAAAAAGTGAATATTTTAGTAATGCATTTAAAGCGTACGTAATTTCTTCTTTATCTGTCAAACTTAAAAGAAGTTGTTATTTTCTTTTGCTTGAGGCTGTTGACAAAACATGGGCTAGAGATATTTTCAAGTAAAACCCCTGCAGAAACTATATTATTCAGTATGTAAATAGTTTTTTAATTCAAGGAAGATCCTTAGTGTATTCAGCAACTATAGCTTCTCTAACCGAAATGTCAGTTGTCTTCGCCATTATCACGTAATTCTTCACCCTTCTCCATTTCGCTACATTATTTAAGGATTTCACAATGTCATTGAGAGCAAGTATTCTAGAAATCACCACTCCCATATATTGACAAATACGATTTGAACGTTGTTTCGCAATTCTATTTTTCATCACATTTTATGCAGTCTTGATATTTGATTTAGTTTTTATTTATTTACAAGATGTCAATTGTAAAATTTTAGGAACAGCTTTACTTAAAATTAAAGCCAACAGATCACCAGCTTTATCTCTTTCAAAACTTATATGACTGAATTCCTGTGAAAATTGAAGCTGGGCTTTTACCAACTCGCCCGCTAAAAAAAGTACCGAAGGAACTTGGAGACTTGGCTAGCCATATCGTAGTTCATGTTATATAGGAAAGTTCAATTTGCCAGTACCGTACATTCAGTGGTGTACCCTGTCAATACATTATATATTGAATAATAATATCCTTTGTTTTAAGAGGGTTAAGAGGAATGTTTTGCCAAATTCAAAGAGGACTTATTTCTATTCAATGTTGCTTCTTGGACCATTTTTCTTCTTGTCAGTAATGATCTATCACACCTTGTTTTAAAAGGAAAATTCAGCCTACTTTTCAGTGTGGATGCCTATTTAACATCCAGTTGCTTGGTTAGCTAAGACTTATTATATCTTTTAGTTTCCTTATCTTAGAGCTTAGGCATATTTTAGTAACGTGGTGGCTTAGTGGTTAAGGCTTTAGTCTTAAGGTTGAAATACCCATCTCAGCTAGCGCTAGCTAGCTGCACGACTATTTGAACTGGCAAGTAAAGTAAAAAATGTTTGTGTACTTAAATTAATGTTGTTCTTTTGCGAGATCAGCCTCAATTTACGATATTCATTCTGTCATTCCAATGGATTTTGTGACAACAAGTTTATTTAATTTATTAAATATTTCGCAGAATTTTATATTTGTTTTTTATAACTTTTTGTGTATGAATATTGCCATTTTGTAATATAAATGTAATGGATTGTAGAATCATCCTTATCTATATTTTGGGCCAATGTAATTGCAAGCACCAGACTTGAGTAAAGCAAGCGTTTCCTTTAATCTGACATATCGTAATGTAAACATTTTGAAATTACTGATAGTTTTGCTGTTGCTATTTTCTTAATTATGTTGTGAACATGTCCTTTTTGAAGTATTTGTAATGTTTTCAGTTGATGAAGCACAATTGGAAATAAACTTATCACGACTACATCAGGTTTTATAAATGACCATATTTTGTGTAATGTTAAAGGCAATTAACATTATTTCCATAAGTAATAAAACCCCAATTACAGATAGCAGATAGTAGAATTTTTAAACTTTTTATTCGGCTATAAAAAATTTGTTTGTCAAAAGTTTCTCTTTATAAGTTTATTAAATTAGCTTTTAGTGAACTCATTGGTTAAAAGAGTATGTTATGACTGTATGGAATTTGTGACGTATAAAAACATCTTGATTCAAGGTCTGATTTGCATACATAATCTTCTGTCATGTTTTAATTAAAGGAGTACTCCACTCAAAAATGTTGAAAATATGAAAAATATGACGTTTTATTTTAGTTTAAGTTTATTATTAAAGAACATTTTCTGAACACTTCCATGTAAAAATATTAGTGAAAGAGTTTTTATAAAATATTTTTTATAAATTTATTATGAGAAGCTTGCACCTACATATTTTCCTAGTTTCGTCTTTAGGAGCACACTATCATTTCATATAGTACTTATCACTAATCACTATAGTAACATATGATGAACTGCATGTTTGTTATCTTGTTGCCTTGCATTGGCAGCAATGCATTGTTACAAACAACTTTACTATCACCAAGTTATATTAGTTGATAATAACTACTTGCATAATACAGTTAGTTGTATTTTATAAGTAAAACAACATGTTTTAGTTTTCCATTTTCCGAAAGTTTAATTTTAGCTTGTTTTCAAGTACAGGGACTGTCGTAGCTTCTTTTATACACCACATAAAGCCTTAAAACTGTTTTTGTTTTGTAGGTAATAAGATGCTCTACAACCTGTAGTATGGGTTTATAAAAATATGACGTGGAAAACTTTTAAATAATAAAAACTATAAAATTACAAATTTTTATGAATGGAAATTTTTAAAAATTCATAATATCAAAATATGAATGCTCATATGAAATCCTTTCCTACAAGTTGTACATACAGAACATATGGTACCTTCAAAATGTAAAAAAAGGAACTTGATATCTAGTTTAGTATTTATGTTGCAGTTGTCCCAAGAAAACAATAAGGGTTGGAAATACCCAAAAACTGTTTTATTACCTTCCTAAATACAAATAATAAAGGAATATATAATTTTTTTCCCAAAAATATAGTAATTTATTTTAAAGATAGAGTTCCCCCTTAATCTGTTTCCCCTGGTGAGGTTAGGTTTAGGGTAGCTTCGTTGGTAGAGAATGATCATATATATCTTCCATACGTCTACTACGAACACCGCAGCTTGTCAAAAAAAAGAAAGGCCAGGGATTGGAAAACAATCTCTCTCTCTCTCTCTCTCTCTCTCTCTCTCTCTCTCTCTCTCTCTCTCTCTCTCTCTCTCTCTCTCTCTCTCTCTCTCTCTCTTATCACTATCATCTTAGTACATATAACTGCATTTTTACTGTTGCCTTGCATTGCAGCAATGCTTGTACAACACTTTACTATCACCAAGTATATTAGTTGATAATAACTACTTGCATAATACATTAGTTATTTATAAGTAAAACACATGTTTAGTTTCCCTTTTCCGAAAGTTTAATTTAGCTTGTTTCAGTACAGGACTGCGTAGCTTCTTTTACACCACATAAAGCCTTAAACTGTTTTTGTTTGTAGGTAATAAGATCTCTACAACCTGTAGTAGCGTTTACTAAAATCATACGTGGAACTTTCAAATATAAAACTCATAAACTCTACAATTTCTACTGAATTCTCAATTCATAATATCATATATCTCTGAATCTCTTTCTACTTCAACAAACAAGGTACTCTTCCATGTACATCTTCCCTATTTTCATCGTGCATTCTCCCAATAAAACAATACAGTTAAACCCAACTCTTCTCTCCTTCCTCTCATCTGCTTCTTCTTTTCTCCCTACTATTTTAGATAGGTTCCCTCTTACATCTGTATCCCTAGTGCTTATACTTCTTAAATTCATCTCTCTCTCTCTCTCTCGAACTCCCCTGCTGTACCGTTGGAAAACAACCTCTCTCTCTCTCTCTTCTCTCTCTCCTCTTCTCTCCTCTCTCTTCTCTCTCTTCCTCCTCTCATCCTCTCACCTCTCCTCTCTCTCATCTCTACCTACGCTATCTCTACTCCTCTTCTCCACCCTCTCTCTCTCTCCCCTCTCTCCTCTCTCTCTCTCTCTCTCCTCCTCCTCTCTCTCTCCCCTCTCTTCTTCTCGCTCTCTTTCTCTCCCCCTCTCCCCCTGCTCCTCTCACCCGCTCTCTCGCTGCTCTCAATCTGTAAATCAAACCCTTCCGCGTCCCTCTTCATCTCTCGGCCTCTCTCTGCCCTCTTCTCAATCCATCCCTCCCTTCCCTCGCCTCTCTCTTACATAGAGGTTCTTACAGTAATCAATAGGCATTATGAATTCTACCACCCCGTGCTTTTCCGGAATCCAAACACTTGCTGTACTGAGAACAAAGAAAACACCCTCTTATTGTAAGTTCCCTGAAATAATGAACTTTTACCGCTTTTTTTCTGTGTTTAAACCATAAAACCACTGTCAATAGACAAGACAAACACTCTCTCTCTCTCTCTCTCTCTCTCTCTCTCGATTGGCTGTAAATCAGTAAGGAGTATGAATGCACAAGTTTAAAATTACAGAAAGTCATTAAATTTTACAACAGCTATAAACTGACCAATTGAAATTAAATAAATCTTTATTACCATCAATAAACACACTATGTATCTATATTTTTGAAATGTTGAAATCATTAAAAACTAACCAACAAATTTTTGAAAGTTTAAAATTTGATAACTCATATTGATATTGGGCAAAATTTTAAATTCAAAATTCTTTCTCATAAAAGTTGTGTATTTTCACACAAAGTAAATATTATTAAAGTCGTATATTACCGCCTCCCCTTCCATCCCTAACGATATCTACAATGTCTTACATATAATGGTGTTTTATGAAGTAATATCTCAATGTGTGTAGAATAAATAAATAAAAACAATATAAATAAAAAAAAAAGGAAAGTTACAGCCTTTTTCGGACGCTGAACTATTTTGGTTTCCAGAAAAGTAAGAAAATCACTCTGAGAAGTTGTCGAATGTGATAAAATGTTAAAAACCGAATAAAAGTCAACATTCTCACGTTTTAATTGTTGCCTTGTGTTTGTTTGCGATACAATTACTATCTAAAGACGGGCGTTTCCGGCGACGACATCACGTTCACAGCACTGGTGATGATTGCAGTCGATTGTCACTGTTAAAAACATCTTACAAAAATCTATTACAACTACAAAAAAACTAGTTCTGAGTTTTATGAGCATTTGAAATCGTAATCTGAATTTTTAAAAGTTGCCTAGTTTTAAGAAAAAGTGATCAGTACAAAAAGTGAATTTAACACAACAAACGTTGCCTTGTGAATAATGATTTATTTTCGTAAACATGTAAAATAATACAGAAATGATTTGGAAATTTATGTGGCATATATATTTCCACTAGTTAACTATTAATGTGGCAAACTGATGTAAACATTTAACAAACACTAAAAATACATTATATTGTTGTGAGTCGAGCATTAGGCTATATACAAAACTTACTTGTCGCCATATGCAGTATGTGTATGATGTAATCATACTTGATAAGCAATAAAATAAATATTAAGTAGAGCATATTAGGTGATATTGTCAAAAATTACATTAATATGAAGCATATGATTTATATAAAAAGAACTTTTTTTAATTCGTAATATAAAAATTAAATAATAAACTAACAGCATGTATCTGAGAAAGCAAAATAAATGTTTTTACATTTTGCAAGTTGCATAAAAATGGGCTTTAGTCAAACGGCAGCTGGTTAGAACATTTAGGACCCAAGTATTGAAAGCATTGACGAAAATTAATCTTTTTACTTTAGAGAGCCGGTAGTTCTTGTTGCGTACAAAACGTGTATTTATAGTGAATTTCAACTTTTAAGTTTCATATTTTCACTCTAATAATGAAAGGTCTAAGAACTTAGAAAATAAACAAATTACTGGTAAAATGTTCAATTCTTGAAATAGGGGGAAAGAACTCTCTTTTAGGCTTTTAAAAATTGTACTTTAAAATTCAATAATATAGAAACGGATTCAATAGTCTCGGTTATCGCCTAATTACTGTAGTTATCTTGTCTTCCTTTGGAAACGCATTAAACTATGGAGCCAAGCCAATCCTATTGCAAAACCAAGTCATTTTGATTAAGGTAGGCTAACAAAGCTTTGTTTTGCTAAAAAAAAAAAAGAAAAAAAAAGAAAAAAACTAGACTTACTTTAAATGAAATAGGGGAAAAACTAAGTACAGATTTACTGTTAGGTTAAAAATTTTTTTTAATTGTGCAAGGTTTAAGCCTGGAATGTGTGTGTCTTAGTTTAATTCACCAAAAATATGGCGGCCTAGTGAGTTTAGATGTTTGTGTCGTGTGATCGGGTGTGTCATTGTGGACCGACACTAGTGTACTGATAAGACAGTGACAAGAATGGTGAACCCCGGTGGTGTACCAGTGTCCGTGCAGTAGCCTACCATGTCTGCCAGGCCAGCCAGGAGACTGTCCCGCTCCAGGAAGATATCCAGGGTGAGTGTCACGGAAGATCACTTGTTCTAGTTATTACTAGCTAACCACGGCCACGCTGTGATGTGGCTTAGTGTCGATATTAACTATTTTCGACATTAGTCGTTAGAAAATAAAAGGTTGGCTGTTTACTCGATTTCAACTGAAATAAATTAACTTGCAGTTTTAATGAATTTATAATCGTCTGGTCACAGGCTTACAGGATATGATTTGGATAAAATGTTCACATAAATAAACTAGTTATAGAAGCGCTTTTCAGCACTGACATTTATTTTCATAATTTGTAAAGTTAGGTTGGTCGAGAAGTGCTTGAAATTCCCTGTTCCCGTTTACAATTAGGTACTAAATATGTAAAAACACTTTTGTATATAAATGCAATTTTGTGTACACTAATTTTTAGTGTTTTGTGTACACAAGCATACGGTAGTTTAATTTTTATTTATATAAATTATCATGACACATTATTGATTTTGCTACAGTATGTGTTTTTGTACATGAAAAATTAGTTAGAAAATAACTTTTCTACATTTCATTTTTATTTACTACACTTGAAATTTTTTCATTTAGTCAGATTCTTTACTACTGTTATTTTTGTTATTTGCCATTCAGTAGTATAAGTAAAAATTGTGTTTATTATGTTTGAAAAATTACTGAGAAGATAAATTTGCTTCATTTTATTTTTATTGATTTATTTTGTTTATTAAATTTGTTTATTACACTTAAAAATGTTTTGTTTTAATAATATTATGTTAGTATGCGATTCTGTGCTTTTAAGTGTTTTTTCTGTACTTTCTACGCCTGTGGCATTTTGAATTTGATTTCCATAGATGTTGAGAGACAACGATTCCCCTTGGCAAATTTAAGTGGACATCCCGGGATTTGAACACGTGACCATCTACATAAAGCAGACGTGCTAACCATTAGGCTAGCAAGAGGCCTATTATTATTTCAATAATTATAATTATTAAAATAATAACAGTTATAATTAATATATATTATTTGTCATTAAAATTGTTATTGCAAATAATTTGTGTTAGATAGTTTAGTAGTTGAAACGAAAAATTAGTAATTAGTACAATGCAAAATATGTCACTGCTTCCAAGATTTTTGCAGCGAAAAAACTTAGTTTAAGTTGTTTATATATTTTCGTTTTTGACGTTACGTTTTGTTTTGTTTTGTTTTTTTTTTTTTTGTTTTTTTGAAGGAATCGATTAATTTTCAATAAAACCAATAGAATGCTTAGAATATATATTCTAAGCATTCTATTGGTTTTTTCTAAGCAATTTATATTTCTTTATTACATACATCGAACTACTATAAAAGTTACTTTAATTTGTATGTTTATATATGTTTAAAATAAGTTGTTTATTGGCATATTTCGATTATTATCATATACACTGTAAATTGTAATACAGATGTTACGGTGTTTATAGTTGCGATTAAATTGTTTTGTCACTTGATTTTTAAAATATCTAAATGTCGAAGTGGTCGGGCCGAGATCCCCGCGAGGGTCGCTTGTTGTATTCGTCAATTATCAGCTTGCTCCACCATCAATGGCAGCGACACGAGCAGCATTTCTTTTCTCTCCGTTCTAGGAGTGCTTTTGAAATTGTCGAACTAAATTATTTCTAAATGATACATGGCTCTTCGTCATTTGATGATAACTCAAGTTTATTATATAGGAAGACAAAAAATACGGAGTTGGGAGTATAAAGTATGTTAATATAATGTTGGTGTTCACGGTGAGTCGGGACTGGCCTATAGGAACACAAAGATCGTCTTTAAACATCCGAACGCGCCGTGGTGATTACTCCAATAATGTGTATTAATTTGGCCTACAGAAATGGCCAAAGGCTACAAGCCCCTCGTAAAAAAAAAAAAAAAAAAAAAAAAAAAAAAAAAAAAAAAAAAAAAACTTGCAGGGGATTACGTTCTCTATATTTTTTATTTATTTTTGTTGTCTTATTATTGTCAAATTAGAGACAATGGTGATTATGGAGCTTGAATGTTAAATAAAACTGAGTTGCATTGAATTTAGTTATGTTCATGAAAAGTACTGAAATTTGTTACCTTTACAGCAAAACAGTAACTAAAAATAATCTCAAAATAAAGTTTACAACAATTTTATTGAGAGGTTCCACTCGGTTGGTAAATACATGGTATGGTTGAGGAGACTCAAGTCGTAACACCTTTATCGCCGTACATGAATACAACACGCGCTTCTCTCTCTTATCTCTTGTCATTGTGATCGACCGACGTACGTAGTGTATGTTTACGAACAGGTGAGTGACGACGTTGCTGTCAGAAGACGTCCGAGTGCCATGCTCAACGATCGTCTCAGTCGTCGAGTCGACTGTAAGTCGTATGTGGTAAGTGGACTTATGTGACTGTGTGCGGTACTATCACCGACCGTTTAGTATGCAAGATGTGAGGATGATTGCATGCTTATCTATCTGGCGTGCCTAGCATAACCTTACACACAAGTACTTTAATGTAGCATTACCTCATAAATCGTACGCTATGTACTTCCTGTTTGGGCTGTTGTGAAAATGCCAATATCGGTTGAACAAATATATGAATTAATTTGGTTTGACTAAACGTTGAGTCTCCGGATTATTCTGTTTCATACTTTTACGTCGGTGGCATTATTCACTAGATATTTAACGTTGTCAGGGAACAACGGTCCACACTTCACTGGGCCCATTATGTTGGGGGTTTCAATCGCTTGACGTTGCTGCATTGAGACAGAAATGTTACCGATTTGGGTCAACAAATGGTAATGGTTTAGTCTAGTCTAGTTACTATCCGTCCACATTGAGTTCTATGTAAATCTACTTTACTAACTTGCTAGCCTAGCCCACTAGCACACTGTGATATCTCGAGTCGTCACGGCAGCCGGCCTTGTCTGCTTTACACTCATTGACCTCTGTTACACACTGTGATGTATGTATGTTGGTCGATAGTTTATCGACTTGCTAGCCTAGCCCACTAGCAAGTCTGTGATATCTCCAGTCGTCACGGGAGCCCGGCCTTGTCTACCTTTCCACCAACTGATCTCTGTTACACACTGTGATGTATGTATGTGAGACGATAGTTTATCGACTTGCTAGCCTAGCCCACTAGCACACTGTGATATCTCCAGTCGTCATGGGAGCCCGGCCTTGTCTACCTTTCCACCACCTGACCTCTGTTACTCACTGTGATGTATGTATGTGAGACTATAGTTTATCGACTTGCTAGCCTAGCCCACTAGCATACCGTGATATCTCCAGTCGTCATGGGAGCCCGGCCTTGTCTACCTTTCCACCACCTGACCTCTGTTACACACTGTGATGTATGTATGTGAGACTATAGTTTATCGACTTGCTAGCCTAGCCCACTAGCACACCGTGATATCTCCAGTCGTCACGGCAGCCGGCCTTGTCTGCTTTACACTCATTGACCTCTGTTACACACTATGATGTATGTATGTGAGACGATAGTTTATCGACCTCCTGGCCTAGCCCACTAGCACACCGTGATATCTCCAGTCGTCACGGCAGCCGACCTTGTCTACCTTTCCACCCCTTGACCTTTGTTACACACTGTGATGTATGTATGTTAGACTATAGTTTATCGACTTGCTAGCCTAGCCCATTAGCACACTGTGATATCTCCAGTCGTCACGGGAGCCCGGCCTTGTCTACCTTTCCACCCCTTGACCTTTGTTACACACTGTGATGTATGTATGTTAGACTATAGTTTATCGACTTGCTAGCCTAGCCCATTAGCACACTGTGATATCTCCAGTCGTCATGGGAGCCCGGCCTTGTCTACCTTTCCACCACCTGACCTCTGTTACACACTGTGATGTATGTATGTGAGACTATAGTTTATCGACTTGCTAGCCTAGCCCACTAGCACACTGTGATATCTCCAGTCGTCACGGGAGCTCGGCCTTGTCTACCTTTCCACTACCTGATCTCTGTTACACACTGTGATGTATGTATGTGAGACGATAGTTTATCGACTTGCTAGCCTAGCCCACTAGCACACCGTGATATCTCCAGTCGTCACGGGAGCTCGGCCTTGTCTACCTTTCCACTACCTGATCTCTGTTACACACTGTGATGTATGTATGTGAGACGATAGTTTATCGACCTCCTGGCCTAGCCCACTAGCACACTGTGATATCTCCAGTCGTCACGGGAGCCCGGCCTTGTCTACCTTTCCACCCCTTGATCTCTGTTACACACTGTGATGTATGTATGTGAGACGATAGTTTATCGACCTCCTGGCCTAGCCCACTAGCACACTGTGATATCTCCAGTCGTCACGGGAGCCCGGCCTTGTCTACCTTTCCACCCCTTGACCTTTGTTACACACTGTGATGTATGTATGTGAGACGATAGTTTATCGACATCCTGGCCTAGCCCACTAGCACACCGTGATATCTCCAGTCGTCACGGGAGCCCGGCCTTGTCTACCTTTCCACCACCTGTCCTCAGTTACTGCTTCTTGACACGATTTGACCTCTTAACTAACGAAATCTTAATTGACGAAATCGTGGCTGTGTTATTTTACATCAAACGTTCAACTTTGTAATTTTACATAGATTGAATCTTTTACCCGGCGATTTAGCTGCAGTAAAAAAATTATTGGTAAGTTACACGTATAAACCATTATCTCTGTATGAGGCCAACATGCTATGTCAATACAAGCTTAGCTATTGTATTTACTGGCTGTTTCACAGTTATTTATAATGAAAAACGAGATCTATGATAGTTAAGTCTGAGAATGTACAATGTGTAAGAGAGTCAGTTTAGACAAGCAAGGATAGCTGCCATCATAATGTGGTAGATATGTACTCCAAGGATACCAACCTTGAGGAAAGCCGACTATCACTTCCATGTTGCGTCAATTTACAGCGTGGGAATAAAGGTTCGATACGTCGAACGTGGGTGACAGCAGATTCCAAAAATTCACAGCATACTGAAAATCTTTGGGTGTTAGGAATGTTGAACACTAATCACCCTTTTTTAAACTTACTAAGCGAGGACAGAATAGTTGTTGACGATAGATATTTAGAGCTAGCAAGTACAGTTCCGTAGCTTCTATTGAGATAGCATGCGGGCTACGTATACAGAAAACAGTGTTAACATTAACCAATAAATACATTACCAATGCTAAAACTCCGTGGCCCTCGTTGATAACCCGCCTAAGGGTCCCGACCTTGCACAAGGTAGATTCTCGCCTTTGTCCATCGTAGACTCCCTCGCTTATCCATCGCAGTCACTCGCTGTTGCCCGCTTTACACTTCCGACCTTGCACATCGTAGATTCTCGCCCTCGTCCACCGTAGACTACCCCGCTTATCCATCGCAGGCACTCGCTGTTGCCCGCTTTACACTTCCGACCTTGCACATCGTAGATTCTCGCCCTCGTCCACCTTAGACTCCCGCGCTTATCCATCGCAGGCACTCGCTGTTGCCCGCTTTACACTTCCGACCTTGCACATCGTAGATTCTCGCCCTCGTCCACCGTAGACTACCTCGCTTATCCATCGCAGGCACTCGCTGTTGCCCGCCTTACACTTCCGACCTTGCACATCGTAGATTCTCGCCCTCGTCCACCGTAGACTACCTCGCTTATCCATCGCAGGCACTCGCTGTTGCCCGCTTTACACTTCCGACCTTGCACATCGTAGATTCTCGCCCTCGTCCACCTTAGACTCCCGCGCTTATCCATCGCAGGCACTCGCTGTTGCCCGCTTTACACTTCCGACCTTGCACATCGTAGATTCTCGCCCTCGTCCACCTTAGACTCCCGCGCTTATCCATCGCAGGCACTCGCTGTTGCCCGCTTTACACTTCCGACCTTGCACATCGTAGATTCTCGCCCTCGTCCACCGTAGACTACCTCGCTTATCCATCGCAGGCACTCGCTGTTGCCCGCTTTACACTTCCGACCTTGCACATCGTAGATTCTCGCCCTCGTCCACCTTAGACTCCCGCGCTTATCCATCGCAGGCACTCGCTGTTGCCCGCCTTACACTTCCGACCTTGCACATCGTAGATTCTCGCCCTCGTCCACCTTAGACTCCCGCGCTTATCCATCGCAGGCACTCGCTGTTGCCCCGCCTTAGGATCCCAACCGGGCACATCGTAGACTTTCTTGCTTATCCATCGTAGAGTCTCGCTGTTGCCCGCCTTACACTTCCGACCTTGCACATCGTAGGTTCTCGCCCTCGTCCACCATCCCACGCTTATCCATCGCAGACACTCGCTGTTGCCCGCCTTAGGATCCTAACCTGGCACATCGTAGACTTTCATGCTTATCCATCGTAGAGTCTGACTGTTGCCCGCCTTACACTTCCGACCTTGCACATCGTAGGTTCTCGCCCTCGTCCACCGTAGACTCCCACGCTTATCCATCGCAGACACTCGCTGTTGCCCGCCTTAGGATCCTAACCTGGCACATCGTAGACTTTCATGCTTATCCATCGTAGAGTCTGGCTGTTGCCCGCCTTACACTTCTCACCTCGCACATCGTAAGTTCTCGCTCTTGTTCATCGTAGACTCCCATGCTTATCATATACCGTGGGCTCTTGCTGTTGCCCGAGACTCCCAATCTTGCATGGAAATATAAGTTCTCAATATTGCTCATCGTATGTATTTTTCACTCTCACATTGGAGGCTCTTTTAATTGCCTCTCGTTTGTCTTTACATTTTCTCATCATAGACTTTATCCTCTCTACTTTAATGATGTGCACCTTTATATTATATCTAAGGTGTCCGTTGTGTAACACTTACATTCGTCTAATAGATCAATAAACAAATTTTGTAACCGCTGTGTTGTTTTTCGTAAATAAAAAGTACCGTAGGCCTGTATAGTTTGTTACTTATCTTTACATCTAAGAAGCTAATCGCACAGTGGATATCTCGTTGAACCACTGACAAGTGTCAATAACTTGTGTATGGTGTCGTGTTACATTCGTACGGGAGTCTGTGCGATGATGGCCAGATTAGATAGCAATGTTACTAGACAGTGATTGTGAGACAGGCAACATGGTCGCCCAGCCTAGAAGACGGTCCCGGAGTCTGGACGAAGGCATTCAATATTACCTCTTTTGTCTTTCGGTAAGGTGACGTAAGTAGCAGTATCGACTAAGAACAGTTTAGGGAATTATTTCTTTAATTTATGTTGTTAATACCATTATTGAACATTAAAACGTTCCGTTTTGACCGAAACAGTTCCCAGACTATCGTAACACATCCTCTTAGGATCATTTACTTTCATCCGATCACATGACAAAAGAGTAAAAAAATAACATGCTTTTAATATATACAGGTCTTATTAATTATTTAGAATTCATTGTTTTCGTCTTTCCAATAAATAGCAAGGTGGCAACTCTATTTTTTGCAAATTAAACAATTAGTACTGAAAAATACCTCTATTCATATCGGAAACAATATTTACTTCACATCTTTATATACTTATAATTTGAGTAGCGGTTTTTTGTTATCAATCTCTTCTCCTTTATTTTTGACCAATTTTAACGTTTCAGGTGCTAACAAATAAATGTTGCTCATATTCATAGGTATTGAATTTTCAAAACATTTACCCTAAAGGGCACGGGAAAGCCACTAAATTAAGTTTTTCAGCCGTAAGAAAAGCACGGAGAGAGATTTAGATTAATTTAAAAGTAACAGCTGTTCAAATGTAAATAATCGTCTTAATAACGTTTTAACAGCTGTTAGAATGTAAATAATTTTATTCTAAACAAAGTTTTTATTCGACGGAAGTTTAGTTTTATACTAGCTGTACCCGCCCGCTTCGCCGGTCATAATATTGAGTTTTGATTGTATCATTGAAATGTTCAGCAACCTTTCAGTTTACACAGTATCCAATTTACAACAGCTGATGTTTTGTGTAGTTTACTACTGTACTCAATTATGTTTAATTTTGAAAGTTTTGCCTACCACAATTTTATTCTATTTGTTTTTATTTAACAGCTGTTAATCAAATAAATCAATCAATTAATATAGCTTCACAAGAAATCAAAACAAAATATAAACAGTTTAAAAAATTAAAACATGGTTTAATTTAATTTTGACATATTTAAAACCCACAGCTGATATTCTTTTTATATTTGACTTATTATACCTTCATGCATCCTGCTATTTGATTAACATTGAAACTTTAGAAGTCCAAGGGATGGAGCCCTGAGGGATTAAAGAAACGGGAATAGGACAGAAACCTTCCCTGGGGTATATAGAACAACTTCCCCAAGTTTCATGGCGATCGGCTGGACGGTTTGGTAGCGCATAAAGGACAGACAAACATACATTGGATTTTATAGTTTTATATAAATAGAAAAATACGAATGCATATCTGTCTTTGTGCAGTTGTCCTTTATGCGTTTTGCACATTCGTGCACTATGCTTCATAGCAAGTGATGGGGTTGGCACGCGACGCGTGCAGGGGTGACCCCTGGTCTATTCTGGACTGTCGAAACGTACTGTCAAATCTGCTCAAATGCCAGGATAGTTTTTCTGTGCTGATCAATTTTACTCTTAATACAGACATGGAAAACGTTTAATTAGTTAGTACTCGTTTTACTACTGATTATGAAGAATGGCGCAGTGTTGTAACCCAGCTACTTGGGGACAAAATGTTTGCGAGATTGTAGGCGATAGGTTGGATGCTCGGTCCTCTTAATACCGACATGGCGTCCGCTTAGTGGTTGCTATCGACGTGGACACTACTATAGAAGTCTGGGGTGTCCATGTTGAGTGGTGATCATTGTGCGGATGTTGTGTGGGGGAGATAACTGAGTTTCAGGCTTGTCAATTAGCTGAAAATCAGACCAGCACTACGTGGTTCGGATTCCACATAAAGCTATAGGTCCCTTAGTTGCCCTGGCTGTTGGGCTATTAATAAATTGCCCTTTCTGAGGAACAGTTGAACTCAGTTAGTAACCAGACTACACTCATCCACACTCATATAATCATTCATATTCGCCTTAAAATACCAACAACGTTGTGTCGGCGTCTCATATGTAAGAAGAATGTAAGAAGAAGAATGAACTGTATGCATATTAGTTACTGTGGTATACATACACAGAAAAATGTTCAGTATTCAGTTAATTTCAAATTGAGTCCAATTGCATAGTAGTCTTGTTTAAGTATATCGAACATTATAGTAGTTTTAAAGGCTGTGCTCAGGTAACTGTTACATTATACTGTCGGCGTAGAAATTATGTGCACCCGATTTTGACAATTGTTTTCTAAGAAACAAAGAGGCTTACAAAAACTTTAATCCCACCATTGTTTTTCTCGTTTAATTGTACGTTATGACATTTTTATTTTATAATATTGTTACAAGTTTAATTAATTTTTATCCTAGTTGGAACAAGGAAGTACCGGAATTTAACTAGTTTTCGTTGTACATCAAATTTACACCGTTATTACTATAAAACCCGTTGATGTAATTGCATTTATATATTGATACAAGGTTGATAGGAATGTTTTCTATAACGTTCATAAATTTTAGAATTTTAAGTAATCGAAAAAAATCAGTTCCCTGAAACATAGTTTTCTTGGCTTTTGGAGGTCATAAAATTGATTACGTAGTCTTGTTGTAATTCTTTTGACATGTATAGTTACGATATATTACTTTTATATGTGAAAATAAATGCAGCGAATTTAAACGATTTAAAATAATTAAAAATAACCTTAAATTGACTAGGCTAATGTAAATTTATTTAAATCAATATAAAATCACTACATTTAATTACACATATGAAACTGTGACAGGTTCATTCTCGCTACAGTGACAGGTCGAAGACGACTCACGCACAATTTCACTTATAAAAACGTGTTCTTAAACACAAAACTCACGATATAAAGCAAATTAGTTTAAGCAAAATCTCCAGCAAAATTTTGTCTTAAAGAATATAACATGGTGGACACTATAGAATTAGTTTGAAAAGTATTGCTTACTTAATTTTAAGTTTAATAGCAAAATAAAACTCAGAGTTTTGTCATTTCAGACCAGTGGCGCGTGGTCGTTCCTCCAGTACCAAAGTTATTTTATTCGGACTATAGTTAAAGTTTAATTGATGTGTCCAGTTAAATCTTCTACTATAGTAAACCATTTCAATAGAACAAGTTTTAGGTTTTGCAAGATCCATTCTCAATTACACATTAGTCGCTGACACAATCTGTTTGTATGATGTAAGTATTCTGGTTGGAAGTTGATTGACATAGAATTCTCCTTACTAAGGCCATCTATTAATAGCTTTGCGATAAGAATAATGGACGAAATATAGTTATCGTGGAATCCAAACCACGTGGTGTGTGTCCAATGCCTCGGATCCGTAAACACTATGTAACATGAGAATTGTTGACCCAAAGACACTAATTACGTTCATGGAACGATCAGTACCAGTGAATTTTAGACTTACGGTAGCCTTCACTGAAAAAGTGTTTTGTATACTTCAAATGTTTTCCAGCTATTTTTCAGTGTATTTCGTTAGAAACTCAATGACTACATCAGTGTGTTCAGTTGGTGTAACAAGTCACACAAAGTCATTGAAACGGCGTGAGGTGGTCTTCAGGGTGAAATGACCAGATAAGATCAGACATTCGTTACGTTTTGGTTTTAAGAAAACTTTTCGGGCAAAAATATTGTTTAGAATATCTTATTATATCTTTATTACAAACAACAAAATTCGTCACTTGTGAAGGTATAAACGTACATGATCATGTTGGTTATTGATTTCGAAAATCAGCAATTCTATTTACCAAGGCATAAGAATTAAAGTGTCTTAAATTAAAAAGAAATGTATTATAACCTCCTGGGGCCTAACCGCCTTTTAAAAGGACATAGGTATTAACTGTACTGAGTCCTAAGATTTTGTCGGAAACGAGTGTGACAAAAGCCGAATGTCCTTCTATAAGGACAATTACTTCAGAACCATTTCAGTCCTGAAAATTAAAAATTGTAATAATAAGGTTTTTATGTTAAATACCCTCTAAATATGTAACCAAAACGAAGGGAAAAATAGAGAAAAAAATATTATCCACCTTTTAAACTAATATTGAGATGTCCTTATAAAAGGACATCCGGTCATTAAAAGGGTACAATAAGTAAACACACATTTCAATAAACAAAGTTATTTTACTCAAAAAACACAAATAAAGAAAATACTTCATAGTAAAATAGCTTATATGTAAGTTTTAACATCTGCAAGTTACTGTGTATGAAATTTCTTGAAGCAATTTCGGTTCCCCATAAGGCACAGATACACTTTGCACCGTATGCAGAATACAGAAGTTTTTTTAGTACATTTAGTGCCACGGCATCTTTTGTATTCCAGTTGACTCATCAGGTAGGTGCACAGCTCCTTGTTTTCTTCTTTCAACAGAAGGTAGTCCCACCATCCGTCCGTCTCCACCACCTCCAATGCCCTCTGTTTGCTCTTCCTCCTCATCCTCTTCTAATATCTCTTCCTGTGTATAGTTTCCTTCAATTAGTCTTCGTCTATATTCAATTTTGAATGTTCTCAGTTGAGGTATGTCTTTTGATCTAGCATTCAATTTTTGTTTGACATGTCTCATCTGCAACCAAGCGTTACTTACACCCAGGTAAAAAAAATGCAAAATGCACCGAAGAGTCCACTTCTTAGTACGTGCTTTGGAAGGGCAGTACGAGATCATGCGGTTGGCCAAATCTACGCCTCCCATATTTTTGTTGTACGACTGGATAACTTTCGGTTGAGAAACATTGACAAAGCGTTTTTCTACCTTTGACCACCTCTTAACATCAGTCATTGGATCTTTACTTTCATGTGTTGATAACATTACCACTGGCTCATTATCAAGTCATTTGGTTATAGCAATGACACCATCTTCACGGACTGAAACACAGGTTGATCCTCTTTCTCCTTTTTTAAAAGTCTTATCTTTTATGAGGTCATTATTTTTAGGAATGCGATTCTGCATTATAGTTCCTGAGCACCTAAAGCCCCTTTTACTCAGCTCGTCTGCTAGCTTCACTGAAGTGAACCATCTGTCATGATATGTGTCCAGGAACTAACGACCTTGACAAGTGTAATACAGAACTTGCTAATAAACCAAAACCTTGGTTCATCTCATCTGGGAACGTATTTTGGCCTTGATATACAGTGAAATCACAAACCACACCATTAGGATTTGCTAAGACAAACACCTTTAATCCCACCGGATTAGGTTTATCTGGCATATATTGTTTCATGTTACATCTACCACTAAAAGGGATCATCATTTCGTCCACACAAATTGATTTCTGGGTTGTTTCATACATACTGCTAAGATTTTGTCTAGAATAGGCCTTACTTTCCAGAGTCTGTCACTTCTTCTCATTTCATCAGATACCTCATTATCAAACACCACTTTTAAGGAGCCTCTTATAAAAAAAATCTATCTCTTGTCATAGCATCAGCTATCAAAGGCACCCTATATTTTTTTCCCCAATACATCCGCACTATCGGATACTGAAGTGCAGACATAACAAAAGTTATGCCAAGCCATACCCTCATTTCTTTCACAGACAAACGTAGATCTGACTAAATTGAAGCCGAATGTACTTTTAGAAGGTACTGCATGAAATACCGGTTCATGATATTGAGACCAAAGTGCCTTATATAAGTACATATAATTTAACAATATATTTAACATACAATAATTGTGTTAATTTATCAATAAACACATGCAATTGTAACTGTAACATGTCTAGACAACATTTCAATTGATTAATGAATGAAGATCTTTAACTTTCAATACTTACAACGAGAATTACTTTCGCTTGACCGGCTCCTGTCTGACGCCATCTTGATATGACTGAAAGATCAACCATGCAGAGTGCTCTGGCGGTGACATAAAGAACTACCTCATCAACTATAACTACCACCTGATTGGTGCTGCAGTCTGGTCGGCGCCATAACAACTACTTAGCCATAGACGGTTTGTTTATTTAGAGCGGCTTATAGAAGGACATTCGGCTTAAGTTGTGATTGGCTAAGAGTTTTTGCCAGGACTCAGTGGTAATGTTCTTATATAAGTACATTGGGTTTCAGCTTAGAAAAGTAAAAAAAAATCAGCGGTCTCAGGAGGTTAAAACAGAAGAACCGATATAAGTCGAATCCTTAACGTTTTTTTGTTTATTACGACAAGCATTAGTTTTCGACGTGCTGAGTTTATGACCTGACAGCCAATCAAACAAATAACTGCACAGTTTACTACCTGACAGCCAATCAAACAATTGCACAGTTTACGACCCGGCAGTCAAGCAAAAAACTAACCACTTATCTGTTCTACAATGTGTAAACATAACTTCAAGACACTCGGCCGTACAACGGTATCAAATACCTTGTGACGTTGTTATGGAACTGGGAGCCTTTGAGCTAGTGTTGTTACAACCAGCGATCGTTTCCAACCAACACAGTTTACGACCCGGTAGCCAAGCAAACAAACTAACCACTTATCTGTTCTACAATGTTTAAACATAACTTCAAGACACTCGGCCGTACAACGGTATCAAATCATATTTTTATTGTTTTTCAGCTCAAATGACCAATCAACATTGTCAATTTTACATACATACAGTGTAAATATTCATGGTGGTATTCAGATATGAAGCCGTGTATATACAATAAATACAATCAGATAAGTACATAAAGAATCTAAAAATAAACATATAAAATTATTTCTAAAATTACATTCTAAAATACTACAAATTTTATTTTGTTATTATTGAGGTCATGCTTAGGTAAAATTTTGCCAAAATATTTATGTAGAGAAATATTGAAAAAATTAAGTTCTCTAAATTACTTTCAAAAAATTCTTCCACTGAGTACAGTGGATTACTTTTCAGCCAGGAGCGAAGTACACATTTAAAACGGTTTGCTGGCAGATCAAGTGCTTGTGCAGGTAGTTTATTAAACAATTGAAACCCTAAATATGAGTAGCTATTTTTAATAAGGGACAGTCTTGTCTTAGGTACATTGAGAGAATGGCTATTTCTTGTGTAATGGCTGTGAATATGGGATCTTAGACGGTGACTATTTAAGTTTTCTTTCACATACATTAAACAAACAAAAAAATATATAGATGGTAATGTAAGGATTTCCAGCTTTGTAAAATGCTCTACACGATTCTCTCATATTTAAACCTAAAATGCACCTCACTGCCTTTTTCTGCAATTTGAAAACAGATTTTGCACCTGTTGAATTTCCCCATAGAAGTACGCCGTACTGAATACGTGAATGAAAAAAGCATAATATGAGTAAATTAACAATTCATTAGTCACGCAAGATTTTAATTTACTGAGTAGAAAAATCACAGAAGACAGTTTTTTACATACAAAGTTAGTGTGCGCATGCCATGAGAGTTTTTGATCAATTTCGACCCCTAAAAGCTTTACTGATTTGTTTACCTCCATAGGAATTTTAAGATCGAATATAATGCTTTCCGATTTTGAGTGGTTAATTTTTAATCAATTAATCTGAAACCATGATTCAGCCATTTTAGTCAGAATATTTGTTTTTTCCAATACATATTCTAATTTTGTATTTGTTTCAATGAATGTCGTGTCATCGGCGTAAAGTATTGTTTTACATGGCATATAATCAGGAAAGTCATTTATAAATAATATAAATAGCAAAGGTCCCAATACAGAACCTTGAGGGACCCCCATTTTTATTTCTAAAAACGTTGACTTCATACCATTAACTAGCACTGACTGTATTCTTTTAGTTAATTAAGACCTTAGTAGTTTAAGAGAGTTGTCACTTACTCCGTCAAACGATAATTTACTGACCAAAACATCATGGGGTACAGAGTCGAAAGCTTTGCTTAGATCAATCAGTGTAGCACAGTGTAAAGTTTTTTGTAAAAGCCATCATATACACTAGAAATTAAGTTTTGAAGAGCATTTATTGTTGACAAGTTGGAACAAAATCCAAATTGATTGTTATTAATTAAATGATTAGTTTCAAAATATGCATACATTTGTTTGTGGAGACAATATTCAAAAAGTTTTGAAAAAATTGGTATCAAAGCTATCGGTCTATAATTGCTAGGTTCTGACTTATCACCAGTTTTGAAAACAGGAATAGTTATTGTAATTTTAAGACACTCTGGGAAAACCGATTCCAATAGTATCTGATTGAAAAGCAAATGAAGTGGGAATATTATAAAGGAAATGACATTTTTTATTATAAAATTGGAGATTCCGTAGAAGTCTTCAGTCTTAGAGCTGCTTAGGTTATTTACTGACTCCAAAATATCGTAGCAAGAAATATTTGCCCATTGAAATTTCGTTGTGACTCTCTTTCAAGATCCTGAAAGCAGGGATAAAGGATTGTCCACTTTACTGGTATTAGATAAAGAAAATGTGGAATTGGTATAATATAAATTTAAATCATCCGGACTTATTGGAATACTGTTGTCTTTCGTTTTGGCATTGATTTCAAATACCTTGTGACGTTGTTATGTAAGTGGGAGCCTTTGAGCTAGTGTTGTTACAACCAGCGATCGTTTCCAACCAACACAGTTTACGACCTGGCAGCCAAGCAAACAAACTAACCACTTATCTGTTCTACAATGTGTAAACATAACCTCAAGACACTCGGCCGTACAACGGTATCAAATACCTTGTGACGTTGTTATGTAACTGGGAGCCTTTGAGATAGTGTTGTTACAACCGGTAGCGTAGTTGGTTCAATCCCAGCTTCATGTTCTAAAGGTTCTCAGTTCGATCCCAATCAGAGTCATAATACATTTTGAGAAGGATCTGCTGATAACCACCAGCTGTTCATTTGTCATTGGGCTATTAATTAATGACACTTTCTAAGGAATAGTCGGCCTTAGTTTGTAACAATGACTACATTCGCTCATCTACACTCATCACACTCATTCGAAATCCATATTCGCCTATATCTTGACGATCGGCGTCTTTTTTTTATTTTTATGAATAAATAAATAAAATAAACAACCAGCGATCGTTTCCAACCTGCACAGTTTACGACCCGTCAGCCAAGCAAACAAACTAACCACTTATCTGTTCTACAAGGAATAAACGTAGTAATTATTATTACAGATGAATAAAAATGTACATTAGTTGTAATCTATTTATAAATGCCACTGGGTCGTTCGCTGCACCCATAAGAAGGCGACCTCTGTTTCTTTTCCTCTGTGATGTAATACAATTTTGTAAGCCACGCGTGTAAGTGACACAGACACGCCTGACACTTGCAGTATACTTCTGACATCTGAAGAACTACAATACTCATTAAGATGTCTAATATGAAGTGAAGAGTAGAACCACAGCCTATTTATTGGCACTATCTGTAAAAATCATTTTTACTCTTTCAGATGGAATGGTCCCATTCAATTTTTAACTTATTCACTCTTCATCCCATTCGATTTTAACACATTTCGTATAACATTTTATATGTAAACACTTTTTATTCAAAACTTGCTTACATACTTAATTTTCGTTAATCAACGCACTTTTAATTAAGGATTGCAGTTCGTAAACACTTTTATGTAATATATTAGCGGTCAGCCCTTGCCTCACTACAGGGTGGTTCTCTACGCTCGCTTACCCTTTCTTTCGTGGTTCTCTTTAAACCATCGCATCAACATAAAAGCTCAGCCTGCTCCTGTTCTTCTAGATAGCAAAATTGCATAGTTCTTACTAAAAAGATCCTCAAGAACTCTCATTCCCGTCCTAAACAGTCTTAAAATATCTTTGTTAAGCCTCGTGGATATTCCCAAATTCATTCTTGGTGGTAAACAAATGGAATTAACGCAATGAAAATTGTTTTTAAGACTCAAAACATAAATCATTAAGTTAGTAATGTATTACTAATGTTTTGTCTTAAGAATTGTTACTTAAATGTTCATAGTGATAATGTCGATGGACAACAATAGAAGTAAATTACTTTAAAAAATCTACCAAGTCAAGTGTACCTAGTTGGTGACTTAGTTGGTATGGGGAGAGTGCTGGGGGAGAAGTGACTTTGACGTGATAATGGCTTTATCACTAAACATGCAGCCGATGGAACGCCGACGTCAACAAGCATCACACGAGTGACGTTGATGGTCCGCCCGTGAAGACTTCAGTGATAACAAATATATTTGATTTTTCGGAATATTGAGTTATAAAAGTCTGAATTTGACTGAGAAACTCGAACCTGACCACCACTGTGATCAGAATTAAGCTAATGTCAAACATTCATGGAAATAAATTTATCATCTTAACTATAATTTAGGAAGATATATTTTATACGCCTGCAAAGATTTTAGACCAATTACAATTATTATTGTTATTATTATTATGAGGAACGTAACCTTATAATAACCTCACCAAAAACGACATTAATTTCACCATGCTCTCTCGTCATAAAGTCAAATAATCTTTGACCTGCGTTAAAAACAAATTTAACAAACTCGTTCTTACAACAATAACTCTTTCATGAAAACAACCCTAATTAAACACGACCTTACAATAATAACTGCATCAAAAGCAACCCCTATCAAACACGCCCTTACAAAAATAACTGCATCAAAAGCAACCCTAATTAAACACGACCTTACAATAATAACTGCATCAAAAGCAACCCCTATCAAACACGCCCTTACAATAATAACTGCATCAAAAGCAACCCCTATCAAACACGCCCTTACAATAATAACCGCATCAAAAGCAACCCTAATTAAACACGACCTTACAATAATAACTGCATCAAAAGCAACCCCTATCAAACACGCCCTTACAATAATAACTGCATCAAAAGCAACCCCTATCAAACACGCCCTTACAAAAATAACTGCATCAAAAGCAACCCTAATTAAACACGACCCTACAATAATAACTGCATCAAAAGCAACCCCTATCAAACACGCCCTTACAATAATAACTGCATCAAAAGCAACCCTAATCAAACACGCCCTTACAAAAATAACTGCATCAAAAACAACCCTAATTAAACACGACCTTACAATAATAACTGCTTCAAAAGCAACCCTAATCAAACACGCCCTTACAAAAATAACTGCATCAAAAACAACCCTAATTAAACACGACCTTACAATAATAACTGCATCAAAAGCAACCCCTATCAAACACGCCCTTACAATAATAACTGCATCAAAAGCAACCCCTATCAAACACGCCCTTACAATAATAACTGCATCAAAAGCAACCCCTATCAAACACGCCCTTACAATAATAACTGCATCAAAAGCAACCCCTATCAAACACGCCCTTACAATAATAACTGCATCAAAAACAACCCTAATTAAACACGACCTTACAATAATAACTGCATCAAAAGCAACCCCTATCAAACACGCCCTTACAATAATAACTGCATCAAAAGCAACCCCTATCAAACACGCCCTTACAATAATAACTGCATCAAAAGCAACCCTAATCAAACACGCCCTTTCAAAAATAACTGCATCAAAATCAACCCTAATTAAACACGCCCTTACAAAAATAACTGCATCGAAATAAAATTTAATTAAATACGTTCTTACAGCAATAGCTCTTGGATAAAAACAACCCTAATTAAACACGCGGTCAAAAAATAACTGAATCTAAATCAAATTTAATTAAACACGTTCTTACAGCAATAATTCTTGCATAAAATCAACCCTAATTAAACACGCCCTTACAAAAATAACTGCATCTAAATAAAATGTAATTAAACCACGTTCTTACAGCAATAACTCTTGCATAAAAACAACCCTAATCAATCACGCCCTTACAAAATAACTGCATCAAAATCAACCCTAATTAAACACGCCCTTACAAAAATAACTGCATAAAAATAAAACATAATTAAACACGTTCTTAAAGCAATACCTCTTGCATGAAAACAACCCTAATTAAACACGCGGTTGAAAAATAACTGCATAAAAATCAAATTTAATTAAACCACGTTCTTTAAAAACAACCCTAATTAAACATGCCTTTACAAAACTAACTGCATCAAAATAAAATTTAGTTAAACACTTTCTTACAGCAATAACTCTACCCTAATTAATTAAACATCTCACAACTTCAATTTAACATCACTATCTATCACTTAATATTGGTTAAGTTTTGGTGAGTATTTTTTATGACACTTAAAATTCAGCCGTTACTACGTGCAAATCTTTTTATCTTCGTGTAATAAAAAGTTATAAACGAAGCCATACAATTTTATTTTTACCGTCTAACATGGAAATGAAGGTGTAACTCCCTTTTTCGTGGGTATTTTGGTTCACTCTCAGGCGACTTTTAAGGACCATAATATTTTTAAATAGAACAGTGCCACTAGTTCACATCAACTATACGAGTGAGTGAAATTGTCTGATGATTGTTTTATTACACCAACGGAAATCCATCATTCTTGAACCATTTGTGTTTTAACAGGTAATACGTTAAAAACATGTCAAAGTTTTTAATTTAAAAATGATATGTTTAATTGTTTAGTTGTAAGAAACAAGTCAAAACACGTATTGAGTGCTGTATACAACTATCTTTATGTGTTGTGGCATTGTGTAAACTGTAAATATTTGTTATTTTCACACAACTCTAGTTGTGTTATCGCTAGTATCAAAATCGACGTCGCAGATTGTTGTTTAGATATTTATTGTTGATACTGGTCAATATAGCATCGTGATTAGATTACATTGTTGAATCACACATCAGCTGATTGTTTCTCCTGATGCTATTTGGTGAGCTGTGACGTTTCACTGTTAAACTCCATATAAAAACTGATATATGTGTTTGTCTTTTTTTGAATTACTAAACCACTCGTCGGATCGCCATAAAACGTTGGGCGAGTGTAGAGTTCACTCCCGGGAAGGTTTCTGGAATTGGTTCTAGAACTAGAAGAAACGATAGGAATCACGCACATGGTTCGCAGTAAATCTTGGTGTTAATGACGTCACACAGACGTATCAGCTGGTTCACCTGTTACACCGAATGTGGTAATAATCAGTAACTGCTTTTTCTCAATCGCTGATTTCATTACGTTACTTCATTCACAATATTGATTTTAAATTTATAAAGACGTAGCAATGTTTGCAGCAATTGTGCCTTTGTCAGTGGCATTATTTGTTCTCGCGAAATAAATTTGATTCTGATTCTAACTGTTTAATTAACAATTGTTATTAGTTGTGTTATCTCATACAACCCCACGGGGTTTTGTGGGCTTCAATAAACAACGGACGTAATTTACTCAAATAAATGATTAGTTACATTTTGTATTTTTTAACTATATTTGGTGTAGGTTACTCTTGTATCTGATGATATTATACCCAGGGTTGCCAAATATAGAATTTGAAAATATATGACAAAAGATAAAGGGGGGGGGGGGTGTAAAAGATGTGTTTTTTGAGCTTAAGAATCAAATTTTTTATTCTTACTACTTGCAGGGTTGTGTAACATTACAAAATAGTCGTTGTAAATGTAGATTTGTAAAAAAAATATGTTTTTCACATGTTTTGTGTACTGTACTAATTTCTCACATAACATTGTGCCTGATACATGGAAATTTATGAATTCAAAAAATACGCGACAATTAACGTCCCAGGCTCAAGTAAGTAATCGTGTAAATAAGGGACGGTATCTTAAAATGCGGGACGTTTGGCAACCCTGACGTAATAGTTGATTGATTTCGCAGTTTGTTCCTGAGTTGCGTTATACTTTGTATAATATTTTGTATTATATTTTGTAGATAAAATAAATGTTCCTTTGTTTTCAGGTAAGTTTGTAAAATCCGATTACGAGGCGGGTGAGTCACCGCAATATATTATACTTGCTTGTAAAGTAGCACGCGTTTATATGTTGTATTGCGTTCATAATTATGATTCGTTGATAATGAACTAGGCAGCATAGCTAACTAGGCAGCATAGCTAACTGGTTCCCGATACCAATCATGATTTGTTCCTGCACAGTACAACCTCTACTACAGTGTCCATCCACCTACTCTACATCTCGAGACATAGAATGTCCTGAAGACCTCCCCCCCCCCCAACCATACATAAGGATAAGTCTATTGGGACCGTCTCACCCTCCTACATATACAAGATGTCACAAAAAAAGGTGTCGTGGCTGTTAATTTTTGGAGTGTACATTTAATTTATATTTAAAGAAATAGAAATGTCTTTTTTTTTTAATTTAGTTCCGTTTAGTGACTATCTGTCTTTTTGTCTATTTTACAAACAAATTAGTGACCCAAAACATTTTTGACCGACGGACTTAAAATTTTGCACATTTTACATCGACATTGATAAATAGTAAACAGTCATTGAGCTGTCTTGAGCTATTTCAGAATTGTGTTATTTTAAAATAATTTTTGGTTCACAAGGTATTTGGAGTTACAAATGGTCACCAGTTTTTAATGGCTTAAAATAAATCAATGTAAATTCGTTTGCTGCTTTATAATTTAGTCTAAAGAAGTGTGCAAAATTTCAAGTCAGTTGGTCAAACCTTTCTTGAGTTATTAATTTTTTGTTGTTGTTGTTAAAAACAAAAAGAACAAATATTTTCTTTCTTTTTTTCTCTAAATTAATGTAAAATCCTAAAATTAACACACCTGGTAGTACAATCGGTAGCTCCAACAGATTACGTGTCTTCAACAGCATTTCGTTATCTTACCAAGCTATTTATGTTTATTCAAACAGTAATTCTACGTAAGATGGTTTACATGTTAAATCCAGTTTGTAACGCCATTATCTGGATTTTCGTAGGCAATTAATTGTCTGAAAATAGGAGTTGTGCAAAAATTAATCTTAACTGCACTAAAAGGTTTTGAGTCAAGGTTTCCCTAAAGGTTGTTTTGTACAACACAAATTTGGTTTGAAAGAGTAGCATGTGACCTATTTTAATAAGAATTTCTGCTCTGTTCGTTAGAAAGATTGTGCAAGACTCACATTACACAAGGGTTAAACTGCTACATACACTATTAAAATATAAGAATAAAGAGATTTATTTTCTTGTAGTGTGTGTTTATATATATTTTATTTACATATATAAATACATGTAAATAAATCAAAACTTTACAAATCCCTATTAATATTTGTACTTGCCAGACCTGCTTCATTATATTTAAGAATAAAAGACAAACAAAAGACAACGGCTCATAAAATGTGGACAAGACAATACACGGACAGTGGCATTACCCACCCGCCTACCCATACACGTTCGATGGCATTAACCCACCCGACCACCCATACACGTACAAAGTAACTGTAATAGCAGTATGCAGTATTACAACATCTGGTGGCATTTGTCCACCCGCGCACCCATACACGTACGGTGGCATTACATTTTATTGTAACATTACATTAAGAAAATTAGTTAGTATACACACTATGATTATACAAAGTAAGTGTGTAGAAATATATACATATACCGTACCCATAATATAATAGTATTTTAACTGTATATAGTAAACAAAATAAATATAAGACAATAATAAAAATACAATTGCTACAATAATTGAAATGGAAAATCCTTCTTTTAATAAAGTGTAAGCCCTTTTGAAGACTTCTTTACACATTAAACTGAAAAGAAAAGAAACAAATGTCAGCGAACAAAACTCAAACTGAAAATAAGAAAACCCTCGCTGAATAATTTTGTATAATTCAGAAAGATTATCGTAAATACAGTAAGTCAGTGAAGTCTGACTATGGCTCATTGATTTACGAAGAGTTATGTATTTCTTAGTTCTATTGTTGGATTTGTCCGATAGAACTAGGCTACCGCCGTATTGAGAACGTGTGTATGGACGAAGCGATAAACTCGTTGCCTAGCAACTCCATTGAACTGTGTGTCTGAGCTGCCCATCTGGGGACGATCTTGTTTTTGTTCAGAGGGAATATGTCTTTAGTTTTGAGTCCTGCTTAGTATCAGTGGCAAATCTGTTTAGTTTGTATTTCACGTTTATTTATGTTTAATACATTTAAATGCAGAAAAATGGAAGAAAGAAAAATATCGCAAACCGTTCATTAATTTAATTTTTTTAAGACGGCAATCATTAAGATACGGGCAAGTATGCACATCGAACGAGTGAAGAAGAGCGAATGAAGTCTGCCAAGTCTACACTAGTGGCGCGGTACTGTAACCCAGCTACTTGGGGACAAAGAGCAGGGCAGATTGTAGGCGATAGGTTCTATGCTCGGTCCTCTCAATACCGACACGGCGTCCGCTCAATGGTTGCCAACTTCGACTTAGACACGCTAGAGAAGTCTGGGGTGTCCGTGTAGGGTGATATTCAGAGATTGGATGTTGTGCAGGGAAGAAGAAAACTGAGTATCAGGATGGCTGAAAATCAGACCAATACTATGTGGTTCAGATTCCACGTAAAGTTCAGTATTGTAAGTCAATCGGTTTTTGAGATAGTCAAGATTTTTGTAAGAAGCACTACAGGCACACAGACAGAAAACGAATCGATATAGGATCCATGTTATTTGGCATTATTTGCTTGTATTGACCTGACAAACAACCCTCTAAAACAGGGATACTGACTACGTGGCGCTCGGGACGAATACGGCCCTTAACACAATTTTTGCGGCCCTTAAATTTTTTAGAACTGCAATGATTGGTGATTTTATAAGCCAACAAAAAAATGCTCAGAACGGTTCGTCTTTGTTATAATGCACTAAATACTAAATTAATAGCAGAGAGACAGACGAAATGCAAGTTAGATAACATAGGAAAAACTGTTTGTAAATTTACTTGCGGCCCTTAGAGTATTTTGTTAAAAGGGATACGGCTCTTCATGAAATCCTAGTGAGGAACCCTGCTCTAAATTATGCGACAGTCGAAGCGGGACACCCTGTATAAAAAAACACTAGACACAAATTTAGCAAAAGGCATCTGTCCTTTTTAAAATAATAAAAAAAACTGTTGGGGTAAAAACTGTTATTATTCACACAAACCCTTTGTGTGAAGAATAAAGGTGCTTTATTTTTTGTTTTCCACTTTCATTTGTAATATGTTAAAAGTATAAATAGTAAATTTCATTGTAAAAAGAAAAAAGCGTTTGTCTTTTTCATCAAAGTTCATCAAACAGCTTTTATGTTTTTCTACGAAAACAACATTCAAATGAATTCTTCATTGTTTATTCAAAATTATAATCCAACAGTGTAGAAATATAGTTGTATTTTTTATCAGGACAGAAAACGAGTATTGTATTTTGTGGGTCAATTGGGGATTTGTAACACCAAAATGTGCTGTTTAAGTTTGCTCAAAATACACGCCTCAATGGAAAGGTAACTGAAGTGTTGAGGGTGATTAGAAATTATGATTAAGTGAACACAATTAACACACGTTTGTGGGTTTGGATTTGGATAGAGAGGCTGTTACGTGTGAAGTAGGTTCGTGGTGAAGCGGGAACGACCCCTCACGGCTTTGGGCTTAGTGGGAAATTGCTGTCTTTGTCTCAAAATCCGAACTACTAGTGGTTTGGTATTTCTTTATATTAAGTTAATTTTCTTTTTCTTTTTTTTTTAGTCAATGTTCATTTTTCATCATTTTATCAATAAAGAGCGCGCTTTAAAAGTTAATAAACAAATCTTTAATATGTTTTACGTGAATTTTTTTATTTTTTAGATATTTTGGAATTCAAATTTTAAACATAAAAACAAGAAAATTAATATCTCTACAAATATGGAGTCTATTGATTCGCTTTACATTGTATATACTTTGGTACTATTTTCTGAACGAGCTCGAAACGGTCTCCATAGTTCATACCGTAAATATGGAATTGAATTAGTCGAAGTAATAAACATATAAAACACAATTTAAATTAAAGGGCACCAGCCGTATAAGAATAGCCGCTTGTTGACTTATTCATTTATTCAAATACTAAATAATTGTTCTCAACAGTTCTGTTATCTCTAGCTTATGGCTAAATGAGAGAAAATTATACATATCTCGACATCTTATTCCATCCTTATAATATTTACAAATTTCAATGTTAATTAATTTAAAACAACTGATAATTGCATATACTAAATTAAATTTAATCATTAAAAATCTGACTATTAAATTTAAATTAGGTACCTATATAAAACTGTACATTAATAAAATAATCATGTATTATTAATACACAAGGTGTTACGAAAAGGTTGTAATGGCAATGCATTTTCAGATTCTAAGCTAAAAATAAAGAATAATATTTTTTCAATTTCCACTTTGTTTAGCAGCTAGAAGCCAATTTGTTTTTTCCATAAAACAATTTATATCTTTGTTGTTATCTTTACCATTATTACAAAACTCGGTAAACAGGTTTATATTAGAAGGTAGCATTTAATAAAAACATTTTTAATCTTCTTTATTATTTTCAAAATGGTGGCAATTATATTTTTATTTTAACAATTATCTAAAAAACTACTGGTTTTATAAAAAATTGTAAGACGGAAAAAGGTTGTAAACAACCTTTTTTGCGTCTTACTAAATGGTTATAAAACAAGTTTTTTTAGATAATTGTTAAAATAAACAAAAAATTGCCACCATTTTGAAAATAATAAAGAAGATTAAAAAATGTTTTTATTAAATGCTACCTTCTAATATAAACCTGTTTACCGAGTTTTGTAATAATGGTAAAGATAACAACAAAGATATAAATTGTTTTATGGAAAAAATAAAATGGTTTCTAGCTGCTAAACAAAGCGGACATTGAAAAAATATTATTCTTTATTTTTAGCAAAGCCAGCCCAACAGCCTGTGTATCGGTGGTACAAGTCGGTTCGGTGGTGGCTGTGACATGAAGGACTACGACAGACAAATGGAGTACTATTAGTGTATAGTAGGTCTACGTCCCAACCCTAATTGGTCACAGCCCCGTCCTCTTGAACGACTTTATAATACAATCCATTAGGCCCATTGAGTCCTGGTGGTATACGGGCGGTCGCTGATTGGATGGGCAAGAATCTTGAATTGTCCTTCTGGTTGGTACGGACAACCTTGGATAAGCCAGGAGGATTTGAATTCTAATAAAAATAATTGTCTTCTTGTTATCCGGAAGTCTCCGTACAGTGGCCGTGACTGGGCTAGAGAGCCGGTTGTGTGTTAACAAATACATTTGTTCATCGTGTATTTGTAGTCAAAGTTCAACCTTTATCTCTCGTCTGTGTTTGCAACTATCACACCGAACTAAAACTGTCGCCTTTGACGAGACAAGAGACAAACATGCACCTTTGTACACCATCTTGTCCCAAACGGCTTTACTCGATGTGCCTACATGATCACACTGCCTGCTAAGCGTAGATTGAGCAAGGTAAACAGTACGCTCGATGGGTGTAGGGATGGTAACGATATATCGGAAATATTGATAAAAATGTTTCGATTTATCGATATATTAGTATCGATATTTTATTTCGATAGTATCGGACATATCGATATTTTGGTCCGATGTATCTTATCGTCATATCATATATCATGACGTTATTCTATCTACTAAAAACCATCAACTCGAAAAAAATCACATATAAATTGTTTTTTATGCGTACAAAACATGCATTTTTTTACGTGAGATTAACGCACTAAAATGTAGTTTATTGTAGACCAGAGGGCGAAAAACGTAAATGAAGTTCTGTGAGAGTTGACAACGCTCACTCTAAGATGCCTAATTTAAATGCCTTAGTGAATTAATTTGTTTAATTTTTAGTGTTTATAAGAAGCCAAATGGCATTTTTAAATGTGAAAAACAAAAATAACAATGTTATTACTTTATTATTTTATAAATAACGTTATAAATAAAGGTATAGTTAATCGTATTTTGTATTTTTTAAATTAATTGTCACAAACCACAATTTGTTTCTTGTAGATATATGTATTTCATTTTTACATTTAGTAGGCTAATCTAAATAAGTGTTAGTGCATAGTTGTAAACATATAAATCATTTAACATGCGATATATCGGGTACCGATAGATCGATAATTCGATCTATAAATAGATGTGTTGCAAATATTTGCCATACCTAAATGGGTGAGAGGTCCTATTGGCCCAAGCCTACAGTGCTGACTGACAATAATTATCTACACATTTGTGCGTAGGGTGGTAAGAAGAGCGATTAATTTACATCGGCTATTGGTCTGTTAAAACGGACCTTAGTTAGTAACAAACTACATTCATCTGTACTCGTCACTTCCTTTTCACAACCCTTGTTTGCCTAGATCTGTACGAAACGCCGCAAACAATAGAATACAGTCCAGTTTCCTTGTGTAGAGCGGGTGGGAAGGACACGACCGAGGTTAAACCAGTAACATCACAGTCTGTACCAGATGTATGTTCCTATCACGTACAGGCACCACTGTTCGGTATTAAGTGGTGCCTTAAAATGAATATGGATTGTTAAGACAAGTGAACGTCACACAGCACGAATTCATCACAATATCAGTAGCCTACAACTATTGTGGTGATCGTTTTCCGTAAACGTTTTAACTATTGAAACAGATCGGTTCAGTATATTGCAGTAAGTTTAAGTCGTGTGACGTTCACTTGATATTTAATTCTACCAATACTTAATATGCTTATTAAGAATATATTAATTTTTCTTACAGTGTTTTTTTTCTTTGTTTTAATTATGTACATACATGTAAATAAATAAACAGTGAAGGCCGGGACACGAACTTGCACCAACTCTGAGGTACAAAAACTTGACGCCTTAGACCGCTCGGCCACTGCTTTTTGTTGTTTTAATTAACACATAAAATAAATGGTTCCAAAGAATTCGCACAAACTTTCCCTGAAAATGTAATAGTTTGAGTCGTTTTGAGAAAATAAAAGAAAAAAACTAAAATTTAAAAAAGTGAAAAAATGGCCCTGAGATATTGGCTAAATACATATAAATTCAAAGTTTAATAAAAATGAATCCAACCGTTTGGTATCCAGCGAACTGCACACACACACAAACGGACAGAAATCAAAATTCTTTTCGTAAACCCCACTTCTTTGGGTTCAGGGGACCCTAAAATGGATTTTTATACCAACTTTGTGAACGTAAAAAGATCTTTTGGACGATCACAATACTTTCTCTATGCTAACGTATATGGGAGAAAGTAAAATGAACAATATATTTTCACGTAAAAAACGACAAAGCCGTTAGGGTGTTGTGCCGACTAACAAAGATACTCTGGGAGCCAAGTCACAGTTGACCGTACACGATGCCCGCACACCCGTTCCTCATGACCTGGTCCAATTGAGTTGATCTGGGAAATAATTATCATAAACGGCTTGTCTCATCTGATTGTCTCTCGTAATGGCTGGACAAACGGCTTTAAATGCCGACATTAACTTGTTAGCCGCATCAACCGGGTGTGTAGTGAGAGCCGGGTGCATTGAAACACTTCGGCGTGTTCGCGCACAGGCCTGCAGGCCCACGTAAACCGTCGATACGTATCGAACAGTTCACTCCTACTCTCTTAACTCGTGTTGTAGAGTATATGCGAATGTTAACTCACACCTGTCGTTCGTCAGCAAGTTGCGATGGCAACAAAGTATAAATAATAATGGAACTATTGTACTGTGTTTAACCCTAGAATCGTAAAGTGTCTCCGGTGAAACACTAATCGTAAACTTTCTTCTAACAGAATGCTAAAGAAAACAACGCCTTTGTTGTTAAAGTAAAGAATAACGAACACACAGTTATATTTTAAAACAATAAGTTAAATAAATATTTGTTTATTCCATTTAGATGTTAGGTGAACGTCCACCGAAATTTACCGTTTAATTGAAAAAGGTGAATAAATTGAACAATTTAATAAATTTAAGCAAATCATATTGTCTATGGATTATGGTGTTTTAGTAATTTAAAAACATTAATTTAAGTGTTTATAATAAGCTTAAACGTTCGTATGTGGGACTACTTAAAAAAAGAGGCTCTAGCTTCAAAATAAAAAAAACTATTTTTAAATAAAAATATAACCAGTGATTACAGAGTGGTTTGATTGAGAATTAAATGTAAGTTGATGTTTTTCGCTGTGCAACGTTTTTATAATAAAACAAAACAATCTTAGAGCTTTTTTTTTGGTTTAGTATAAGAAATACAAAATACTTGAGGAAAAAGATATGACAGATCTGTTGATTAAAAAGGATTATCCTAAATTTTAGTACTATATTTTTACCTTTAGTGAAAGATGAAATATCATCGAAAATTGAAAACTCTAAACAATATTCTAATTCATAAAAACTTTTATCAAACTTAGCTACTTAAATTTAATTTAACTAGTATTTATTGTTTTACATGTGATTCTTTTTGTTTTTAATCACATATGTTTTCTGTTTATACTCTATTTACAACTGAAGATGCCTTAACCGGCGAAAGCGCGCTCTTGATGAAAATTAAATTTGTGGAATTTATAAAAAAATAACTTTCTATTTACAAATAAATGTAAGTTTAATTTTTTTCGCTGCACGACGTTTTTATACTGAACCAAAAAAATTCTTAGAGCTTTTTATTCCGGGCGACGAAAGTTTTGTGATTTTCGTTTTAATATTATTTAGTAGGGTAAGTAATATTTCCATTACTTGTATATTGTAACGTGTAAAAACAAGGTACAGTATTACAAAGGAGGAATAATATATATATATATATATATATATATATATATATATATATATATATATATATTGATGTTCCTCGCGTGGCTGCGAGCGGTTTGACGTTTAAACGTACAGTAGGTAAATTGAACTTAACTGAAATGCAGTTAATTCAAACGACAATGACCGTCCTCGTGTTTACGTAGCGCACAATGAAGGTACAGACAGCCAACTGGTTTCGTGCCAGGTGCCTTATGTCGCGCCCGTCAAGTAAGTGAGATCAGAGGTGGAATGATTCCCCTCTGCTGCTGAAACCCCTAAGTTCGCTAAATATAACACACAGGTCGCTTACTGTCCGCCCAATTATAGTAGTTTGACTTATTGTTTATAATTTAGCAGTAGTACAAAATACTAAAAAATTAAATTTCAATTACGTAAAATTTAGCCTATATATTTACTGTACTATGAAAATTGCCAAGAAACGGGTCAAATGAGAGCGACGAGTGTAGATGAAATCAAGTCTTTATTATTTTATTATTACTTTAGATTATCCGTAGGGAAGGGCCTAATAGTTTTTCTTTAAATCTGAACCACGTAGTATTTGTCTGATTCGCGGCTAACTGACGAGTCTGGTTCTCATCTACTTCCCTTAGTAAACGACCTATGACCCAACACTGGTTTTTCATATATTTTAATTTTGTATTGAATTTCGTTTTGTTATATTATATTTGTATTTGTTACGTAAGTGTATGATGGCTTGTATTGGGTTACTGAGCTCGACCACATTCTGTGGATCTCATCGGAGACTTGTGAGCCAGGTCGTACAGTTTTACGTGGAATCCGAACAACTGGAACCGAGCCAAGCCATTTGTATCGGTGATGGTTATTTATCTGGTTCATGCACAGTATATAGAGAAAAATTATCTCGTTAGACATTGCAAGAAAATTGCAATACCGCAAGGATCTCCGCTGGTGAGAGAACTAAACGTTTTAAAATTCGCCACTGTTTAATATATTCGTAATTTTCAGAATTGATTTGAAAATTTAGTTCAAATGTTCGCTTATGTGACCTAGCATGTGCAAGTGGGTTGTTAAATTTAAAAAAAATTGTCCAAATTCAAACCTGGGTGTGTTTGCAGATTTGTCAAAAATGTTGTCCTCATTGCCTCCAAAACTAAAATGGTCGATTATCTACAGAAACGCTTAATTATACTTACGTGGCCATCACATTATGTGTTTACGTACTTGCCACGAACAAAAATATAAGGAAAGAAAGAGAGTCATATAAATAAGTCTCTGTTCTTGTTGTCTGGTGAACTGACTCGTAACAAAAGTGGTGGGGCGAAGTCTTGTAAATAATAAATGTGGGCCACGCACAGCGTTCACCTGGTAAGGCAATATTTCTTGCTGTTCTATGATAAAAAAATAATCAAAGTTTTGCCGAAAAAATATTACTTTACGGCTAGTTTGTGTAAATCTCCGTAACTTTGCAGGTCGTAGAAAAGTCATATTTTATTCCTTCTTTGCTTTTAAAACGATGTTTTTCTAGTCTAGACTTGAATATAATATAATGGGCTTTTGCCCATTAATATAATATAATAATTGATGCTTTTTCATTTTAATTGTTTATGATAATCAACTGTTCCTACGATTATTGGTGACGTATTAGGGGACACTCCTGCACGCTTCGCGTGCCAACCCCGCCACTCGATTTGTTCGAGACAGCGGTCCTGAAACTCGACACGTCGGTTCGTAATTATTTATACTCGCTGCACTCGAGAAATTTGTGACTTTTGATTACAAAATATTAGTAAGTAAACTGTGTCGAGTAATTTCACAACGTGTAAATTCATTTACAGTAGCTCACTCACTGCACTTGTGTTGCTATCTATTTATAAATATAAACACTCAGTGTTATTACAGATGGCCCAGCCTATTTTATTTTATAATAGCGCACAAATTTCCTTGTAGTTTGAACATCAACCAAAATTTAACTTGGAACGAACACATAAAACATTGTTTCTAAAATAAATTCAGGAATATATGCACTTTTAGAATGTCATTTTTATGTAATAATCAAACATTAAAATCAATTTATTATGCATATAATTATACATTCGCATATTTCTTATGGTATTTGCTTATATGTAAAACCAGTAAACAAAATTTTGATCAAGTTCTTAAACTACAAAAAAAGAAAGAGCCATAAGAATCGTGAAAAATTTAAATATAAGCAATCAGCTAAATCTTTTTTCAAAAATATGAACATTCTCACAGTATATGGACAATATATTAACGACACAATTTTATTCAGAATGAAAAATCCAACATAAATTAATAGTACTTTTCAGATACATAATTATAGTATAAGAAATAAAATTCACATTATAATCTAAATAAACAAAAAACTAAAAATAAATAAATAAAATAAAACCTACCAACATTTTCTCGATTTTTACCAGAAATTATAAAAAAATAACTTTTATAAATTTTAACTAAATTTTAAAAAAAATATCCGATGATGCACTATACTCAATCGAAGAATTCTACAACATCGAAAATAATATCCAATAAAGAAGAAAAGAACATTAAATAAGAAGAAATAGAACACGAAAATAACAATGTCTATTTAAGATAGATAAAGAAAAAAAACTTCAAAGATGCGTCCATTGGCTCTACAATATTTGTATATGTATATATATATATTGCTATTTGTACATATACAAAATTGTAAATAAATAAACACAATCTTTATAGACTAGAACTCTGTGTTGTAGCCGATTAACGGAAAGTGGCGTTAATAAGTCGTGAATCTTGACACAGTTTGTTCCATTTTTGGAACACAGTTTCAAGAGTTAATATTTTTACTTTCTTTCATTAGCAATTATTCGAGATTGTTGTGGCCCTGGTTTTAGATAACTGTTTTAAACTTGGAATAGTTGCAGGAGCTGACGTAACAGTGACGAGCAACAAAAGTAACAGCTTTCGAATAAATCTCGCATCAGCTGTTTTTCATTCTTATCTTTTTTATCGTCCTCGATTTTTTTTCTTCTTAACATTGAGGACCATTAAAAACTTGTGTTAAAGTGTGTTTCCTGGAATCGGCCTGTAGGGAACCAGTTAATTGACCCTAGATGTGAGAAGGGGAAGGTGCGTAATGTTTACGTTTGTAAACTTGAATACAATGTAAATTAGCGTACACTATAGTGCTGGCAAACTGCCTAATTACGCACGCGAGACGTACTGTCATTACAGTTCACACCTAATGCGCTTTTGGTATCTATGGATTGTGCGTTTGTCGCCGGTAACAGTTGTATGCATCAATCATCGATTAGTTGTTCGATTCGACATAAGTGAGTTCGAAAGTTTCAGCTCTCAAAGAAAATTCCTTCCTTTGCCATCATTGCTCTGTAACCCACTTTATTGTAGTGAACTTTCACGGTGAATCATTCATGTTTATTATTCAATTATATGTTTACAGTGTTGGTATATTTTTATTTGATAGAGCATATTTTTACCTATATTTTAGTATATTATATAGTTCATATTAAGTACTACTATATATTTTAGTATACAGGGTGTCCAGAGTGTAGCCAGTCAAACTTCTGGAGGTCATTCCTTGGGTTAAAACAAACAAGAAATGTCTTGTGTACAAATCGTCCATCTCGCACCGTTATCCGTATGCCTGTCCGTGTGTGATTTTTACAAAAATCATAACAATTATTAACTGAGAAATGAAAATGTTTGTCTGATATTAAGGGAATTCTTCGGCCAGGAAATCTTTTTTATTTGATGCAAATTTAAATTTCTCAGTTAATAGGTGTTTGATATTGAAATGTTTGTACCATTAGATGTAGAAATAAATGTCAACCTTTTTGTAACCTACAGGCTTTTATTATTTTTCAAATTTAAGGCTATTTAAGATACTTAGCTTTAAGGGGCCACAATTTGAAAAGGATTTTTGTAAAAACATGAAATTAAATTGGTATCTAAACACTATAAAAATAACAGTCATTTTATATTTATGATTTTATTTCAAATAACTTATATTAACCTTTTTTGTAAAAATTACATACATACAGACGGATAACGTAGCGAGATAGACGATTTGTACATATGGACATTGTTTAAAATCTCAAATAAAGAATTCAAATCTTGCAAGCAATTTGTAAATTATCCATATATCTATTGACAGCTTATTAAAATAATGTAAACAAATTAATATCGTTTGGTATTTACAGCTACTTAAGTCTTGTTAATTTCCGTCTCTAACAAAATAGTCAACAATAGTCTCTAAACTCTCGCAGATTTTACATTTGTGATTGGTACTGCACTGCAACGTCCCTCGTCAGCTGAACGGTTCGCCCCCACCAGGTAGCTAGCTAGCTACTCTAGGTGTTGTTGATCTGTGTGTTAAGTGTTACAAAGTGATTTTAACATTTTGAAAGTTCGACATTCCACTACACAGTTATCAGTAGATAAACACTTGGACTAAGGAATGTTGAAATCGTAACGGCGAGTTACGCCACTAGTTATCATCAGCGGGTCAAGTGGCCTCCTCGAGGCAGTTGTTTGACACGTCGTGCACGATGTAATATCGTGCAGTCCCGTGTCTGTATGATCAAGTCGTGCGTTGACACGAAGGGGAGGGGCGATTATATTTTAGTAAATAATTTGAAGCTGTTGCTTTTCTCTTAAGGCCTGTTTTTGTAGAATCTGCAGTTTGTGTCGTGTAGAAGATAACTTACATAAATTTGACAAAATACGTAAATTTCAAAAATAGTGGTTCTGTACACCGTAATGGCATTATTATTATAGTATTAATCAGAAAAAAATAATATTGGCTACATAGTTGATCCAACCGTACGCGACATGCGACCTGAAGAAGTCATTAAAAAATTCCAAATATATAAATAGCTTCGTTGACGCCAGTTTTGCTCACATGTTTTCTGTTTATGTGAATACAACTATTTTGATCATTCGCTATTAAACACTGGCCTATAAAAGTGTAAAATTGTGTGAAAACAATAACAGTCCTATATTATAACACTCAGTCCCACTAGCGAGCACTATTTCCAGATTTGGTTTCAAAGAAGTCATACTAATGCGGCAAAAATTGAACTATCTTATTAGAAGAAATATCGAGAGAGCAAATGCCTGCTAATATTTTTACAGTTAAGGTCCTTTTCAGGCATAACAGATATTCTTCTCTATTGTAAAATAACTTTTTCTAAGAAACTTAGCACTGACAGAAAAAGAAAGAAAAGCGAAGAAATAAAAAAAAGAACACTGTCTTCTTTATTCGCAACGATGTTTCAGTCCTCTGGCAGATCACTTGAGCCCTTATGGACCACCAAGTGGTTTTTAATATTCTTTTTTAAAACACAGTACACGTACCGTAACATTTTGTGTTGACGTTGTGAAGCAATAAACTTTATTATATTACCATAGATCGGTTGTCGCTGGAGAGACGGCTGTTTAATCGCCCGCCGTCGGTCGGTTGTTTGTGGTCAAATATTTGTCAACTAAGTGCTGGTAAGTACCACTGTTTGGACCAGCTGATAGTTGGACCGTACCACACACACACACGCACGCACACACACAAACACAACAGAGTTTCGACCGGGTACAGTAGTTTATTGGTTTGTCTACGCAAATACGACGTGTTCAAACATCACTTGCCACACATGTCTTGTTATCGAGTAATCGTGTCTTTGAACACGTTACTGCATGAAACGTGGTAGTAGAGTTGGTGGTTTGGACTCAAGAAAATAATATAGTTACCGTTCTTCCAGCGTAGTGAGACCCATCCCCCCCCACCAAAGCTGGAAAGCGTGCCAACCGGGGGATGGCTCAAAACAAGTCAAGCGAAGGGATCACGGGTGGCAGTTGGAGGGTCAAAATAACACTCGGCAGCTGAGCAAAACTAATTTATAATCCTGAGAACCAGAAAATATCAATACATCAAACTTGGCAGAAGGCCACAACAAAAAGAGGCAGAAGGCCGCAACAATAATTTGCAGTTAAATAAATAACAAAACACACAAAATTTAACAATAAATATTAACATTAAAAGTTCTTGGTATTTCACGTTTTCTTTTCCCTTTAATAAAAAAATAAATAAATAAGTCCCCAATGGCTGTGTTGCTTAAAATCACTGTCCAAGTTTAGAAGCTCAGGCCTAGGCCTCATAAAGTTCCACAGACATTTTTTTTTTCTTCTTTTTTTTCTATTTTCCATTTCCTTTTTCACTTTAAATTAAACCCCCAGCTCAGCCGCCGGGAAACAACAAGGAAAGCACTGACCTGAGGACGAAGACTCATACCCAAAGATGTAGCTGGGGCAGAAGGGTCACCAATGGCCTCTATACATGGTCCTCAGGCCAGGCTGGCAGCGCAGATGGTAGAAAATCCCCGGACGGCAGGCCGAGGGCTGAACGTCCCACTCAAGGACCCTGGAGTTTTAGTTTGTCTAGCCACTCATAACGAGATTCTGCAGGCAGCACAAGACAACTGACCAGACAGGCCAACCGGACTGAAGCTGCTGGAACACGGAACGAAACGGAACTGGGCCAACGGCTACCAAAGTACGCAAATCGCCGGGCAAAAGCGAATCTCAGGCAGCCTGGCAGACAACAACGAAAAAACGAAACTGTACCGGTCCAAGACCCGGTACAACCTCCCTCTGCAAACCTCAACACACCCAGGCAGGGGAGAACACTCGGTACCTCAGGGAACCAAGAGAAGACGAAGACCTCCGAAGAGTGGTGTTCCAAGGACGTCCAAGAGAAACTAAGAGGGGAAACCCCTCGAACAGGGAGCAAACTACCCT